>VZRV01008191.1:936888-1302831 GCA_013398115.1 Falcunculus frontatus | reverse complement strand
CGGCCAAGGGGGCTCGGCCCGGGGGCTCCGGGGACCTGAGAGCCCGGGGGTGTCACATGCAAACCCCTCCGGGAGCTCCGGGCTGCGCTCCGCCACCGGCGTTTTGCGCTTGTTTTCCTCGGGTTTCTCTGTTATTCTTTGTTGTAGTCTTTATTTTGATTTTTTTAAATTTTTCTACTTTTTTTTTAAATTCAGTTATTTACTTTTTTTTTGGGTTTTTTTTCTCTGCCCTCTTCGGATTTATGTTTGCGGGTTTTTTCCCCCCTTTTTCCTCCGCGGAGCATGTGCTGCGTTTTGTTTTCCGTTTAACTTTACAAAGGGATCAGCGAGTCCCTCATCACGCGTCTCCATCGCACCATCACCCTCTCCTCGCC
The DNA here is from genome assembly GCA_013398115.1 of Falcunculus frontatus. Classification (NCBI taxonomy): domain Eukaryota; kingdom Metazoa; phylum Chordata; class Aves; order Passeriformes; genus Falcunculus; species Falcunculus frontatus. The sequence continues at coordinate 1,302,457 of VZRV01008191.1, read as the reverse complement.
GTTCAGCCCCTATGGCAGCTATAGGTCCCGTGCAGTTGACGATATGGGGTGCCCTTGTTCTGCGGGAAAAGCTGCGTGCACGCAGGCTTCCAGGGAAAGGGATCCCACTGCGGAGAACCTGCTCTGCCGCTAAAGCTGCAGCCAAAAGCCCTTCTTCTTTGCTCCCCCAGAACAAATCCAGGCTGCTTTTCTGTTTTTGAAAGTTGAGTTAATATTGGGGGTGGGATTTTTTTTCTCATGTGCTAATTGTTATTTCGTAATGAATCTGCAAAGCCAAGCGTCTGAGGAGCTGAGCTGCACCGCGAGCAGCAGCTGCGAGCAGGAAAATGACAGGAGACGCCAGCAAGAATTGGGTTTGCATGTGAAAACAGCAGCACCCCTGGTCTGGAAATCGAATGTGAGACCGCTGGTTTGAGTTTGTTTTTTTCTCAACGAGCACTCTTGTTGTGAAGGGGAACTGTCAAAATCATGGCTTTTTTTCGGGGTGGGGGGGGAGAGAGAATTCTCCCTGCCGTTGAGATGGATAGCATCTGATCTTTTATACGCTCCATTTAAAAATGCATCATTTTGTACGGTTCCTTGTTTGGAACTGGAAAATGAGTAGGAGAGCAGGATACAGGATTTTTTATTGCTAGATTTTTAAACGAGGTGTTTGCATCTAAACAACTCCATTCCTGAGCACTTGTTTTCACTGAAGCTTTCACTAGTAATTGTTGAGGTCATAATGCTGAAAATCATCACTTTTATTAGGCAATTCTGCGAAACCTTTCAATATTTTAATTTGCAATCAGGACATGTTAGGGTGAAAAGTCCCATTTAACCAAAGGTTCAGCTTGTGAACGTGCTGTTCAGAACGTGATCATCATAAACCAGGCAGATTTTACGTGTTGCTCCCAAACAAAGAAAAATGCTGCTGGGATTGGAAAACAATCTCTGAGCATTACTGGCCCTATCTAAACTAAGGAACAGCTGCAGAAGCGGGAGGGTTGTATCCTAATGTATATACATCTCCTTTCTGGGAAGGGATTTGCATGCGGAGCTCAGGTTATTGCACCAAGAAAATGCTGTGCCCTTTACGTCTGCCAGAGCAGGGGTGATTCCTCAGTGCACCCAGCACTGGCAGCCTGGCAGAGACGTTGCTAATGGCTGGTCATTCCTTACTACAGTCTCTGACCTCGCAATTAGCAATAACAGAGGGGACCAGCTCAAAAAAGTTTGGTGATGGAGACTGCCAGCCTTGGTTGCAGTCAGACTTGGTGCTTGCCTCCTTCCTGCAGGATGCCCAGGTCATTTGACCACGGTGTTACACAGGGCTGTAATGAGCTATTTTGGTGTTACTCCCATCAGGAAGGTGTCTGAGTCACAGCCCTGTTGTGCCAGGTGCTGTACACGCAGGGGAGTGACAGTGCCCTGCCCCAAGGAAACAGAGTCTTAAAAAAACAGAGGTGACAGGTAGATGTTTGTGTCCTCCTGGCCAGGATGGGTGACAGGGACAGAGCTGAGTAAAACACCAGGATGCTGGTTGGGAGCAGCACCGCAGTGGTATGGAAGCTGAAGGGCTTCAGTAGCCAAAGGAAGGAATTTAAGGAAGGACTATGAAGGATCTGAGAGCTCAAGTGGTTTTCCCCGTAGTTTTACGGTTTCTGATAAACCACACTCAGTGTCCTCATTCATTCTTCTAATCCTTTGGTGGCTGTGCCAGGTTATTCACCTTCTCAAAACACTGTCCTCAGTAGGAGCAGATGCTGTTTGGTAGAGGGGCCCCCTGAGAGGTGGACACAACCTCTTCTCTTGTGGATCCAAGTGCTTGGATATCCCAGATGTGCTTGTCATACCTTCTGGTGGTAGAGGAGCAACTACAAGGATGTTTTCAGCCTCCAAAACACACCTACTTTTGTTTGCAGGTCAGTGGTGCAAGGCAAATGGCAGAGCCTTCCATGTCTAGGGCAGGACTTTCAGATAAGGCAGGAGTTTCCTACCTGCCTGAAGCTCAGGGAGAAATACGGAGATGATTATGATTTACATTTATAGATCCCACATCCTATCTTTGTGGTCATGACTAATAGCAGAGGGGCCATGAGTTGGCTGGGTGGTGTGGAAACAGAACCACAGGGCAGAGACCCATGGAGCAGGGTAGGATGTACTGTCAGGGCTATGGCAGGGGGAGACTGTTCTCAGCACCACCCTTACAGTATTCACTTACCTTTTAAAGTATTAGAATAATAATTACCTCTGTTACAGTATGGTGACAGGGAAGGTTAGAGTCTTGTTATCAGCCTCGTTGGGTAAGCTGGAGTATTTTAGGTACTGAAATATAACTTAATTATTTTTCCAGTTGAGCCTCTGAACAACAGTGCTGCCTGCCTTCTTGCTGCAGTTCTCATGGTGAGACCACAAAACCCAATCCCAACACAGCTTGCTAACTGACATGTACAGGTTTCCAAATGACCTGTTTCTAGAAATTTAAGCTTGGTATCCAAGGAATAGAAACGTCACATGAAAAAAGTTACAGTGGCTGTTTTCAGAAATGAAAGTTGTGCTGAGGGCAGCTCTGTTGCTGTATTTGTAACCTCTGCAAATGCCACTTCATGAATAAGCATGGCTGAAAATCTGTAGCAGCTGAAATGCTGGAATTTGGAAGATATTTTTTAAAGGGACCTGGAGTAAACTCAGCTGAGGTTTAGTATGTGTCAAGCATCCCCTTTTTGTGTGTGGATTCATGTTTTTGTCAGTAGGAGTTGCACAAACACGTGATGAATCCTTCAGATACGATGACTTATCTGTAATAGACATGGTGTGTAATACATTCTGATCTCACTACAGATACAGACCTGTGTTGCCATATCCTCTTCCAAAAGCATGAATGCAATCAAGTCACTGTAAGAGGGGTGACAAGTTCACAAGTCTAATAGAGGTGTGCATGCATGGGACAGTGGACTTTGGCCCCTCACAGGAGACAGCTAGATCTTCTTCAAGTGCTGGCTATGTTTATTGATCCTCTGACCAGGAATAACAAATGGGTGATCTTAGATTTGTCCTTTGCTCCTGAATAATTCTCTCTGAGGGAGAGGATAACTGAGCCTTGGGGATGAGTTAACAGTATCTTCATCATGTGGCTCCTTTCATTGTTTATGTACTGTTTAGGGTCTTTTTCTGACAAACCAAAGAAATACCAGAGCCCTGTAATTAGTGGAGTGCAGAAGAAGTCGAGACTGCCTTTGGTCTGTGTGCAGACCTCCCATTGAATCAATGAGAGCTGAACATGTGGCTCAAGGTCAGTGTAGATGGTCTTATGGTGATGTGCTATATAGAGCAATGTGGGACCCCTTTATTTATATATTTTTCATCCAGCTCACAGTAAACCCCTTTCATTCCTCCTGGTTCATGACCTGGCCATAGTGATTCATGCGTTAGCCACTTCCAGGTTGGGGTATTTTGACTCACACTGTTTGGACCTCAGCATAGAATTCAGAAGGAAGTCACAGCACAAGAAATGATAGGGCAGAGGTAAAACCATGGAACTGTGCCAGAAGCGCCGCTGAGAACCGATCACATCCCTTGTCAGCAGAGCATCCTGAGAGCCGGCAGCAAAGCACCTTCTGCCACTGGCTGAAGAACCCTACCTTCTCGTTATTTAGCTGAAAGACTGTATATTTTTTTCTTATGGGAATTCCTCTTAATTTTGCAGCTGGATCAGTTAAGTGACTTAATCAAAGTCACAGAGTAAGTTGCTGACTCAGTATAAATTGGGGCACAGCACAGGTCTGAAAACAGAACACAACTCCTGGAGACAAGGAGCAAGTAGCCCACTGAGCCAGTAGATATGTGGCTTTTACCTTATTGTTTGGCAGAGCTTGGTCTTTGAATCAGTGTGCGCTTTATTCCTGTTCAAACTCTTGAATATCCCAGTGGTATGGTTCTGAGAAACGTCTGTCCTCAGTGGTGGATGGGTTCCAGATAGCAGTGGGAATGCTGAAAGGGATTATCTGATGCCTTGCGAAAGAGTGAAGCTCCTGGATGAGAAATGAGGCCATGTCCCATAGGCACTTGTAGGTCCCTTAGTGAAGGTATTGCAGGCCTCAGAAGGGAGTTGAGTAGGTGGGACTTGGGTTGTTCTCCAGCCTGCTGCAAGTCCTGCAATACTGAGCTATTACAGTCATGACAACAAGAATAGAGACCTGGTTGTTACAGTGTGTGCTGATACGTTGTTCAGATGTTGTTCCCCTCACTAGAGAAACAGGAGTGGTATGGATCTGCGGTTGCCAGAAATTTGGGGAATCAGTGAATCTTTGTGCTGTTTTGAGAGTGCCAGAAAATGGTTCCTACTGGGGATCTCTGTTCACGCTTTGATTGCAGAAGTGGTAGATTTCAAGGATTTGAAAACCATATTAAGAGTTTGGAGGGTTTGTGTGAAGGTGGGCAAAGGAAATGCTTATGACTGTTGCCATCTTGATGTTCCTCCCAGAAAATGCAAATGGTTGGGGATAGGAGGATTTTAGCAAAGCCAGATATAGAATGAAAAACAAGACAGCTTAGCCAAAGGGATTGCCCTTGTTGAAAATAACTTCCACGTTGCAAAGCATTGTGTTATCTCTAAGCTTTGTGTTCAAAGCAGAGGGCTGGGCATCTTGATTTGTGAGACGTGTTCCTGTTCCACCTCTGACTTAGGGTGTGTCTTCATGTGAGCAATTATGCTGCTTACGCCTCAGTTTCCCTTCCTGCAGAGTGGAAAGAAAATAGCTAAAGTCATTTCGGGTTTGAGATGCTTAAAACATTACTTTCTGGAAAGCTCTTAGAAAATTTCCCTGATGGAAGTTGCTAGTTTAATGCAAGCGATAGTGATGTTGATAAAAAACAGATCACATCTGTTGTACTTGATGAAAATAGTACAGCAGCATTTCAGATGTAAATATTAATTGATTTCTGCACTGCAGATTTCTTCTTGGATATTTAAATTATTGCTAAGGAGGAGGGAAAGGCTATCAGGGAGATTAACAAATCCATTATTAAGGCTGGAAATGGAGGGTTGCCGAAGTGCCATTTAATAAAATGTAAAAAGCCCCTTTCTAAAGGGCGAAGCAGCAGAACACACAATGAAAGTGAATCACAGCTGCCAGAAGGGATGCCAAGCAGCAAGCACTTATAATCAGAAAACTGTACTTACAGATCATTCGGAGCCACTAAATTAAATGATCTCATTCTCCCCTAAAATACTCTTCCCTTAGCTCCTCCCCAGTATTGCCTGTGGATTGCTCAACCACATTTAAAATCTGACTTCGGGGGCTTTTTGGTCAGCAATTGAATGGCATTGGGCCTCTTCGTGCTATTCACTTTCCACCCACTTTTGTTTCTGTCGCACACTGGCATTTTGCAGGCTGACCTGCCCACAGAAGCACTGAGGATGGCAACTGCAAGATTTTACAGATCTGCTGTGGCTCCACGGTTGACTTGCCTCTTCTCTAGGGCTCCTTCTTTGGGGAAATGTCCCACAGTTTATTCCCAAATTTGTCTTTGTTTCACACAGATTTCTTTTTTCTAATTGTGCATTGTTTACTTCAGAAACAAAGACTTGGAAGCTGAGCTGAAGTGTAAATGCAAGAGCTTATCCTACATCATTTCACACAGAACTGATCCTGCTGTTACTTCATTCCAGGGCTGATTTAATTCACCATGTGTATCAGGGTTCCCCTCCTTCATACTCTCTTGTTTTGTATCTTGAGCTTTACCAACATATCAGAGGCTGACACTCTGATATTCTCCTAACCTACCCCTTCATTTTCCAGCCATGGCTTTCCCTATTTAATCCCTAGAGTGGCACCACGTATCTCCCAATGTGCCATCAGAAAAGCTGATGGCAGTGGATGCTCACAAGGGCCTGTTTTGCAGTGATTTTGGGGTTTCATCATGAGTTTGGGGGGTTGGAGTTGTGGGGTTTGGGTTTTTAAATGTTTAGTATTGCTAATCCTGAGAGGCAAATGGCTCCCTGGTTTTGGAAGGAGGTTAAAGAAAACACAGTTAGAGCCCAGAAATGCTCTTGCATTAACCTCACTCTTGTGGAGATGTCTGTGCACCTGTGTCCTTTTCCCTAATCCAAGGTCTGATGACTAGTCCTTGAGACTGCTCAAATTTGGAATTTTCCATGTGCTTTTAACAGTCTCCTCTATTGGCAGTTTCCCATGCAGAAACATGAGGTGGGGAGAGAGAATACTTCGTTCCCTGAGTTCTCCCCAGGACAAAAGCCAGTCTTTACACATGCTGTGGTCTGGCTGGGTGTAGGTGTATGAGTGGAGACTGTCCTGTCTGAGCAAGGGCTGGGGCTGGCTTTCCCAGGGTGAGGGAGGGATGTCCCTGGAGGTGTCCCAGCTTTCTTTATTTTTCAGCTATCCCACCTTAAGAGAAACAAAACAAATCAACCCCTAGAGATTCGGAGATGAAAAGGTCTGTGTAAGAACTGAATAGTGGTATTATTTTTACCTCCACCAGCTGCAAGCCTGCAGTTTTCTGAGGAAACCTCAGAAATGGTGAATCAGCAAATTGTGTGTTGAGAAAAAGTTAACTACCCTGAATCCACTTTTTTCAGGCCTTCTCAAGTTGAGTGCTGCCAACTCTTGCAACTCCATCATGAGTCTCCTGATACTTTGTGCTTTGCCTAAAGCCCTTCCTACCAGACATAAGCCATTGATTGAGAATCTCTGCTTTTCTGGGATTTTTTCAAGGTGCTTCTCCATCTCCCATTGTGATGGAGGAATGCTTGCAAATGTAACCAATCATGGCCTAAAGGTTCAGAATATAACCCCAGTTAGAACTACGAAACAGTCTTGGAAGGTCTCTAAGTCAGAATCAGTTTGGGATTCAGATGTTTACTATGAATGTTCTGATTCTGATCTTGAATGTTCTCTGTGTCATTTTTGAATAAGTCAAATATTTTAGAGACTGGTATCATACAATAATACATTACCAGGTTTTTAACCTCCATTCCAGCTAATGTTGAAGTTGGTAAAATTCAGGGTCATAGAAGTGATCCAAGGGTTTGTACCTGCATGAAAATCAGGAAGTAAGTTCATTATTAAAATTCTGAAAAGAGCGATCATACTGAAAGGTGTGTGACAGCATTTGTTAAAATGCTGGGATGGTCACTGTTGTTCCTTGTTAATGTGCTGCTTCAAGTACAGTGAGTTTGCTGTCTATGGTATCTCTTGTCTATGCTCTCAAAGCCTCTGTGCACACTGAAAAATGGGTCTTGCTCCTCAGCCTCCCATGAAAAACAATGTATCAGTCACTCCAGGTGGGAATTCCTGGCACCTTGTTTTTAGTTACATCTCCACAGGTGAGATGTGGAAGGTTTCCACACTGTGGCTGTGGCTTTATCTTTTGTAGCCTCTCTGCTTTATCCTTGCCCTGTCAGTTCCATGTGGCTGGGCACGGAGCCATCACCTGGAGTGCCGTGTCCAGTTCTGGGCTCCTCAGTTCGAGAGAGACATGGAGCTCCTAGAGCAGGTGCAGTGGAGGGCTACAGAGTTGATCAGGGTACTGGAATGTCTCTCTTACAAGGAAAGGCTGAGTGAGATGGGCCTGTTCAGCCTCAAGAAGAGATGACTGAGAGGGGATCTTATCAATCTCTGTTTGAAGGGAGCTGTCAGAGGTTGGACCAGGCTCTGCTCGGTGGTGCCCAGCAGTGGGACAAGTGGCAACGGGCAAAAACTGATACACAGAAGTTCCACCTGAATTTGAGGAAGAACTTTACTGTGCAAGTAACTGAGCACTGGCACAGATTGCCCAGAGAAGCTGTGGAGTCTCCGTCACTGGAGATATTCCAGAGCCATCTGGATGCAATCCTGTACGCTGTGCTCTGGAGTGACCCTGCTTGAGCAGGGAGGTTGACCCACTATGGTCCCTCCCAAGCTGACCCACTCTGTGATTCTGTGACCTGACCACCACCGTCTCGGGGTCTGGGTGTGCACGGAACCATCACTTCAGGCGTGGGGACACCCAGCCATTGCCCCGGGAGGGTCGTGCGTGTGTCGCTGCCCCTGACACGCTCCGGCGGTGCCTCGGTGCTCCCGGGAACTGCATTTCCCAGCCCGCCCCGCTCTGCTCCGCTCCGCCCGCCCGTGAGCGCCGGGCAGAGGTAAACAAAGTGCTGCGAGGCGGCGGGCGGGGCGGCGGCCGGAGGGGCCGGTCCCGCCGCGGGGCTGCCGGGCCGAGGGGGCCGGGGCTGGGATCCTGGCAGGGCCCGGCGCGGGGCTGAATCCGGGCTGGCCGCGGGAGCAGCGCTCGGCCGGGCGGTGGGGACGGGGCTGGGGCAGGAATAGCGCTCGCCGCTCCCCGGCGGGAGCATCCCGCAGCGGGTCCTTCCTCCGGCATTTCCTCGCGTGTTCGCTTGCCGCCCCTCGCCCTCCCAGGAGAGCCGCCCCCCGGGACGGTGTGACGAGGCCCGGGCACTGGGCAGAGACGGCGATCCCCGGCGCCTCCCCACCGCAGCCGCCCCCGTCTCCAGCGGGGAAGCCGGGAGCGTGGGGGCGGAGGGCGGCCCGGGGCTGCGGAGCCCCCCAGCCATGGAGCAGGTCCAGATGATCAACATCCAGCGGCTGCTGGAGGCGGCCGAGTATCTGGAGCGAAGGGAGAGAGGTAATGGGGGGAGGATGGGTGCCCTCCGTGAGGGGAACGGGGCTGGGGTCAGATCCCCGCCGAGGGGGGAGAGTGGCCCCGGAGAAGGGATCAGAGCGAGTGTTTGCTGGCGGGATGGTGGTAAATCCCCAACAGTGAGGGGCTGGATGAAGGATAAGGCTGATGAGTCCTCCTGGAGGTGGTGGGTGAGGTGGAAGGTTTTTGCAAAGTGGGGGAGATTGACGTGGATGTGGTTTCTGGGAGGAAAAGGGGGGATTGGTGTGAAAGTTTTCCACTGGGCAGGAGGGATGATAATGGGTGGCTCTGGCTCATCAGAGACGTCAGTGGCACAGTGATATACATCTGGTTTGCCTGGTTCAGATAGGTTGGGCAGGAGGAGAGAGATGGGCTCTCTGGACTGTCATGGTCTTTCTTGATATTTTCAGTATTTGAGTGATGGTGTCCTTGCTCCAGGGTTGGCAGAGACTTTATACTTCCCTTCCTCCCTTTTCTCCAACTCCCAGTCCACTTCCCTGTGAATATATCCTCAGTCATTTCCCTGAGCTGTTGTGGTTAAGGGCCTCCCCAGCTAGGCTGACGGGTTAGTGGTGAGGCCTGCTGACTTCTTTTTTTTTTCCCCCCTTCTTTCTTTTTTCCTCCTTTTTTTTTTTTGGTTTGTTTTTGGTTTTTGTTTTTGTTTTTAATGCCTTGCCTGTTGATTCTCTTGCAGAGTGCGAACATGGCTATGCCTCGACCTTCCCCTCAGTTCCAAGCCCTGGACTGCAAGACCCAAAGCCCTCGCGGAGGCTGAGCCGGGCGCGGAAGTACAGCGGCAGTGGCAGCATTGCCAGTATTGCCACCAGGTACGGTGGGGGCAGGAGGGGAGGTGAAGCTGCAGAAGAAAGCTGGAGGCAGTGGAGAGGAACTTGCTCTCTGGGGAAAATGGGAAGAGTCTGAAGAGCTAGAGGGATGCAGAGCTGGGGCACACAAGCGCAGCGTCCATTCTGGATCCGTAGCACTGGAAGCAGAGGGGACACAGGGGACCTGAATCCGAAGTGGCACTGCCAGCTGACATCATGCCAAGGCTCAGATGCTGCAGAGGGAAGGGGAATAGGGAGATCTGTTCATAAGGTTTAGGGAGGAGGTATGCAATAGCTATTCCCATTATATACAGCTGATGTCTTTCCAACCCAGAAATCACTGCTTTTAAGGGATAGTGCATGTGCAGCCTGGGTGCTTTGGGATTGCAATGACAGGCATGATTTGAAGCAAGGAAATGTTTTGAAATGGATCCCCTACAACAAATGGGAGAGAGGGAGATGACTGACTGTAATGTACAACATGTTAAAAATTCAGTTCAGGAAAACGAAGCTGTCTTTCAGTCTGCCTTTCAGGGCAGTGGGATTTCCCAGCTTTTGATAGCTTGGTAATTGTAGAACTCCATGTTTTTGACACTTTTCTTATTATACAATGCCATGTTTCTTGGTTTCTTAAATCTAGAAGAGACAATAGGATTAAGCCTATTGCCTGGTGCTGTGGTTGCATCTGCCTCTTGCCTCTCATTCCTGTTCTTTTTATTTTTGTTTTCTACCTTCTGTAGATTTGTTTAGACCTTGTTGAGACCTTCTGGGGTAGAGAAACTTTAGAAACATAAAGTATGCCTTTGAAAAGGCATTTGCAAGCTTGCTTTTACTGCAGCAAGGCCTGTGCAATCCATAAAATGGTGGCAGGTGGCTCAGGTGATTAAGGCTTTCTTGAGGCCATTGGGAAGGACCTGTAAAGGCCTAAGGGAAAGGTGCCTTTGCTAGCAGTGATTCTGCTTCGGCAGCATTTGATGATAAAGGTTGTTTGAAGCGATGTTAGGATACCTTGCTGTGGGGAAGTTTTCTTCATCAGGATCAGCGTATCTTGAGCTCTTTGTATGCTGAATGTTTGTATTTGCTTCCCTACTTCATCCAGCCTCTTCTAATTTGAGGGCAGTTGTAGCTCTTTACTGTTTATCATGAACCAAAGCCCCCAGTCCTGTGACTTTGTGTTGGAAAATGATGGCAAATACTGAATTGAGGTCGGTATTTTTCCCTCTAGGTTTCCCACATACTATTTTTCCATCCCACACCTCTTTGTCTCAAAGGCCTTTGTCATGGCAACCTGCCCTTCTCCAGAGGAGGGCTGGAAGCACATCCCCCTCAGGAACTCCTTAGCACTGAATCCAGCAGCCTGTAGGCTGGAGAGGGATGCAGAGCACTCCCTGTCCCTGGAGCCAGGGTGCTCAGCAGGCCCTGCCAGCACGGAGCCCCAGGCACAGCTCTCCCAGGGCAGCTCTGTGCTGACACCAGCCCACTGGGCCCTTGAGCCTGACAGGCTGAATATGTTCATGTGGGGGGAAAGACAACAGAGAAGCAGAAAAGGTACTTCCTAGTCTTACTTAAAACCTTCTTTTTACAGGGAATACTGAGGCCAAATTGAATCTTTAGAGTGAGAACGTTGTTACCCGGTGTTGCCTCCCGTGGTTGTTTCAGCCTCAGGGAGTGGCCAGTGTGAGGTCTGCTTCAGGCAGAGACCAGAGTGGGTCTTTTGGGGAGCTCAGACCTTACATGCACAGTTGGAAATGGAAGTTTCTTTTAGCACAAGTCGTAGCAGCTTGCACTTGCTGTAGGAGATGGCAGGCCTTCCAGATGGCTGAAGTGCCGGGAAGTGACAACTGTGAAGTTTAGGGTGCCTCCAAATTCACTGCAGTGTCTTTTGTGTGATGCTGAGTATAGCATCAGCCTTGTTTAAGGAAGGCTGTGTATCATCTCTTCCTGTTAAAATCAAAGGGGCAATTCAGTAAGTTCTGTCTGGTGGAGTTGGAATGGACTTTGAATTAAATATCAAGTCCTTGAGGAGGAACAAAACTTATATTTCATGTGTGGACAAGAGATTTTCTTAGATTGCTTTTGTCTCAAAATGTTTAATTAATGTAGAGAAATTATGCATTTAGATCTCATGCAGATCTTGTAATCTAACAGCCTCCTGTAAAAATGTCTCTCTAGCAACCTTGGCAAAGTACCGATGTTTTCTTTTTTTTTTTGTATTTATACACTTTTACAAATTGACACGTGTACATTGTTTATGGTCTTTATTGAACCAAATAATCCATGATTTTGTGGTGTAGGGTATTTATGAAGCCTAGTTGCTTGTTTGATTCACAGTTTAAATCCAAGTATTTCCCTTCAGCATTTGCAGCCCAGACATGACAGCTATTTCCTCCCAACAGGCTCTGTGCTGTCATTGCACAAACACCCAGAAAGTTCTGAGGAGCAGGCAGCCCAGCTCTGGATACCAGTGGTGAAGCAAATCTTATTCTTACAGAGCTATGGTGGTCTCACAGTCCCAGCAAAATAATTGTACCCCAAACAGGGGTGTGCAGATAAGAGGGAAAACATTGCTTCATGATTTCTAACTCATGTGATGCAATTTTAAAGAACAATGTTGTGGCTCAGGTTCTCTTTTCCTTTGCTTGTCTCAGTTGTGCAACCAACAGCAAGGAGATTGCTGCAGAGGGTTTCTCTCTGCAATCATTATCTATGTGTATGTGCAGTGTTTTGTGTAGATATTTGAAAGACCTAGTGACTTTGAGTTAAAACATGAATATGCTTAAAAATACAGTTTTACTTTAGTCAGGGATATTTTGGTATGGAAAATTACCCACTTGCAGAAAATAAGTGGAGAATCACAGTCATTGTGACCTGGTGTGTATAAAAGACAAGGGAAACTTTTTTTTTTTTAGCAAATCCTACTTAACACATAGGTAAAAGCAAAAACCCAAGCAAAACAGCTAGCCAACATGTATTACATTTGAATTGAATATTGCCTCTTTAAATTTGCTCTTGACAAAAGTATCTTCTGGTTTTTGGAATGACTGAAAAATGAGCAGAGATTTGTTATAGCTTGTAGTATCACTTATTTAATGTTGCTTTCTTCTGAAGATGTTTCTGGGGCAGAACCTGAGTTCTAAAAACTTGCTAGACAAGTGAAGTAGTCTGTGCTAGGATTGCAGTTCTGTGGGTACATTAACTTGCACTCGGTGTCACTGGAAACTGCTCTCATGGACCCTACGTGTGCAGTTCTAATAGACCCAATTATTTGAAAGGTTCATTATAGTTAGTTAGGATTAGCCTGGTTTGATATTTATACATTTTGGAAAATAATTGAGAAGACTTTCTAATCAATTTAAATCATTGTGTCAGCAGGAAATAAAATAAACAGTAGGGTTGCTAAATGATTTTTTCCCCCCAATAATACCGTCAATTTAATGAAGTTGATATTTATAATGAAATCTGAAATTGTGTTACAATATGAGATTGTCATTTGTGTTTTGTTTTTATTTAGGCTCTCAGGCATGTAGAAAGCCTGTTGTTTTTTGTGTAATCCTGGGGAAATACCAAGTATCCTCCCAGCAGCACCGGGAGCCCTCAGCTCTCCCAGGAGGCCCATGTTGTTAAGGGCTCTTAAAGAATCTATTGCTCAGTTCCATGGGGAAGGGTTTGATCTCTGTCCAATTTCTTTTTCCTTTCATTTTCCTCTCTTCCCATTATCCTCCCTTGTGTCTGAGGCTGCTTCCCAAGGGTCTTTCAGACACCTACAGTTTGGTAGCAGGTTGCTTGCAGAGCTTGGAGTCAGCAGCTGTGATGAGTATGGTAAGGCATTTTGGACATGTTGTCTTGGGAATCTGGGTGTCTGGGTGTCTTTGCCCTTCTGGCTGTTCTGCTCGTGCAGCTCCTCATTTTCTCTGTTGTTACACTCTCCTCTACCCATATTAAACTTTTTTTTCCGTGCTTCTAAATCCCGTCACATGGTTTTGTGCTGAATCTTCTCTGCAGGCCTTCACTCATATCCTTTGAAACTCTCTTCTGAGGGTAAGGTATGGGGACTGTACTGCTGAAACCCTCAGGTGTTCTTGGCTTTAAGCTTGATTTGCTCCCACTGTCCCAGAGCAAGGACTGAGGGGCTGGTGCATAGGTGTGCATTAGATACCTCATGTGCCTTAGGTGATGGCTTCATGTGGCACAGGTTCACAAACACGAGTGCAGAAGCTGAAGGGATGTGGCTGCAAGTGTAGCTGCAAGTCAGCCTTGCGTGTCTGGTGCACAGGAAAGCTGATTTACCACGGCAGCAGTGCTGTGCAGCTGTACCTCGCTGTGCAGGGGAGGAGTAGGGGGGTTGGTGAACACTGCACAGTTTTAATATATTATATATTTTCTGTCAAAGGAGGTTTCCTCCCTCCGCCCCCCACATAGTGCTGCTGACTGAGTACCTGGCAATTTTCAGTCCTTCCTGGAGTCTCTGGAGTTAGGACAGTGCTGTAATTATGATTTTATTGTGGGAGAGGGTGTGCAGGTGGCTGAGTGGTTTGCCTGTCTTGTGTAAGGAATTCCTGAAAGAGCAAATCACTGTGTCAGCTCGTGTTGATCTACTTTTCTGCACAAGGCCCCTACCGCTGACTTCATGTGCCAGAGAAGTGGTCTCTGAGACTTTCTGTCTGCAGCTTTCCTGTTTCCTAGGCTCTATCAGTTGTTACTTGTTTCTGGATGATACTTTGTTTATTTGCTTGTGAGTTTTCTGGTTGGTTTTTTTTTTAATCCTCTTGCACTGGGTCACACCTCACTCCACAGCTAGTGGGAGTTGAGTTTTGACTTGCTGTGTGTTGGTGGGTTAGAATCTGGCCCTTGTGTAATATAGGGGGGATAGAGGCTGCTTTCTGCCTCAAGCCTTGTAGTGCCTTGTAGAGAAGCTCTATTCATGGCTCAGGACCTGGCTTTGCTTCACAGAGTACAAATCCACACGTGTACAACAGAGAATGTGTGAGATGTGCCGTGTTTTGAGTTATGCTGCATTTTGATAATGTACAAACAGTGTGATTAGTATCTGGAATCTTCATCTTGCTGTTGAAACTTTGTCTAGAAGTACTTGGAGACAGGATCTTGCCTCCCAGTAGAGGGTATACCTGAATATGCTGGTTAATTTTTCAAGAAAGGGAAGCTGGACAAAGCTGAGCTGCTAAGGATTGCTTTTCTCTTAGAGATGTTGAGGGAGGCTGGCCAGCAGTGTTGAGTATAGTGAGGTATGTGCACGACTTTTTTTTGAGAAAGCATAATGACAGTATGAGTGTTGTGCTGGGAAACTGGGTTGCTGACCATGCACAAGAGGCAGATCACCCCATATTCAAATCCCACTGGCTTTGTAGGTTTGTACTGGCATACAGGTGCTCGGAGCAGGCTGGCAGGCAGGACTGTACTCACGTAACTGTTCAGCCTCAGCACATCCCCTCTGCCCATTCAATGTAATTTGCCCCAGTGCAATCTGCAAGTGTAGATAAGCAACTCCTAGTGATGCTGGAGTTTCTGAACCTGCCAGCGCTTCATTGTGTGAGATCCTGCCATGATTTGGAAAATAAAAAAGTACCCCATGTAGGTGAGGTTTTGTATACAGTGTCTTCTCAGTGGTGCTTGGCTTTGCAGTGCAACTGGCAGGTTACCAGAGAAAACACAAAAAGTAGGGTGAACCCAGCAAATGGCATGAGAAGCATAAAACCCACTCCCTAGTGAGGAATGAGGCCTCCAAAAGTGCAAGAGCTGATGTAGCAATTTCCATGGGGGAACCCACTGTGTTCCTCTTTGTCACCCTGTTTATTTTATAACCCTCCAAGGGAGAAGATCCTGCAGAGTTGCAGTTCCTGTTTTCCTTTGTGTATTAGCAATATAGCCATGCATAGGGATATCTGGGTGGCAGGGAATCTATGCAGAAACCCACAATTCCGGGCTCAATTTATATTTTATACCTTCAGTAGTTGTAAAATGTAATTTATGTTCTCTTTAGACTATCCAATTTGTGCAAAGAGGCCTTTGTGTAAACTAGAAGTAGGCCCAGTTGTTGATGCTGTCTGCAACTGAGTTGTAATTCTCTGCTGCAGCATCTGTCTGCTGTGAAGTGTCACTGTCTGTGGCTGAAGGCTCATGATCCCTTTGTCCTCCCAGATTTGGGGGAATCCTCTACAGGAGTGTGCTGTTTTGCAGCAGTGGGAATTACTCAGGGCTCATGCTGTTCATGTTGCAGCACTGCCCAGTTAGAGCTGTGCTGCAGCTGCCATGGGCTGATTTGCATCACTGATCACAGTGCTGGTGTGATGACAGGAAACTTCAAATTTTGGTTCTTATGTTCTCAGGGTCTTTTGAAATGTGAAGCTTGTTAGACTTAGCCCCTAGAGAAATTTGGTGTCCTGGGATGGTGGGGAGAATATTTGGACCAAAGCTGGTCAACTATTCCCACAATTCTCTTGTTTTCTCTTCCCATTGTATTCAGTGTACAGGCAGTTCTCTAGTTTAAGTCATATTCCTTCTTTGTCAGTTGTTTTGGTTTTTTGGGGGTTTTTTCCCATCTCAGCACATTTGTACCCTTTTAATATCTTTTCTGTGTAATGCTTCATCCACAACACATGCAGTGATTTATCCTTCATGCTTTTGTTTAACCTGACCTGGTGCTGTGCTCAGCAGTGAATAGGTTGTCACCTGTAGTGTTATTTCCATCTGCTCCCCTGTTTGTAGGTAAGACTGACTTTTTCCTTTCTTGCTCCTGATTGAGCTTTCAAATCCATTTCTATTTCTGACCCAAACAGACTGGTCAATGTCCTGCTGCTGAGTTAATTGTCTTGCTTGTTGGAGTTCCTGCTGTTCATCATCTCCTGATCCCTCCTGACAAACTTCTGCCCAAATTCAAAGACTGGCTGCTATTTGTTCTCCTCCTGAGAGTGTTGGCTCTTACTCCCTACCTTCTTTGAACCAACAAAGATAGGATTTGTTTTTGTTGACTTCTTTTGGGCTCTCTTGATCAGAGGCTGTGGGTCTCTGGGGCTGTGCATTTGGCTGGCCTTTGCCTGGATCTCTTCTCTATGAGACACTGCCTTGTTGATCAGCTCAGAGAGAACAGGCCTGCTTTTTCCATCTTGCTGGATGTACTCCCATCTCTCTTTTCTGTGTTCCCTACTGTACTCCAATCCTTTCATTCTCTGATATGAAAGTGATTTCACTTCAGTTCTGTTGCTTTATGAATCCAGTTTGAAGTAGCCTTAGATGATTTCCAGCATTATCTTAATTACTTGTTTATGCTTTGCTGCTTGCTCTGTGACAAGCAGGCATGTGTACTGAGAGCAATTCTTTTGCCTCAGTTTTGATTAAAGTTCCTCTCCATAAAATAGTCGAATTTTTTCTGAAAGCTACTCATTTATCTCCTACCATCTGTTAACACTGTCAAGAAGGGAGAAGTTGTGGGAAAGGACGGATGACATTGGGGTTGCTGTTGGGACTCCCTGGTCATTGCCCAGGGGCCTGGGCAGCACTGAAGCAGTGTACGGGCGTGGTAAGATAACATGGCACCAGTTCTGGTTTGCCTTTAACAGTGAGGCTACAGAGTACAGCAGTTCATGAACTGCTTCACAAGCAGCCTGGCCATCTGGGAGCTGTGGGAGGTAGCCACCTTGCAGCCTTCATGTTAGTTGGTGCTGCTTGTGAGCCAGAACTGTAAGAACAGAAGAAATCAAAGCTCTACCATTTTTCTCAGCCTTTCTTTTCCATGGATCTCCCAAATGCTGGATGAGCATGTCCCTGCTGACAGAATACGATGCCAGACATAAGGACATCTGGGTTCTCTTCTTGATTTTCATACAGCCTGTGGAGTCTTTATACCTCAGTTTCCCTAGTACAACGAGTAGCTAACAGTGGTGTTAATGTATTTTCCTGTTTTCAAGTATATTTCCCCCTGCCTTCATCTCCAGGCACAGTATTGCAGCAGTATAGTTGTAACGTGAGAGATAACTAACAAGTCTAAATAGAAGTGAAGGAAGTCTGGCCTGGCCCACAGCCATACAAATGCCATCAGTTTCTTTTCAAACAAAGTGGAGTTAACTCAGGTGGTGTTTACTCAAAAAGCCTCATTTTCCCCGGTGCATCTGAAGGCAGTTTCTTGAGGGCAGAAGATGTGTGTTTGCAGAGGAGTACATGTTCCTCAGACAGACTGCTGCACTGCAGAGGACACTGCCTAGGCTATTTCTGGAAATGGCCATCTTCCTCAAAAGGGTAATGTTATGTGTGGGAAGAAGCACAGTATAGGGCAAGGGGCTGGCATGCTGGGGCCTTGGATCATTTCCTGAGTCTGCTGCCGAAAGGCTGCACGATCTGGGCACGTCAGATGACCTACATGGGTCCTACCATCTGCACATTATATGGTTCCCACCATCTGTACGTTGGGGTAATGCACACTCTTTTCTGATCCTGTTTTCTGAAAGCAGTATAGATGTTTTGGAGCTTGTAACTGTTTGGAAGAAGATGAGACTTAAGATCCCAAGTTTTCTAGGTAGATTTGAAAATTGCCTCCTGTGTCTTCATTCTTTTTCTGAGAACCACTGCAATGCAGGTACCAGCAGCTGGGATACTGGTTCTGATGTGGCCTTGGAAGGGGCTGAGTCCCTGACCATGTAGTGAGTCACATATCCTGCTGGAAGTCAGAAGGACAGGGACCACATAGAGAAGTGTTTGTATTTTTCAGTCGTAATTTGTTATGCTCTTCCTTGTTCATGGGAGAGCTTGGAGGTGCCATGGTGACATTTTTCTTCACCAGATCATGAAATACCTGGTTTTGTCAATGTATTAAAAAAAAAGACAAGAATCTGTTTACAAGAAGTTCAAACTCCCTTGCATCATGGATCACAGACAGTAATCTTGCCTTGGTGAAGGCAAAAAAATATACTTTTTCCTGACATGTGAGAATCTACCGGTGTTGTCCAAGTCTTAAATTGTTACAGAAGATGTTGTCTGCTGCATGTCCAACGGAGATGGACTAGGGTTTCTCTACTGAAATGGCTAAGGTACTTCACCAAGTGAACATACATCAGCTTTTGTCTCTGTTGTGTGTACCAGCCCATTTTGACATGGTTAACTGTGGGCTGGGAAGAGAAGGAAGTGGTTTCTGTAGGACTTTTTGCTCACTTGTGGCAGAAGTTAGGAGGCAGACAAATGGAGCAATGAATACCACATGAGAGAACTTGCTTCGCTCTTGGCTGCTGTCAGCTGCCCAGTGTCCAGTCAGCAAGTCCCTTTCAGGCCAGCTTGTTATGGGAGACCCCAAACTGTCTATTCCTCACGCTGATTTTTCCCCAGATACAAACCTGTGATCTGGCCTGCAGAAGTGCTGGTGGTGCACAGCCACAGTGGGCACCAGCGGGACTTGTGCTTAGAACATGTAAAGTGGCCCAGAAAACCAGGTCCTTGGGGGTCTTCACAGAAGTGCTCAGAGGGACATGAAGATGCAATTCTGATTTCTCTGTTTCTTGGCTTCCAGTTTGGAAAGTGAGGATGCTTGACAATAAATGTGCTTGTGAACTGCCCAGCCACTGCTCTCGGTGAGCCTGTCAAAAAGCCTGTAAGGAAAGCACCAGTTCTGTATTCAGAGCAGGGCTTGGCTTGAGGCCACGCATTGAACAATGAGGAGAAAACAAAATATTGAATAGCTGCTTGTTCAGCAAACCCAGTTCCTCTTGGCCGTGCAGGGCCCTGCATGAGGACAGTTTTCCCCTAGCACTTGGGGCTAGGACGAGCATGTAGAGTCTCAGGTGGTGCAGGAGAAAGCCCACACCAGCACGCTTGCTCCCAGCCTGCACAGTGGAGAGGGAAGCCAGCTGGGGACTTCTTTGCCGGCCCCAGACTGCAGCACTGAATGCAAACAACATTCCTGCTGTTATTTCGCCTGGCTTGGAAAACCTTTCCCTGCAGAGTGCCACCTTGTGCTGCTTATTAGGATGTTAGTCTGGTTTGGGGGAGCTCAGCTCTGGAGCTGGGATAAACTCATGGTGCTCAGCAAGGAGGAGCTGTCTTCCTGCTCTTTTCTCCCGTGTGCTGAAAAAGCAGAACATGCACCAACAGAACAGTGTTGCTTCCCCAGCTGAGGGTTATGTATGATACATCTTTTGGTTGAGTTTTATGAGTAAATTAATATTGCTTTGTTTTTGGCTCCCATTTTAGATTATTCTCTGTCACTTTGTGCAGTGGTGTTTCAGACTCGGGTTAGCCCACTTGGCAGACAGTGGGCAAGACGTCAAGGCTGGTTTAGGTTTGCATTGTTGTTGGTTGTGGGCTTTTTTCTGGCTTTCCTACTTACACTTGACAATGATTACATGATTTTTTGGGGGTATTTGACCCAAGAATCAGATGGCATGAGTGTTCTTGTCAGCTGTCTCTGAGATGCCTGAGAACAGCTACCTTATCCTGGGGTTCAGGGAACCCAAACTGAGTACCGTGCTCTGCCACAGGTTTCTTGTGTGACCTTGGGGAAATTATTTATAATTTCTGTGTGTTGGTGTTGTCCCCTTGCATAAAAAGTATTATGGAAGAGTTAATTTTGAAATGTTGCAAACAGAAATAGTGATTATGGGGAGCATGTACCAAAATGAGAGGGGCTATGTAAATACTGTAGGTGACTTTAAATATACTTACTTCTTGAAGGGAAGTGTGCAGTATACTTTTAAAAGTTGTTTTGACTGAGTCTTGCAGGAGACTTTCACAATACTGTGTAGAAACCCAGAGGTAGGTGACTTTCTACAGTTGTGAACCACATGGAAGAGCTCTCTTCCGCTCTTTGAGCTGAAAACAGACTGTGGGGCCATTTCTCCTTTTCCAAAGATGAACAGACATGAACAGATGCCAGTACGGCTGCGTTCCCTTCTCTGTTGGAGACGGAGAATGTGAACTTTGGAAAGGGTCTGGCTTGATCCTGGGAAAACAGCTTTGATCAGAGCCTTAGGAGGAATCTGATACCATGTCCATCTAAGAGCGACAGAAAAACTAGCCAGAGTTTGGGGCCAGGTTAATCTGGTGCATCTCCACTGACGTCAGTGAGAAGGTGAAACAGTCTGTTCTGTCCCCTCACCTCAGCTCCTCGTGGAGAAGAATTTGCTCTGGACCTCAAGGCCAGACAGTGTAGGGGATCATGAGGTAGTAATGGCTTAAGAGAATTTTTGTCTCTGGTATTGCTTGGAAGGAAATGTTTTGTTAGATTTGCTGATACGCAAGGCTGAGGTGATGCTCTTGTTAGACTTGAGGCTGCTACTTGCGAAGGGCATAAGGATGGCAGCAGAAGAACTCCTGCTCTGGCTGTGCCATCTTCTGTTCAGCTGCATCCTGCTCCTCCTCACTGTAGGAGCTCGTGGCAGTGTTGAGTACCATAAGTTGCTATGTTCCCAAGGCTCCGCTGCAGCTCTCTGAGGGCCAGACTTCTGGGCCTTGCAGAGGTAAAGTGGGCTCACAACTCCCTTAAAAGCAGCCCTTGAGCAGCTCTGTCTGGGCAGGAAGAATTAACTCTTGTGCAGCCATCATTTGTCTTGCCATTGGGCTGGAAGCCTCATGTGCTGCTACTGGTGAAGATTCTTTGTGGGCTTCCCAAGCTGGCTTCTGTGTTGGCTTCATAGGCTACTATGGTGTTGATCCACTTGAAACCCTAGCAAAACACTGGGGCTGAACATTCTTGAGCCAGTAAGTTCTGTTTTGTGGACACAGATGGATTTAAAATGTAAAAAAAGCTGTTGATCACCCTTTATTTCCATGATTTTGTTTTGTCATTTTTGAGGAAGAACTTGCATAAAAGAGAGCAGTAATGTAGTTCACTGGTTTCAGAGGGGTTAGTTGTTCTTGGCTTGGGGAACGGAAGAAGGCATTTCCTGCAGGGGAATTTAGTGGCCCAGTGAATGGGTGTCAGTGGAGCCAGAAGGTGGGAAGGGTCTAAAAATGAAGAAGAATGAGCTTTTATGTGGTGTGATGCATAAACAGGAGAAGTAGCTGAACCTGACTGAAGTAAGACAGAAAGCAGTTGGCCTGGTCTGCAGATGAATGTTCTTGTTTTGCTAAACATGATTCAGGTATCTGTACCCTAATTTTCACAAGATGGTGGGATATTTATTTCCTTATTAAACTCTTGATAAAGCTGAGTGAATTTGGAGGAGAAGCATTGGGTCTGTGTAGGCATCAAGGACATACTGGAAGAGACCCCTTACTTATGGCCAGCAGCACCTCCTGAGACAACAGTATATCTGTTGTGCTGGAGATGGAGCTCTTAGAGTCCTGGACTCCTTTGGTGCCAGGAGCTGATGCCAAATATAGGAAGGAAGGTGATCAGGTTCAAGAGAGATGACAGGATCCTTGGGTCTAAATGCCATCTGTGTATTGCATAGGATGAGGGCTCTCGACTGCTGTGTTTTCCCCAATAAAAAATAGTTACCTCAATGAGAACCCAAACCAAAATGCAGATATTCTGCAAGTGCATGCATTGGCCCATTTATCAATAATAAATGTGTAAACCAGAAAGGTCGGCTGTGTTTAATGTCATGTGGCAGCTTTGTGGTTTTAATTACAGTAAAAACCCCAATGACAAATGAATTCAGTGCTCTTTAGAGCTTATTCCTCCCTGATGAAGTTAGTTGTGTTGCCTTACCTGTGCTTGGGCGAAGTTTAGCTGCATCTGCTATGGTAGGAGAGATTTTATTTAAATAAAGAAAATGGAGTAAAGTGGCAAATTACTTGCAGATTCTCATTTGCTGGAAGACTTCAGTGTAGTTTAATGTTTCGGCAACATCTTGTTACTGTGTTGGATAGCAAGGTTGCAGACAGAATCACCGTAACTGGCACAAAAAGGTTGTTGCATCTGACCTTAAATTAGAATGACTGATAATTGCTGCTTCCCTCTTTCTTCCTATTTTGTATGGAGTTTCAGGTATCTGGGGTAAACTGGGATAAACTTGAGTTTGTTCTCTTTCAACTTTTTGTTGCTTAAAACCTTGACAGGGACTGCTCTGCTATTTTTGTTGTTGTTTGCTTGGCTCCTTTATGTTAAGCTTCTAAAACTCATTCTTGATCTTTTTCCAAGCTGTTTACAAAATGTGGTGAGCAGGATCCTCCTCATTAATAACATTTCTTCAGTTTTTAGGAGTAGTTAGTAGTTTGGGTGTTTTAAATTGATTGTTAAAGAACTGACTGCTATAGAAATCTGACTTTTAAATGAGGACCCTGCAGACGGTTTGTGCTTGAGATACTTTTAAACTGTAGCTGACGTTTTGAGCAGTGCCAGTACATGTGCTTGGGCTTTTGTTTTCCCCTCTGAACGTGTCCATACCCACCTGGCTCTGGTTTCAGC
The DNA here is from genome assembly GCA_013398115.1 of Falcunculus frontatus. Taxonomy (NCBI): domain Eukaryota; kingdom Metazoa; phylum Chordata; class Aves; order Passeriformes; genus Falcunculus; species Falcunculus frontatus. The sequence continues at coordinate 1,279,639 of VZRV01008191.1, read as the reverse complement.
TTTGCAGATTCTGCTTGCCCTGTCCACCTGACAGCAGAGATGTGAATTCCCCTGGTTTGTGGTCCATGCTCGACAGCAGTGTCCTCGTTTCACTGGGTGACGCAGGCTGTGGCTGACAGTCAGCAGCAGCACAGCAGCATCACACTGAGCACACTGGTTACTTGCTGTTGTAAACCCAGGGTGTTCCCTGAGTTTTGGTGATGGTTTACAGCTGTAGCATTCATCTTGTACCCCATCAAAAAGCTGGTGATGGTGCACAAGGATGAGGCCTTGATTTCAGTCTGCTGATAGTCTCTGAGTTCTCAGTTGATGATAAGACCAGCTCACTTAAAGAGATCCAGTTACATTTGTTTTTGTACCTATTTAAAAGCCTTCTTTTTCTGAGTCATATCAGTAGAGGTTCCTCCACTTTTTTCCACTTCACTGACAGCACCGTCCTTGTTTAACGCCAAATAAATCTTAGTAACATGTGCAGCCCAGAGATGAGGGGTAAAAACTAATCTTTAGATTAGAAGCTATAGAAAATGAATTGAATTATGAACAGAAGAGAGAGGGTTTCTTCCTTTTATGTGTTGTCCAAGCAAAAGGAAACTGTCACAGGAAATATGAGTTAGTGAATGGTGATAGTGGGGAGCGGTGCTGGACTTTTTTCCTAAATTCAAGTGAAATAAAAAATTAAAACTTTTCCAAATGGTCCCCAGTGAGACTAAGCAAAACATAGGCAGGTAAGAGAAGAAGCCTCCCTGTAGGATTCATTCAGTGCTGCTGAAATTCTTTCGTTCGCATTCAGCTTCAGTGGGAAGGTGTTGGGGGGGTTGCTTTTTTTTCCTTGCCAGAGACGTGGTTAAAAGTCACAGCATATATTTCCTGACTTGGTGAAAAGCCTGTGACCTCTCTCAGTTGTCTTGTTCATCAGAAGGCAGATAGGTAATAAAGAGTCTCCTGTGTGAGAGGAGTAAGGAGAACCTGCTGTTTTAATTTTGTTCACAGCAGTGGGCCAAACTTTGTTCTTTCAGTGCTGGCCTTGGTAATTGGCTCAGTATAATATAGGAATTCAAGCCATTGCATATCTTTGGCCTGCTAACTGCTAATAGCCAAGAAGAGTGCACAGTCTCCTGCAGGAACATACAGTAAATAAGAACAATAAGCATGTTTCAAATTATATGCAGGCAATGGTTTTAAAGGGCCTCAACTCAGTCCTGATGGGTTAATTTGGATCCAAGTCGCCTGGACAAGTGGATTTTGCTGGTTTAGACTCTGGGGGCATGCAGGTTTGATTTGGGAGGTTTTCTGGACTAAATATTATGTTCATGTTTCTGATTCCTGGGAACCAGAATGAAAACATCCACTACTTTTGGGAGGGAATTTGGGAGTTTCCTCAGCAAGAAGAGTTTGATTATAGTGTGCCTTGCCTTTAGGGTATCCCATGTCCTGCTAATCAGGGTGGCTTGCACAGATATATGGTAACATTTTGTTTTTCCTCTGCTCTCAGCCATGATCAGCTAAGACTCATTTACCTTGTTTTTTGCAGACATCCACAGTTTATTCGTCATTTTCAATGAGGTTTTAACACCTGTTAGGCACTCCTCCTTCCTTTTTTTGGAGAAGCATTTAATTATGACAGGGTTTCCCTTGGAGCACATTCTCCATTCAGTTCCCTAATTGTAGAATTCTCTGTGGGATTCTCCAGATGGGGGATAGAGGATAATCTTCTCAGAGCTCCGGAAGAAATGTGATGCCAAATTAGAGAAAATAGATCCTTTTTATTAAGCTCTTGGGTTCTTCTTACTCTTATTTTAAGGTGACCTTCTGTTAAAGAGAAATGTTGGACAAATGGCTATCGTTTTAAATAATCCTCAACAACCTTACCTGGGTTAGGTTAGAAATCCTGAATGGATTTAAACTTTTTTTGCCACTCATTCTGTCATCACAGAGGCGAGGACAATGAACTTGCCTGTTTCCTTTTTGTTTCTAGTTGATTTCATTTTCAAGCTGCAAAGCTCTAACTTAAGAAATGCTGGCAGTGTGCTTGGCATGGTGGGCAGGTATAAAGACAAAGCCCCCTCCTTTGTTGAGTGTCACAGTGCCACTTTGTGGGTCACTTCAGTGTATGCTGGTGGTGTGGTGGTGCTGTTCCCATCCCCAAGGGGTTTCCAGACATCTTAAATGTGCTATGCAGTGCCAGTGATGTTTGCAAACATGGCAGTACTGGCCATCCCATTTTGTGCCCAAATGCTGGCCATGCCTGCTTCTGCTAAGTTGGCTAAGTCTGGCATATGACGGCTGAAGGGCTCCAGGGGCTGTTCCTACAGAGCCAGATCTGCTGGAAGGGTCCCATGTGTTTGGTGCACAAATTAATGCTCCACGAGCTGCTGTGTTAGCAAATGATACCGATATTTTTACAGGATGAATGAAGAAACTAAAGCTCAAAGAAACATCACTTCTGTCTTGTACTGAGTTGGTGGCAGAGCCAGAAGGAATCTGGAAGTGACAGACTCTGGTCCCCTGTTCTAATCATCACCTCTCTTTGCGACTTTGTGTGCGTTTAAGTCTCTAGGGAACATTTTCTTTAGCAGTGAGGGTACCAGCTTTTGCACTGGAGGGAAGGAACTTCTTGTCAGCAAGGAGGTTGAGGTTATAGATTTAAATGTATGTAGTTGGTTGGCTTTCCACTGTGATGTGCCACTGGGGATGCATACAGCTTGCAGCAGTTGAACGTCGGTGCTCAGAGGTCAAAGGTGGCTAATCCAAATTTTTTTTTTTGTCTTCCAGGTCTACGCACAACGAACTAGAAAAGAACCGGTAAGTAGCTAATGAGCTGAATTCTAAGAAATGCAAGCCTGGTGAGTGTAATGTGCTTTGCCCTTACCCATGCAGATGCTGTTTGATCAGCTTAGACAGCTGTGAGTGACCACACTGCATCACGTAGTTTTAAAAGTTGGGGGGAAGACACAAAAAGATCTGAAAAAGAAGCTTTGTTTTTGGTTGGGTTTTTTTTCCTCTCTCTCTGAAAAGGCAAGAAGTGACCCAGTTTTGTGACTAATCTGTATGCAGAGTAAATACTGTTCTTCTCTTGACACAGTGAAATCTGATTGGGGCAGTTTCCATACATGAGGTTGCTACGGGATCAGGTTTCTTGGGCGCTGGGTACTACGTGTTACCATGAACCGAAGGGCAGAGCCCTGTGCTCTGCACCCTCTCCCCCACTGTGATAGTCTCTGTAGCACGGAAGAAAATACCATTTGTCCAGAGGCTCGGAGGTCTGGCTACCAGTGCTCCTGCAGAGACTCTTCCAACCTGTTCTAGGATTGCACCTGTTTATCCTTGAATCTGACGTTTTAGTAAGCCCTGCAGTTTTGTTACTTGGCCGGCTCTGCTATATGACTCAACCCTTTTGTAACAGGAGTTAAAGTAAGATAAATACCATTGAGACAAGGGGAGCTAGTTCACACACAGATCAGATTATCGCCTTCCATTCAGGATGCTATAGTTAAGGTTGTGTCCGGGTTTCCATTATAAACTTATCTTGGCTCTTCTGCGGGATTTTAGGGGGGTGAGGGTGGGTGTCTGTGTTTTTTGTGGCTGCTGTAACAAAGGCAGTGCTCTGGCCAGCTGCTCTTCTGAAGAAACCCCCAGGATGGGAAGGAAAGCTGAGTCTAAATAGGCTGATTGCCTCCTCTTCTCTCTTAGCAGCCGTCACTTAACAAGGGATGGGAGGACTGTGAGGATGGCCAAAGACACACAGAGGCTTCGAGCCAAGTGTATATTTTCATTCAGAGAAGATCTTCCCATGTGGCTTCAAGGGAATTGGAGCTGAGTACCTCATGAATTGTGTTGCCCTCAGTTTCCCCCACATCTGCCTCCCCCTGGAAGCAGCAATGCTGGGAAGCAGCTTGGCCTTTGCATGGTGTGGGTGTTTTCTTCCAGCCTGTGCTTCTACCTCCTGGTATTTTTGAGCATCTATGGAGTTGCCATGGTCTTGTCTCTCTGGGTTGATGCAGGGAGGGTTTTTTATTTGGGCTGTGTTGCTCCCCGAGCTTCAGCCTCTCCGGTCCCAGGTTGAGCTGTGTTGAGGAGTGTTGGCTCCTGGGTTTTCCAGTGCTCTCTCCAGTTCTATTTACCAGTGAGGGAAAGAAAATGCAGTCCTTGGGTCTGACCCAGAGCTGAAGGTGCTTTTTTCTCCATGACAACAGTAAACCATCACTAATCTTCAGTGTGCTTATTTGCATATCTAATTGTTACTGCACATGCTGCTTGCACTCAGTACAGCTTTAGAGCAGGGCTGTCTCCATCTTTCCTTGTACCAGCCTGGTCCTATCACATTGGCCAAGTTTGCATGGATATGTGATCATCTTCTTCTAGCCTGAGGGCAGGCAGCAAAACTTCAAACTCTGTGTGGGTGAGATTTTAGCTACCAGTGTTACATATTTATTGTCCATCTAAGGACTTGTATGGACTGATGGTGTTGGGCTGTGCTGGCTAGCAGCTGTCTGTGTGAATGGAGGAAGTTTCTGTCTTGATTCCCTGTCTTTAACTGAGGACAGTAATATTATCTGAGGTAGGGATACTGTAAGGATTGACTATTGACTAGCGTGTCAAGAAGTGTTACTCATGAGAAGAGTGTTATTACCTGAGCTTCCCTTATGCCACCTTTTCCTGAACATTGACAAAGTGTTTGATTGCTGCAGAATTTCTTGCCATTCTCAGTTGGTGTAATATCTCCCTCTTCCTCTCCTTTTGTCTCAGTTTTCTCCTTAGTCCTCACCTGGTCCACACTGAAGATTCCTAACCATCAGCCTTCTCAGCAAGGTCTTTCCTTCAGGGCTTCCCATTTCGGGGCAGTGTATTCCAGGTCTGTCTCAGACATGGTTTTACAAGCCTTTGGTTTTCATCCTTCTGGGAAGGGTACAGATTTGATCACATTGAGTGCTCTATACAGGCAGACTCCTATATCTGGGAACTTTGGTCAGGAGTCTGATGTTCCTGGTTTGGGATTGTCAGTCCCTTGATGCAGATGCTATGGCTTGATCAGCTACTCACATCTGCAAACCCAGCTAGACGCTGTGGTGCCTTTGCTGTGTTTGCAGTGTTCATTACCAATGATTTGGGCAGCGAGTTTCATATTGGAAGCATTTATTTTCAAACTCCACAGTGTGTTTTCTGAGTGAGGGGGATTGCTTCTTGTGTTCCCCAGCACCATGTTTAATTTGCTTTCTTGTTAAGTTTGTCAGTGTCTCCAGACTTAACTGTTGCAAATATAAAAGCCCTGATACTAATGGCTTTGTGGCTGACAGGTGCTCATTTTCCCTATTATTTGAGATTATTCCTTCTGAATCTCACTGTTATCTCCATTATTGACACAGACTATAATTTTCAAAATTGTCCACTATTAGGTCTCTGACTCTGGTTTTTTCCCTTCTTGTCTGTGAACAGCAGTCTTCTTATGTTCAGTTCAATTTTGGTTTAACCCATTCAACAATTACACAGTTTCTTTCAAGCAGTAGCAAGAGAATATTAGTAAAACAAAATGCTCTTCTATTTTTTGGATATGTGATTTAACTTTAACTCAGTATTGCAGAGCAGATGATGTTTTAATGTGTACCCTTTTAATGTAAAAAAAAAACCCCTAAAATGTATTTTTAAATATTAAAGCAACTTTTTAAGTTCTACTGCTTGAAAATATTTCACTCCAGAACACTCCACTGGTTCTGCTAAGGAGCTGTGTGATTTGGTACCAAACATTAGCTGTAATATTTAAATGACTCCTCTTATGGCTTTGATTTGGGTTTTTTTATTTGAAAAGATTGGAGTGACATTTATATAAGGGACTTTGTTTGTTATAAAAGATTAAAGTTAATTTATAGTTATTATCTGTCATTAATCCTCACACTGAAAAATGGTTTCTGCTTTTTATTTAATGGGTATGTGTTTCAGTTTATCTCTGCTCAGGATGAGTCATAGCTTGCATTTAAACAAGAAACCAGCATTCTTCTCATCTGCTGCAATATGTAACTAAAATGATACTTTTTAGTCCTTTAACACGCCTACTAAAAAACCTGATGTGTAAGCAACACTTGATCATTTTCTGAAAGAAAACAAGATAAAGTGTGTGACTGAAAGATGAACTTTGCAAGTGTAATATTTTCTCAAAACGGATAACAAATGAAATTCAGGCTAAAGTTAAGTGTTTTATGTTATACACATAGTGGTGTTAGCTGTTGTCTGTGAACATTTTATACACATGCCAGTGTTGGGAGGATGTGGACAGTGTGGTATTAAGGGAAGACACACAGCTCTGAGGTGACTTCCTGCTGCTCTGTGAAGTGGCAGTTCTGGTAGACCAACACAGTGGTGGTGTCTCTTAGAAAACTTATGTCTCCTGACAAAACAAGAAAGCGTTTTGTAGTGCTATTGAAGATTTAAAAAATAAAAAATAAAAACTGAAAAAACCACCGTCATTTTTCTGTATATCATACATTGTTCTATTAGGTTTTGATGATGATTGCTTTGTAATACAGCAGAAGGAAAGAAAACAAAGCTGAGTAATTGGGTAAAGAATGAGTTATTAGGGCATATTTTTCTAACGGTAACAATAATTCAGTTCAAACAAAAGATAGATCCAAGAAGGGAAAGAGACCTTGGGATCACTGAAAATAGAATTTTCTGAAGATCTTGCAGAATTTGTGGCTCTGCAAAAGTACATCATTTAGAAAGAAAAAGGAAAAAGTCTAAAGGAGACGAACTTCTTAAACCAAGTTGCTAAAAGTTTGTTTCATGTAAAAGCACAGAGTGAAGTGGTTTAACATCCTTTCTCTCTGATATCTTTTGAGATGATCAGAAGCAAAGAAGAAAAACACATAGCAAGGATCAAGTACTGTGGTTTTTAGCCTGACTCTTACCAGAATCTCCCATCTTGAGTGGTTCCTCACCCATTCTTTCTTTGACGTGAGAGACTGTTTATTGCAGAGCGGTTCTCCAAGGCGGTTTCTCACCCAGAGCTGACTGTTGTGCTTGGGTGCATATCTGAGGTAGTGGATAAGATAAAGGAAAAACCCTAGTGAATGTTGAGGAGAGAACCATGACCTGGGTCAGCTTGCACTGAAACATGGGGGCCTTCTGAGGCTCTGCAGCATTTGCACCATTTGGTTCTGTTTCTTTATAACAAGGGCTTTGAGTGTGTCTTAGGAAAAGCATTTAATGTAAGGCTTTTAAACAGTGCAGACAAGCTGTCTAGGCTGGGAAAGATAGAGGGAAGGGAAATGAAAGTATAGTGAATACTTGCTACTCTGAATAGACAAGGCTGATTGTGCTTTTGTAGTGCTATATATACTTGCCAAGGCAATCTGATCAGTGTTTGTCTTGAACCAACTAATCAATGTGGTGTTGAGTTCAGTGCTATTTATCAGGAGAGCTGGAACAAGAAACGAATCCTGTAAATTTCATTTGTTCTCTGGAGTGGGCTTTGTTTTCATGCTAACTTCATGTAGCAGACGTTGACAGTACATATTGTTTTCCTCATTAATAAAACTCGGAACCTGTGTTGTTCCCTGCATCAGTCAAACAGTGTCCAACACAGCTGAGCATGCATCTTTCTTTGACACATCCAAAGGTCAGAGCATGCACTGATCCAACTTGCTCCTTGTGGGAACTGTAGCTAAACCCTCCTGTCTCCAAGGCCAGTGTGGAACAAGAGCTGGAGGTAGTTAGCTGTCTTCAACTCTGTTGTTTGGATGACAGATGCCTCTGTTTTCAGCTGGGACTAACAATTTTCAACAGAGCTGCAGCATGTTCCTCTGTTTTAGGAGATCTGGATAACTTATTACAGTGCTGTTCCTGTTTTTGCTTAACCTGGAGAGGGTGAAGCTGGTGATTTTTGGAGTCAGGCTGTCAGAGAGCTGTTTTTTCTGGATACATTCAGGCTCAGCCAGTGTTATTTAGTGTCAGTTTGCCGTTTGCTATTTCTTTGCAGTGCTCTGAGAACTCACCAGCCACTGGTGTAACATTGGGAAAGGTCTCTGGCTGACCACCACACTTGCTCATGCAAAGTGCCTCCTTGGGCAGAAGGAGCATTTTGATTCACTTACAACTGAAAGTCTGCAAAGGCTTTGTTTCACATTGGCTGGGCTGCTGAACATTCTGAACTCTGAGTACAGCTGCTGCAAAGGGACGGTTAGTCTCCATGCCAAGATTTGAAGGAAACAAAATGATCCACAAAATTTATTGCAAGTCCTTTAATACTGCTCATATAGGAATTTCTAGTTTCAATATGATTTTTTTATTCAAAGCAATGCAGTGAAGAATGTGTGCATGCCTGTCTTCCTTTCTGCTCCCAGATCTCTGCATCTCCCTTAGGAATCCAATAGCTGTTGAAGAAAGAAGAGGAAAAAGAACAATACTACTATTTTGGATAAACTGTGACAAAGAAAAATGTTTTTGTTTCAACAATATTGCACAATAAAATCACTGTTATAAGCCATTTTTCAGAAACAGATATTTATCACAAAGCCCTTCTCAACTAAGATGTGTTTAGGGGCACTTTCTGATGTGTTTTTCTCCCATGGTGTAGAAAGAACTGTCAGCACAATCTGCTTGGCCTTGTCATAATGGTCTGATGCTGAGAATCCTTTCATCATCCTGCCTCCCAGAAGGGAGACTTGGGAGGAAACCCCCATCTTCAAGAGAAACATTCTCTGCAGTCAGGTCTCTGCACCAAATCAGAGGTCACCAGTCTGATTTGGAGTGCATCGTTGCCAGCTGTGGTTCCTGAATCTCTTCCCAAACTTGCATCCTCCAATTTCTGCTTGGGTGCATTGCCACCGTTTTCTTGCTGGCTGAACCCTCTCCAGTTCTGTATACTTATGGCTGTCCTTAAAAAATTATGACGACTGGGCGAATGCCCTCTGTAATCAGTGAGCTTGCACCTCTGGCCCCAGGTAGGAAGTCAGGCATTCAGCTTTACTGGATCCATTTTCAGTCATGTCATGGCTCTGTACTTACCATCTCTCTCCTAAATGGATCTCTGGAGACTTTGCAGGCTTTTTTTTTTTTTTTTTCAGGGTGCTCTTTGAGGTGCTCAGAGCCAGAAATCCTGATGCAACAACTTTTCTTGTTCAAGTGACTAACATTGCTCATGGGCCTGAAAGCATTGCTAGCTAAAAGCCACTTGGGAATTCCTGCTGTGGGGAAGGTGAGGTAATAGGAATATAATTTTGAGACCGATCACCTGTTAACATCAAGTTTCAGGACCTTGTACTCTTGGGGCAGAAGTTGGAGTTGTATGTGTTGATCTCTATCTGGTACATGTAGCAATCTAGCCCTTGCAGACTTGTAATAACCAAAGGGAGTGGGATAGGAAATGAAGGAAAGAAACTCTCATTCTCTTTTCTGTATGTGGCCCATTTTTACCAAAGTATCACAACTTTGAGAACCTCTAACCTCATATTCTAAGGGAGGATGAGAAGAGTGAGATGCCCCCAGGTGTCACCTGGTGTGACCTCTGCCAGGTGAGAAGCAGAAACATGCATAGATCTGGTGCCTGGATGAAGAAAAGGAGCAGGGACAAGTTTGCATCGACCCAGTCCTTTGCTTTGTTGATCCACATCTCCAGCCAGTTGCTTGCCTTTTCTCTCCTTCACACAAGTTCCCCCTATCCCACCTTCCTTCAAAACTTCATGGTCAGTCCTTGTGTCCCTCTCAGTGTCCTTCTGTCCCCTCAGTGTTGGTAAGGGCAGGAGGTGCTGCATGACACCTTCTCCCATCAGAAAAGAGAATAGGGACACAAAGTGGAGGCACCTTTGCTAATGTGGGAGGCAGCAGTATGGTCTAACTCCTAGTTTTGGGTGCTGTGATGGTAAATGCAAGTGTGTGACAGGTGTTTACAACCTTGTCTGAGAAAGGAGAGAAGGGCTTCATCTTGCAATTGCTGTGGTTCTTGCCTGGTCACCCTGAGTAGTTTGCATAGCTGTGGGCAAACAGACCTCACAGGTTTCCTCCTGAACAGTGCATGAGAAAACCATAAAACAATTAAATAGAGAATGTGCAACCAGAGGTCAGGAATTCTCCTCACATGAAACCAATGGATAACATGGGCTAAGTCAGGACCATGGCAGAACATAGCAGTAGATGGTGTAATCTACCAGTCCTCCTTCTGTCCTTGGGAGTTTAAATTTGTGTGGAAATACAGATCATATCTGCCTAGTCCTTTCTGTGGTTGTTCCTTACAGTGCCTGTGCAAAATTGGAGTATCCTGTTTTTCAGAGGTGAAACAGACTTGAGTCTGTTAGATGCAGGCTGAATCTCATATAAAGGTTTTGGATTTGTCTGAGTCTGGAGGAATGCAGAGGAATCCTTGCATGAGTCAGGTTTTCAGCCCAATGTTCCATTAAGAAAGCCTAGGGGCTGTCTTTTGAAGCTGTACTTTATGGGTACACTGCTGCCTGAGCATCACTTCCCATTAGCTGTGTAATAAGATTTTCTGTCCCTCTTGCCTGTTAATTATTTACCTTTGAGAGTACATTCATAAAGCAACATGACTTATTTAGGAAAAAATGAAAAGCTTTTGCAAAGGATGGATGCTTTTTTCTCTTACTTTTTTTGCCCGGGAGTTGAGTACCTTATAAGGCTCAGGATGAAGAACAGATTGCTGTGAATGGGAGATTTTGCAAATGAGCATGTTCAGCTCACAAAAGGTGAGGCAGGAAAGGGGATGTAGCAGTTACAGAGTGATCTTGTAACTGTCTGTTCAAGGGTTTATGCACAGGAGGGGCTGAGGGAAAGAAGGAGGCATAACAGAATTCAGTACAGAAAAGCTTATTCATGAAGCCACCAGTGGAAACAGGACGTGAGTTTGAAATGCAGCATTACTTTCATAGAAGCAGACTCTCTGCATGGTATCAGCGGATTCACACATGGTCCAGGCTGATAGCAGTTCCTGTGGTAAGGGTGTGGTTTTTATCGTGGTAGGTAGTAAACAGCTGCACAAAATTTAGTCATGCTTACAAAGTCAAGTGCAGGCTGCTGTCTCTGGATTGTCTGGTTGCTGAGCCAGGGTGGAATATCTAAAAGCATCCAAATCATTTAGAAGCACAGCTCTTAATGACTCTCAGATGAATACTTGCTCCTTCACATGGGCAGTTATTGCTCCTCTCTAGTTGTCTATACAGTGCTGTAGTTATGCCAAGTCATTTGGGGAGCAGTGCCAAGGGTTCCTTACTATCCAGGACAGCAAACAATGCAAAAACAAAAGGAGGGCATTTGATAGACACTGCTCTTCTCGTGACTGTGTTTGTAGTAAAAGGGCAAGGACCCTTCCATATGGGTGAAGGGTGGCAAAGGCATACAACCATCAGGAGGGATATGTGGAAAGGTAGTTGATGCCAGACTTGATTTTGCTGCTTATTTGTGTACGGGTAGATCTCCCTGTGAGCATCCCAGGAAAGAAAAGGAACAGAACAGGGAGGTTCAGAGGTGAGATCAGCCCTGAGGAGCCCACTGTGGCTGTCACTAGCCTTGAAGAAGAGCCTGGTCAGCCAAGAGTGTTCGAGGACCTGACAACAGGAAGCTGCCAGCATTTCCATGGGCTACTGCAGTATGTTCCTCTCTGCTTTTCTCTCAAAGCTGCACTGTGCAGGAGGGATTGCTTTGGCTCTCCCAGGAAGTTCTGGGCAATGTGTCCTCCACATTTTCCTCTCAGGAGAGACTTTACAGTGCTACTTCAAGACACAATCTGCTGAACAGTTGGGGTAATTCATTCTAATTCAACATGGTCAAAGCCCAGCCCTTAGATGGGAATTGTTCTGCTCCTTCTGGAAACTCAGTGAAATTATTCAAATGAGTCATTCTAAAAGGAGGGGCGGTGCAGCAGGTTTATTGTAGAAATCAGAGGCTAAAACAGAGGTTGCTTTGTATCTCCCGTGTCTTTTATTTCCACCTATTTGGCCTTGTTCCCTGGGGTGGGTTGAGTTGTGGGTTGCCCAGTCAGATTTTGCCCAGCTGTGTGGGAATCTTCCATACAGCTCGGAACATACCACTCATTAGCTACACTCCGGTAATGTCAGGAGGCCAAGTGTGGAGCGAGTACGCGCGTTTGCCCAGATGCACGGTTACGTGCAAGCACACACAAAGAGCTTGCAGTTAAAATCTACGTGCCCTTCTCTTTTTAACAGGGGAAGACAGCCCCAGCTGTGTATACAGCTTGGTGTTTCCCTTTGATGTGTGTTTGTTTCCAGTGTTTCTCATAGAGTGGATCCTGGTGCTCCTCAGAGCTGTCTGCCCTTTTCCAAGTTTGCAGCTGTGTAACTGCACACAGTGAGGCTTGCTAGGGTGTAACTGGTTTCAGCAGTTTGGGGTGGGGGGTTCCTCTTCCCTGAAACCCCTCCTGTTGTTTGCTTTGCTCCTGTCCTTTCCTTGCCAATGTGCACTGCAGGGAGCTGTGTCATTCTGCTAATGGAAACAGTGTCTTGCAGATGCCTCAAGATCCTCCCTTTTATTTTGCCTGTCTTCTCCCACGTGCATGGCATTAATGCCCTTTGCCAACTGCAACTGCCGCTCTGGAGCAGATCTTCTGCTCTGTCACCAGTTCAAACCTCAGAGAGGTTTCTGGAGACTCGGCACACTGCCCCTGCAGCTGGCTCAGGCCTTGTACCTAAAGGAGGGCAAGAAACTCTGTTTTTCAGATTTCTGTGGTTTCTGAAGTTTTCCGAAGCTGTCAGAGATGGAGCTTAGAGGGGCCTGCAGTGCTCATTTGGTCCCCTCACCCCAAGGCAGGATAAGCTTGATCTAAAGCTTTTCTGGCAGGTGCCAATCTAGCATGGCCTTAAAAGCATTTGACAGCAGGATTGCACAGGGAAACAGTGCAGCCTATTGCCCTGATTAACTGTGGTTACTGTTAGAAAGTTTTGTTTAACATCTGACGAGGAAGAAAATTATTTCCATGTTGTTCTAGGGAAGAAAAAAAACTGTCCAAAGCTGAGTGCCTCTGTGAGTGTGAAGGAGAGAGTCCCAAATGCTGAATATAGCAGTCAACTTTCATAGCAAGAATCACTGTTAGACCCTCAAAGTATGCTGAGGAGTTCTGGCTGAGATAGGCAAATGTGGGGAACAAAAAACATACATCTTTTCTTTTTCCAATGCATGCGTTTCCCACTTCACCTAACCCAAAGAGCAACTTCGATGCCAAAAAAAGTGGGAAACTGGATGGGAACACTTCGTCTCCCATGGATATTCTACGTAATATGACCCTCTTAGGAACTGCGCAAAGCCTGTTCTCTGTGGTGTGACCTCTTTTAAACTTTTCTTGGCTTGGAAAAGCAGCTTACAGGCTTGGTGTTCACTGGAAAAAGCACATATGGGGATATGTTTCAGTGAAGGGATTGCAAAAGGAGTGGAGAAGCGAAATCTTATATCTAGTGTCATATACTTCAGGAAAACATGGGGAGGCTCTCTGGAATCATGAGAGATTGGAACCTTGGAGTTCCTTTGAGTTGTGTGTTGGAGTGATCTCTGAGAAGAGTACATGTGGTAGGGAAAGAGTGGAATGGGAAGGGGTTTGGACTGTATGTTGGGCACACTGGAATGTTCAGCAGCAGTCAGAGTGGAAAGATGTGGTACACAGCAGGGGACTCCCATAAGCCCTCCAGGCTGGCTCCCAGGTCTGTGCAGACAGTGCTGGCTTGCACTTTCCCTCAGCCATCCAGGGAAAGCAAATTGCATGAGGTTCTTAAAGGATTTTTAAATTTTTCATTTCAAAGGAGCTTTTTTTTTTTTTTAATTGTTCTGTTATTTAAAGTGAAAAATACGATTAATCTTGCCAATTCTTGTACTCTTCCCTGCAATTTTGGTGATACTTGGGGCGTCCCAGCACCCAGAGTCAAGTGTTTTTTATCCCCCACATAAAACTGGTGTATGAGCCGATGTAACCTATGTATTTTAGAAACAGAAAGAAGAGGAAGCATCCTATGTAGGTGTTTATTTGGGTTTTTTTAGTCATGTGATGCCTGAGCTACAGTGGTGTATATTTTTTTATGGGGCCTAAATCATAATCTTTTGGCCACATGGGATTAACAGTAGGACATCAAAAACTAAAGGTTTTAAAGAAATAAAAAGGTTATGACTGCTTGATTGCAGTGTCAACAATACAGCCTTCATCTTGTCTTCCTGATTATGACTAAACTCCTTTTGAAATTCCATCTTGAGAATTTTTTGGGACAGAGGTAAGAGAAGACCTCAAGATTTTTGCTGCATATATGGAGCAGTGAGGAGTTACTGATCCATTTTGGGAAATGTGGCCATGTTGCACTCTGAGCCTTATTAACTACCAGAGAAAGCTGGATGAATTGGCTTGCCGAAGAATCTTAATCTCCTGGCTCTTCCCACACCACTGTCATTGCTGAGCTACACGAGCACCTGAAAACCAAGAGTAGATACGGGTGTGCAGTACTCCATGAAGGAATTAGGATTATCTCCATTTTGTGGATGAGTGGTGCGTGCTTCAGTTCCTTGAGGGATTTACCTGGGGTCATGCAAGCTGTTTATGGACAGGTCTCCTGATTCTCAATTAAAGGTCTCGCCTGCTGCATAACCCTTTCCTGCTTGTGAAAATGTTGTCTCCAGTTTACTACTTTGCCCTTCCTGAAAGTGCCTGCAAGCTCTGCCAGCTCCTGGCTAGCACAGCACTAGGAAAGTCAAAAAATTTGTCCTTCGGGTTTGCAGTTTGGCTCCCATGCTGAGGAAACCCATCACAGGCTCTCTCTAGGTGAATTGTGTTTGGAGAAAATTACCTTGTTTTGTTGTTTTTTAGCTATGGTTTTTAACAGTAATGTTCTTTGAAACCAACAAGGAGTCATCCCAGGATGGGATGCAACGTAGAAAATATCTGATGGTGAAGCAGTAGTGAATCTTGCCTAAATTAATGAGGCCCTGAGAGTGACATAAGCATTACAAATGAGCAAGGAAGGAGGGTGTGTCTGTGATTATAAAGTGGTGCTGCTGCAGGTATTTCTGTAAGGTCATGTGGTTATTTTCTTAATAGTGCTCTGACAGCTGAGCAAATGGAAACCAGTTTCCACCAAACCAGAGGAGTAGGTGTTCCAGCTCCTCTCTCTTTTTCTTTGTCTTTTTAAATTATTTTTCTTTCCAAAACAAGCCATGAACCTTTCAGTGTCTGGTTTGTTCCAAGTGGGGTCCTAACCCTTTTCCTGCTAGGAGAATACAGAGTCAGCAAGCATAAGGCAGCTAATCCTCCTACAAATGGTAGTTTACTCAACTACAGCTGTTCTTGGTTTGGGGGAATCAAATTTGTATTCATTTGTGGCATTGAAGACCCTGACAGGGTCTTCAGGGTCATAATGGTCTTCTCTAGCCAATCAAAAGTTCACTAGGTAGAGTGTCCTGTGCTTAATATAATTATTTTTTGAGCCCTGTTGAAAGCAGTAGAAGTTCTGTAGTGGAGCTGAAAGAAATGGAACAATTTTCATGTGTTACAGATAGATTTTGCCTTGCTTCCAGCTCAGGGAAATTATTTCCAAGTATCCAGCTCCGTGCTTTTTTCTTGATTGAGGTTTGAGCCATCTCTTGGCCTTCACACACTCCCACAGGAGAGAAAGAAAATATAAGGAAGGTGCCAAGTTAAAAGGCAAGGCAGGGGGTTTGTGTTGTTTTTTCCCCCTGAAGTTTATATTGTTTTAATTTTCTAGGCAATAAACTCGGCTCCTCTTTGGAAGAAATGTATTGAGAAAGAGTTTGTATTAGCACTTCATACCAGCTAAACAGAGACAAGGTGTGTTTACATACTCTCTGGTGCCTCCTTTCAAAACCGCTTTCTTTTCCTGGTACCCCTCTACGTGTGAGATTAGGACATGGCTCACCTGCTGTCAGTGTGCTGGGAGCTATGCTCTGTTCAGGCTCCCCTCCTGAGTAATATGGATAGGTAACTTGAGTTAAAACCATTTGTCACTTAATGTTGGCTTACTCCTAGCCTCTTGAAATACAGTATTGCTGGTTTTTCTGTGCAAAAGTCCATATCCAGTAGGAAAAATACTGCTAGGATCTCTTAAGTTCTCCTTCCTAGTGCTTTTTTTCCAAACATACATCTAAGAGTGACCTTGGCTGGTAATTCATTTTCCCTGGGAAGTTTGAGGTTAAATTTAAAATAATTTTACAAGGTGAAATTACATGCACTGCTTCCTTTGTTCCAGATGTATGCCCTCTATACCTGAAAGGTACAGTAGATATTTGATGACTTCTTAAATATTTCTGACAGTGCGAAGAGATATTAGATGAAGAGCACATGCTTTCCTTCTGGCATAAAAGATTTTGTGTAAACAAGTATGCCAAATGGTCACTTTCTTAGAATTTATTTTCATTACGAATTTTCTTCCATGAGGTAAGCTTCTGAAAACAGATGTATGGGGTGGAAAAATTCTTAGTAGCGGTAACTTACCTGCATAATTTTAAAAATTATGTTAATGACAAAAATTACTTCTAGTACCAGATCAGAATCTATTCTTGATATTGACAAATTTCCCACTCATGATTTTAAAAACAGGAAATATGTTTTCCCAAATAACAAGTTGGTAGCATCCTTTAGTCTTTCAGTGATGTACAAATGTCTGTCTTATAAAGCAAATCCTGGCTTCTTTAAGCTGGTTAATGAAAGTACAAGTTTGAAACCTGACTGTATTTGGAAGGCACCAAACTTCAAGGTCTCTTCAGTAGTATTGCAGAGAAACAGAGGCTTTGAGGTACTGTGTGTGCTTTTATTGCTATGACACCCTGTGGACCAGGGGTAGCTTTTCCACTGTAGGCAGGAGACCAGTCCTCGGCTACTCTCCAGCTGCCTGCTGGGAAGCTGTCTGCTACCTCGGGTTCTGCCAGGCTCAAGTGCAGGCATGGGGCCTTCAAGGGTCTCTGCAGATCCTTGCTAATTCATCTGTTTTCTGGTGTGCACCATCTTTGATTTCTTCCGGAGAGGCTGGAAGGACCTGCTGGCAGTAGATCTGAGCTGGAGAACTTTCCCATTGCCTGGCAGTTCTAGAGGCCATTAAAGATTATGGAGTGAGAGCATCCCTGCTTCTCAGTGTCTGACTGCAGAAACCTTGCAAGGAGCCCGAAATACCTCTTCATTTCAAAGGCATGGTGCTTAGCCAGGAAACCTCTGAACAGAATAATCAAGAATAGCTAGAGAGTTTGGAAAATCTTGGCTATCTTTGCTGGTGACCTAATTCTAGCAGTAAGGCTGAAAATCCGTAGGTCGCAGCAAAGCAGGTTAGTGCCTCCTCTGCAAGGAGGCAGGTTTCTGATGAATGGCACAGCTGCTTTGCAGGCATGTTGGCAGCATGCAGGAGGATGCTGCACTGACTTGGCGGCTGTGAGCACACTGTGTATCCCTAGAAGGATAATTACAATGGTATTAGTGAGAACCAGGGCACAGGACACCACTGGCCGTTTAAAGAGCAGGTCTATTTTTAACCACCTTTTAACAAAGATGGAGTTTTTATTAGACTGGGCTTTGTAATTAACCTGCCTGGGTTGCATGTTGATGTTATGGCTTACTTTGCATGTTCCCTGATAGTCAAATGCAGGATTGTAACCCTGTCTTATGGCCAGGGCAGGAAATTGCAATACCTGCATGGTCGGCAGCACAACTGAAAAGTTGGTGGTAAATGATCTTGTGCAGGAGACACCTACATGTGGCCATACTGGCAGCACCTGGGTTGTGTTTTTAAGTCAGAAGAAGAACATGATGTAGAGCATACGTGGCCTGTGGTGGCTGTAGGGTTTAGCATGTTGTTTTGAGCACAGCTCAGCCTAAAAGGGGTTTAGCTGGTAACATTGTCTTTTGTGCTACAGTAAAATATAGTTAATTATATTCACCAGGGATTAAAATACTTTCTGACTAATGACCAAGATCAATAATAG
This sequence comes from Falcunculus frontatus, assembly GCA_013398115.1. Lineage (NCBI taxonomy): Eukaryota > Metazoa > Chordata > Aves > Passeriformes > Falcunculus > Falcunculus frontatus. The sequence goes on along the minus strand of VZRV01008191.1, from coordinate 1,261,723 downwards.
GAGATCCTCAATATATAAATTCAGGGGGGAAATCTGCTCCAGAGCATCTGTTGCTATTTGATATTTCTTAATAACTGTCCGAATTGCTTACACGGAATGGCATAGAGGAGCAGGGAGGAGGGAAGAGAAAGTGGCAGACAGGCACTGAGGTCGATGCTAGATCTGTATGAAATTGAAGGGGTGAGAGAAAATGCCAGGCATTGATTGACTCCATTCCTCTGCTGGGCAGATGGCCACCTATGCTGCTCTCGTCACCTTCTCATTGTGAAGCCCAGACTGTTACATTTGATCTTTTTCTTCTGAGTTGAAGCAGCCCTGTCTCATCGGTGCCTCAGAAGATCAAAGGGGTTATGAAAGGATGAGCAGTCATGTTACCGAGCAACTGTGTATTCACTCTGGAGGAGGCACCTTCCAAAATGGCATAATTTTTATTACTGTGAGCATCAGTATTCAAAAGTTTTTGACATTATCTTTTCTAGTTTTGGAAGTCATGAGATTACAGAGAGTCTCTTTTTTAAAAAAATTATTTTATTTGTTTAAATGAAGCTTTTGTCTTCTAGCCCTATAGCTCAAAGAAGAAAACTTCAAGATGTGCAACAAATAGGATCCAAAGGCCCAGAATGCTGTGAATAAATATTAGTCCTGGATATATCACTTCAGCTTCAGAATCCTAGAGTTGCTTTAGTATAATTATTTGGGATCTGCTTGATTTCGGAATTTTGGGTGCAGTCATGGGAACCTGTTTCAATGTCTGTGCATTTGGCAACTGTATACTTGTTCCAAAGGGTTTCCAATCCAGGAGACCGTCAGAGAAGAGGACAGAAACAAAGCCTGGACAGGCTGAAGGATGGGAGCTAGTGATAGCAGAGCAGAGCAAACAGCGCTGTCAGAGAACAGAGTGAAAATGAAGGTGATAGAGACTCGGTGTGAGATGAGAGCAATCCTACTTCCAGAAATGCCCTCTGAGATGAGGGTGGGACTGCCAAGTTTTCAGAAGTGTCCTGTTCACTGTTGTGCCTGCAGTGCTGTGGCTTTGAATCCTGGAAGCAGACGCTCTCTCACGTGTCCATGTAACTCAAAGTGTATGTAGGCCAACCCCTGCACCCACTGAACAGTGTGATTTGCACTTAACATCTGCACGATGTGGACAGACTGATCAGCCACTGGGAGATAGAGCTAAAACTGTCAGTTACCACTCCAGACTGCAGCCCAGGAAATTCCTGTCCTGTAGGAAATCCAAATCTTTTCACCAGATCCCCCCGTATTTTACCAAAGGATTGGAGGCTGCCTGATTTCCCCTCCCTCCATCCCTTTCTTTGGCTTTTTGAATTTTGAAAACCTTGAAGTAATTAATTTGCCTTCAAAATCATAACATAATTAGGAGAGCCCTCTCAGCAACACTCAGTTTTATACCCAGAAGGATCCCAGGAAACACTGAGATTTTGACAGCTGTGTGGTGCAGAGAGAGCTAGAGAGAGCCTGTCTTTCTCCAGACTGCAGTAGTAAGCTAGAAAGATCCACGTTGGAATGGGCCAGTGATGGCAACGCATCACTTGGCACAAGGTTTGTTGGTCTTGCAGCTTCTGTTTGCCAAGAACCTGAAGCTCTTCCAAAGTTGACATCAGTGATGAGTCTCCCCATCTAGAAGAGTTGGGAGTAGAAGTCATTTCGGTGTGTCTGTAGGGTGCACTTGGCCATATCCTCACGCTGCAGTGCAAGGCCACGCAGGGCTCAGGGACAGTCAGGGCAGAGTTCATAGGGCGGCCTCCTTCAAAGTGTACAGTGGAGAGTGTGGGCAGTATATTTTCAGGTAAAACCCTTGCTTTATGCTTACCTTAAAGCTTGCAGCTTCTGTTGCAGATGGGTTTGCGTGCCCCAAAACTGGCCATTTTTTCCTGGGTGTTTCAGTTGTTTGGTAAGATGCTCCCTTTCCCAGTGTACCTGGTTTTGGTTTTGTGGCTGAGGTGGCTTTTGGACAAAATGCTGCAGTTGAGGAGTACATCAGTACATTGCTGTTTTCTTATGCACTGTGCCACCCCTTATCTGCCTGGTACATGGCTTGTCACCAGGCAGAGGTGCATTGATCTGTGTGACTTTGAAAAACTTCATTGCCTTGGGGTTGGGGTTTTTTTAATATTTCTGTTATTGTTCTTACCATTGTTAGGTCATTGATCTCATTATTTGTGGTTTGTTTTTCCTTTGCCCTTGATTTGAGAATACAGTTGAGTGCATGTTCATCTCTAGCTTTTGCAGACAGACCCAACATGGTTAAGATGAGTCTGAAAATGTTGCCCATAGAACTTTTTTGTTCCTTTAAATTCCTGTTTATAGTATGTTTTCAGGTCTTTTTATTCTCGATCTTAAATTTTCATTTCTTTGTTAATTTTAAACAGGAGATCTTTGCATTTAAAAATTTAAATAGATGAAGGATTTTTTCAATTAATTTTCATGGCACATTTTATTAGCATTTGGAATACAAATACTCCTACATGCCAGGGAGCCATCGGTAGAAATTGACTGGAAACAGTCAGATGAGCAAGTATCCTCTTCCAGCTGGGAGCAAACGCAGGAAAATAATCATGAGAAGAGACCAGATTTAACATCCAAAAGCGAGGCTTGTTGTGAGTGATTTCACAGCTCGGGTGGAGAATATTAACTTTTAGCTGTGTGTTTGTGAGACAGATTTCCTTCTGAAACACGTGTCTGTGGTGCCCTGTGGAATCGGGGTGAGCGGGTGTGAGTGTGTTTATTGCAGGCTGGCCGGGCGCCACCGCAGCGTTATTGCGTGGCCGGAGGGCTCGCAGCGGTTGCATAACGCGCTGCAGCACAGAGAGCTGGGGCTCAGCCCGCTTCTGCTTCCTCCAGCTCGCAGCCAGGTGCTTGGAAAAACCTCTTCCCTCACTGGAGACAAGCGCTCAGTAAATCTGGGACCACGTATCTCACAGAGAGGGCTGGGCTGGAGGTCAGGGACAAGAGTAAGGAAAAAACATCAAGTCATGTGATGGCTGTTGGAGATAGTCTCCGACCTGTGAATTGCTTTTAGAAGGAAACCATATTTTCCCTGCCCTGTGGTTTTTGCATGTGTTTCTCATTACTTTTATCTCAAAATCATTCTCGTACAGTGAATTATTGATGTGGGGTCACATGCATTTCTCTAGGAATTGCTTTCTTTAACCAGTGATCCCTCCTGAATTTTTTAGGCAATCTGTTAGGCTCTGAAATCCAAACAAAGTTGGTGGTTTCTAATTTCAGGGTTAAATTAGATTCGACTTTGAAAAGGCTTGGAGGGAAGAGGAGACATATGATAATGTCCTTCTCCATGTTAGGATCTTCCTTCTTCTGGTTCTTTTGGTGCTTCTTTTGGTTTGGTTCTATTTTTTTAACATCTCTCAGAGATCAAGTGTCTGATTTAGCCTCAGTGGAACTTGAGCATATTCCTAATGTTGAGCACATGCTTAAATCCACTGTTGAATTCAAGCCCTATAGACCTGGAGGCATAGTACAAAAATATCTGGGAAATGCTTTTCTTTTCCCTCAGATGCTCCCTTCTTTCAACATACAAAATTAAGAATTCAGCATTTTGAACTGCCGCTGGAGGCGAGTTGGTCATTTCCTGCTGGGAGGGAGGCTTGATCTTTTAAAGATGGGAGGAGAGAGTGTGTGTGTGTCTGTGCATGTGTGTGTTTTGCAGATGTTCAGGCCTCGATTCAGCAAAGTCTCTCAGCAGTGTCTGACAAGGGGATAGTGCTGAGTCTGGTAAACCTGCTGCTCCAGAGCTGAGTGTGCATGCGTTTTTGCCTGACTCCTCGGCAGAGAAAGTTTCTTTTCTCAGTTTCCATTGCTTCTGCCCATGGTGGAAGTTGGCAAGAACCCCACACAAATCCCAAACCACTCCTAGCAAAGAAGCTGCTGTCTCTCTGGCAGTGTTAACATTCAGGGATGGCTCGTGTCTGCAGCCGTTTCTGCAGCATTGAGCAGAGGAGGATGGAGCAGGAGGTGGGGGTCACCTGCTTGTTGGAGGGGTACACAGGGGCTTGGCTGAGCCCATCAGGGCCCAGGGGGAGAAAACTCCCAGTGGCCTTACAGCCCTGGGCTGGCCCTTGCAGGGACCCCCTCAGGCATTTGTAGGGGGGTAGGTTTCCAGCCCCTCTGTAGCCACTTTGTGACCAGCAGACACAAGGCTTGGAGCTGCCAGCACAGGTCCCTGAGCTCTCTGGGGACTTCCCAGGCAGGGAGGAAGCTGATGGCTTTGTGCCCAGCTTGCTATGGTGCACAGTGTTGTGCTAGGTTGATTCCTACCCAAACTCCTCAAAAATATACTCAGAAGTGTGGGGGAAGGAAACAGGGACTTTTTTTTGCACCCACACCTTTTTCTGCAGTGCAGTTTTGATTCAGGCAAAAGAGAGCCCAGTTCCTGCAGTGGGATTTGCATGTGTGTTGTACACTGAGACAGCTGAAGCTATGAGCAAAAAGCACGCATAAATAAAGGCTTCCTCCCTGTGCTTTATATAATCAGAGTGGGTGATGTCATTGGGAGCTGGAGAGGAGAGCAGGCTGTGAAATTACAGCCCTCTGCAGCCAGGCAGAGCCAAGTGCAAGGGGGGGCTGCGCAGAGCAAGAGCCAGGCTCCCCTCTGATAGAGGCTCAGGACAGAGGACCTTGGAGGGGAGCTGGGGGGTAGAAGTAGATAATCCAAATACAGTCAGATAATTCAAATACAGTCAGAAGCTCTTGCACAGGCACAAAGGGAAAGCAGGGAGAACAGCAGGTGCCCAGTGGGCAGCAGTGGGGCTGCCATTTCAAGGGCCAGCACTCCCTTCCTCCACATGCAGCCATCTACAGCTTGTTGTGGATCTGCTGGCAGGGCTATGGGGCTGCTGGGCTTTCTCATCCTTCTTCTGCTTCAGTCTCCTGGCCCATTGCAGCTCCTGGCAGAGAAGAGAGGGCATCCTTTCCCTGCTTGCTCTCCATATCCTAGAGGAACTTGCTTCTAGTCTCCTCCTGGCCCCAGGAGAGACACAGGGGAGGAAACAGAAGCAGCAGAGGGGCTCTGTCCTAGCCAGAGTGGCCTGGTGAAACAAGATAAAAGGTGATTCTCAGCTCTTCGGGACAGGGCTTGTGTTTGGCTCTGGGTTTCTGAAACCTCTCAGGTGTTTTGCTCCTTTTTTCGCCATCCCGATGCCCCCAACATGGGAATCTCAAACAGGAGTTTTCCCTCTCATCAAGCTGAGCAGGAAGAGAGGAGCAGGCTGATCCCTTGGGAAAGTGGAGAGCTCCCTTCTTTCAAATCCTGCATGGATTTCTTCTTCAGCACATCAAGCACCTAAGCATCCTGCTTAGGATGCTGCTGTGAGAGTCTGATTTTTTCCCTCTTAGGCAGGAGGAGGGGCTCCAGCTTCTCCCATCTCCCCTGCAGCTAGCATGCAAAAGCTTTGGCCTCTGCTGAAACTGGAATTCTCCTTCTGTCATCCTCTGTCTTCCTCAGGATCAAGGCAGTGAGAGGCAGCAGCCCTTCGCACCAAGCCCGCCTTGTTTCTCTGTTATATAACAATATGGGCTTTTAGACTTGTTTTTCCAGATATTGGCAGATGCGTCAAATATTGGCATAATCCAGTGGTTTACATGGAAAGCCGTCTGGCTCTGTCTGGAGGCTGTACAATGCTGGTATTTTCATTGAATACAAGAGCCTGCAGCATTGTCAAAGCCATGTTGCAACAGAGTCCAGGTAAACAAGGGGAAAAGACACTCACATCATGGCCTGACCTGTGGAATTACAGCTGCCCAGGGGCAACTCCAGGACTTGATAAGAAAGATTAATGGCTTTGCAATTGCTTTCTCTCTGAAATGGTCTTTTAGCTGAGTCTTCTGTGATGCTTTTCAAAGAATCACAAAATCATTTAGGTTGGAAAAGACTTTCAAGACCATCGAGTTCAACCTTTGACTGACCACCACTTTGTCAGCTAGACCATAGCCCTCTGTGCCACATCCAGTCCAGTGAGCAAAGACTCCATCTCCTCCCAGGGCTCTGGATTTTTATTTCTGATGCACCCATCAATGTGTCCCACCTGCAGTGTGTGCTCTGCGGTTTAAGAACCCATGATGGTCCACTGAGGCTGTTGGAAGTTAAGAGAGGTCAGGGACTGTGATTGGGCTAGATTTTAAAAATAAAAAGGTAAGAAAGGTATTGAACGCTGCAGAGGGGAAACAGCTGGGGAAGTTGTTCTGTTTGAATCTCTCTGGAGGAAAGCAGCATGCTCACATGCCAGGACAGTTTGCAGGCGTGGTTGCTCCTTCCTATCCCAGTGTGCCTCAGCTTGGAGTACAAAATAGGGGGAAAATCCAGAGGCAGCACAGAAATAATGGCTTTGGTCAAACCTCTTCCAAACCTGCCTCGGCTCAGCCAACACCACCTGCCCTGCAGTGTGCTTGCAGCCTGAGCCCTGCTACTGCCATTGTGAGCTTATCGGCTCTTACCACACTCGTGTCCCGGGCAGGTGGCCCCTCCTGATGCCTGGTGTGCTCCTGATGCCCCTGCTGCAGGCCACAGCCCTTGGCCAGCAGCCAGGAGAGCCACAGGCAGGAGTGGCTTCTCTGAGAATGGTCTGCATGAGCCTGGGACAAGCAGTAACCTTCTTCGCTCCACCGTGGTCCTGGGGCACAATGGAAAGCTTTTCAAGTGTCCAGGGTTTTATTACATGGCTGGACCTTTGCCTGTAGCTTTCAGGTGCTTAACAGGGTTGATCTTGTTCAGTCTGCATATAACCCAGCTTTTGACGTGGCAGATCAGTGCCACCCTTTTGATTGCTGTCTCAGCAATCCAGCCAGTGCTTGCTCCTGTCCGAAGCTGATCACTGGTTCCAGGAATTGCAGTTCCTGGTGCAGCACCTTCCCAGTTTCTGGTAAAACACAGTGCTGAGGATCAGCCCAAAGCTCAGCCTGCGGATGTGTTGTCCATTTCTCTCTGCATTCAGGAGTGGGCTGTGATACCTTTGCCACTGGTTAGATGTTGATTACCCAAACTTTGTTTTTCCTGTTAAACAAATAATTCAGTTTTCACCATGGACTGGGAGCTGCCTCCAGGTCTTTGGTACCTGCCTGTGGCAGATGCTACACAGCAGTCTGGTGTTAGGTGGAGCCCCCAGATCTGAGTTCTGCTCGAGCTGTGTTTTTAACTCGGGCTGATCTGTAGGTGAAGTGTGTGGCTGGAGCTTGTACTTGTGCTGCGAGGAGACACGTGCTGCTCTGTGCTGCGGCTTGGTGGCTGTGCTCTGACAGCTCTGACTCAGTGACTTGCCTGTGTGGCCATTCAGGATGCCTGTGGCATATCCAAAAATGGATTTCAAACCCCAGAATGTCTTTGGCCACAAGATCCTGCTCCTCTTCATTTCTGTGCAAGAAGTCAGTGTCCAGCCTCCCAAAGGATGACACGAACTGTAGTGCTAGTGTGAACCAGCAATACTTTTTCATTGTTTGCCCTTTGGGTCGTTGTGAGACACAGGGCAAACACCTGTAGTGGGTACACACTCCTGACCAAGCTCTATGTTGGAAATTGGCTTCCAGGTAGAAAAAAATCCCCCCATGTCAGCCATATGGGTTTAATGACAGTGGGGTTTTCCCTAGAGCAAGCTGAGAAGAAAGAGATGAGATTGATGTGATTACTGTTCTTTCAGTTTGATTTTTGGATTATGATTTCCCTTTCTCCACCCCTCTATTTGTTAATGTTTAATGGAAAACACGTTTTCTTCAAGGCCCTTGCTGGTCATATGCAGCCCTGTGACTGTTATTGAGACAGAATGATGGACCCTTCGTAAAGAGATTTATGGTAGAAACTGTGAGGAGCTCCCAGCTACAGCACGGCCAGTGAACACTCCCCTGTGCTGACAGTTCATCAGCAAAACCCCTGACCCTTCCACCCTTAATCATCCTTGCTTGTCACTGACATAATTGCCTGATTACAGACTCCTCTCCCCCACCCCTTTCAAACAGGGTGCAATAGTGCATTTGAAAAACAAATGGAAATGAACTGTCCATGCTCTTTTTTTCTTTCTTTTTTTTTTCCTTCCCCTGTATTGAGATGGATCAGGCTAAGATTCAGTTTCTTTGTGCATGAGCAGGGGCTGGGATAGGCTTTCAGGACTCTTTTGCACTGGTGTTTCTTGCATGTGAATGGTAAAGCTGATGTCATTGTGTTATTGATTGGGATGACAACTTCGGACATAAATCATTAATGTCTGGGAAAGAGAGAGGGAGGGGAAAAAGGCAACCCACACTCGATAGTTTTCCATAAATCTGGTGTTCATCCCTGCGTACGTGATTCAGAGGAGGAGACAGTGGGAGCAGTTTCCTCTGCAGCCTCAGGATGATGTGCTTTGCCACTGCTGCCTGAACCATTTACCCCAGAACATGTTGCCATATTCTGCAGAAAATGGTTCATATCACCAGCAATGCTGTTGTACTGGAGCCTGTCTTTGTAGATGTGAGCCAAGGTCAGAAGTCTGCCCGGGGGAAGGTCTTGGGTTCTCTCAGTCCCACAGACCTTGCACCCCTAGCAGCGTTTCAGACCGGGGCCCAGAAAGGAATAAGGGTGCAGTTCTTGGGAACTACCATCCCTCTCTTTAATTACTTCTTTAACTGCCAGCAGGGATTGTTACAGTGTTTTGAACTGACCATTTTTCTCATCGATGATCTTAATTTCACACAAAAATAAGGTGTTCAGGTCAGTTCATAGCAAACGTCCCTGAGCCAGCAATGAACAAGCATGCAGGGGGTAGCAGTCATTCAAAACTGCTTTCGCAAAAGTTCTCAACAAAACAGACAGAAAATAGCTTAGAGAGAGTGGAAACCCATGAGATACTTGTACCATTTTCCTGTGTGACTTTGCCCCTCCACAAAGTTCATCCAGATGAGTCAGATTATCAGTTCAGACAGCAAGAAAATAAACAGTGTCTGTCAGAGGTTAGCAATAATGCGAGTACTGGTGAGCAGCTGATGTTTGAAGTGTAAATAGTTTTGTGGCGGTCTGTGCTGGTACCTGAGGGGAATCTTGTGATGCATGGAAACAGGGAAACCTGAAAACTGCCTTGTAGGGGCACAGTAGTGAAAGAAATGACATTGCCTTGCAGAAAGCATGGCTCTGATCCTCCTGTTTTCCCCTTGCAGCCGAGCTCACCTCCGCCTGTGTCTAGAACGCTTGAAAGTTCTGATACCACTCGGACCAGACTGCACCCGGCACACCACGCTTGGGCTGCTCAACAAAGCCAAAGCACATATCAAGGTAAGAGCTGCTTTTCCCTGCTGCTTTCAGCATGGGCTCTTGGAAGTGCAATGCAATTGCTCATCCTTGCTGCCTAGGGCTAACTCTGTTGAGGGAAATGTGACACCGTTAAAAAATAAATAAATAGATAAATAAAGAGAGCAAGCAAGCCTTGCCCCCTTGGTTAACCATTTATCATTGCTACAAGCCCCATTGTTGGAAGAGTCCATTATGAACTCCTTAACTACAAAAATTATGGATTTGAAGAGCAAGGATCTTGTTCTGTATTGTGATCATTTGTTGACAGCTGCATCTCTTTAAAGGTAAACATACCTACTGTTGAATGACTGCATTTTGATGGGAAATGCAGCTTTGTTTCTGGTGTGCTAGTGAGTTTCCACTGCCAAAACTTTAGCACAAACCACAAGAGTGTGAGACAGGTTTGGCTTGCTGGAATTCCATGTGTGAACCTTCCAGCTAGCCCAGCACTCTTCTAGCTGCACTTTTGGCAAAGTGAGAAGTGAAAAGAAAATGCAGCATTGTCAGGATCTGGGAGAGGCCAAAATACTTTGTAGCAGATCAGGATATAGAGAGGGAAGATGGGTGATGAGGGAGGAAAAGTGCTGCCAAAGGGACAGAGTTAGCCTGAAATGACTCCTCCTTATGCAATGTGCTTGTCGTAGGAAACAAAGAACAGTGCCCTGGTAGATTTCCCAGCTGTGATCAAAGAAATCTGTAGTAGGTTATGTAAATCACTCACTGAATAGAAAACTGTTTCTGAGAAATCCTTCTAAACCATGCAGTAAGGAACACAGAACTCCCAGGGCACGTTTTTATGTTGGAGCAGCTCGTAACAAACCCTGGAGTGATTTGGTTTGGGAAATTGAGGCCCCTGCGTGGGCAGAGGTGGTAATGCAGGTGTCCGATCCTGGGTGGAATGACCCACAAACTGCTGCAATTCACAGCGTTTCCCCTGGAGAGGCTCAGTCCTCAGAGACTCTTTGTACTAATGGGTATGATTTATCAGGATCTGAGAGGTGAAAGATGTGGGGAGATGGCATTGTGCTTGGAGACTGCAAGGCAGCTTGGTTCAGGGCACTTGCATCTTGAATCCTTCTGGGACTGGGAAAGTCTAAGCAAGGCAGGTGTCAGGGCAGTGGAGGTGGGGGTAAGGAGAAAAGGATGAAACTAATTATTGGGTTATATTTGATCATGTCAGAAACTTGAAGAGGCTGAGAGGAGAAGCCAACACCAGCTTGAGAACCTGGAACGAGAACAAAGATTCCTAAAGAGAAGACTGGAACAACTACAGGGTCCTCAGGAGATAGAGCGAATACGAATGGACAGCATTGGATCTACCATTTCCTCGGATCACTCGGACTCAGAGCGAGGTGGGTGTTGTTGAACTGGCATGGAATTGCCAGGGCTCTGAAGTGAGGGCATGAGATTCATCCATTTCTTACCTCTCAGTTTCCCCTTCTCATGGCCTTTGATGTTTAGGTTGCTGATTCTCCTCACACACAAGCACATACACACACATACATATGGAGAATTTAGTATTTTGAATGAGTTCTAAGTCTGGAAGAATTGTTGTTGCTGTCAACTTGAGCTGATTTCTGTAGCGCTGCAAGTGATGGTAAAGCTGAGATACCCATTGTGCTTTTTGGTCTACTGAATCTCTGGGCAACACAAAGAGAAAAATTTAAGAAGATATTAATGAGGCTGGAATGGATGCTTCACACACCTAGCCCCCTACTCCCCCTAACTTTTTGCCCCTCAAACTTCCCATTAGAGTTCCTCTCCTAAGTCAAAACTGGCTAAAGATATCTGAATGGCTAACTGAATTAAGATAATTTCCTTTTTTAAAATATCCCTGCAATGGAGAGAAGATTAGGCACAATAGATGGTTTGATATTTACTGACAGACCAAAAGGTGCTGCATAGTTTGGGTGTGAGTCTGTAGTTTATAACAAAAATCCTTTGGAAAATTCCTGAACAATATGGGAACCAAGATGCCTGGTTAATTAGATCTTTGCTTTTTAAGTCTTTCTTAAAAACAAGATGTCTGTTCCAAAATCCACTCAGCATGTGTGAGCAACCCAGATTCCTATGGTAATGCATTGTAATTGTGTGTGATCCTGGCTTTGACAATATAGTGTCAAGCAAGTAGCATGTTTAGGCATAACTTCATGCTCCACTTTCTCTCTTGCACTCAATTTTACCTGTTTCTTCTTTTTTTCTAACACTGGGATATTAGAGGTCCAAAGAAAGAGGTAGTGGGACAAGCTCAGTGTGTGGGGTGGCTCAGCTATGCTGATGGTTTGGCTGGCATGTAGAGGAATCAAACCCCTTTGCCAAAGCCCTACAAAAAACTCCAAGCTGGTATCTAGTCTTTCTATAAATCATGACCACAGCCCATCCCTTTCAGGGGGAACACTGAAAGTCTTCCTGCCAGATGGCTGCCTCATTCCCTGTGTTGGAGGAGTCCCAGGAGCTCACTGGCATGAAGGGGGTAGTTGGGTGTGTGGTGCTAACCTGTGTGCATTTCTCTCGTTTCTCTTTCTAGAAGAGATTGAAGTGGACGTTGAAAGCACAGAGTTCTCCCATGGAGAAGTGGACAATATCAGCACAACCAGCATCAGTGACATTGATGATCACAGCAGCTTGCAGAGTATTGGGAGTGACGAGGGTTACTCCAGCGCCAGTGTCAAGCTCTCGTTTGCTTCCTAGAACCAAGTGAGACAACAGTGCAGGGTGAATGATTTCACTGGGGTGATCAAACTGGGTCCTAGATGCCAGTATCCTCTTTCAGAATTGACATATTGACAGCTAGGCCTGGAGAGACCTGTATATAAAGCTTTTTGGGTAAAGGAAGCCTCCCCAGAAACGTGTGTTTGTTCATTTGGTCATGTTACCAATCCCAATTTCTGCTGGCAAAAAATTAGACCAAACACTAGTCCCTTTGAAGTCAATGAAATCCGTTTGTTTCTGTGGGACCTGGATCTAGACCTTAGTGATGAAACATTTTGTTTTGAATTTATTTGAAATTGTTTGAAAGAGGATACTAGAGACTCATCCCTCTCTTTTTGTCGTGAGATCCAAGAAATGTCAAAATTTCTTACACTGCATTCAGGTTGAACAACCTAATTTAGGCCCTTCTGAAGAGCTTTTGTGGTCCTAAAAGGACTGTATCCTATAGTTTATCACAATCTAATGCTGTCATAATGTACTAGGAAATCTAAGAAGGCTTACGTAGCCTAGGAATAACAGTGACAATAATGATTAAGGTCTCATTCTGTGCCCAGAGGGAGAGGGGCGGTAAAGAGAGATGTTCAGGGGAGAACACCATTCAACTCAGCTTTCTGTTGGACATCATTTAAACAGTGAGTACCTCTGAAGCGTGGCTAAAGTGAGGTACAAACCTGTAATCTACCAGCACAGGGTGGGCTGTCACGCCTGGGGCTGTGCCAGCGCCAGCAGGTCCCCGGTAGATGTGTGCCCCTCGCAGGCACACGGCCAGCTGAGGGCAGAACGAAACCAGCACTCGAGAGGTGACACACCAGACAGTCATGCCCAGATACTGAGCCACTATGACCTTTTTATTTGAAGCGATTTTTTGATAAACATTTGTAAATGTGTTGGGAGGGAAAACACCCCAAGTCTGATGCGTCTTTTTAGAGCTTGTCCATATGAAACCTTAGATGTCTTTTATATGAATTTATGCCATGAAAAGATCTCTGTTTTGATGAAGCACTTGACCCAATGAAATGCAAAGATGCTTTTTTTGCCATGCACACAATGGATGAAGGCTGTGCTAGCTGGAAGAGGCCAGGTTTGGTGGGGGTTTCTTCAGTTTTCTTTTTAGAATCATTCCCTTTGCTGACTTTTGAAGTTCCAGTCCAGTAGTTAACCTAGTTAAGCTCAGCACGTCTCTCATGTTGATGTAACGTTTTGACTGCACGTCCTGTTCCCAAGGGCCTTGCCATCTTATCCGTGCAGGTGCTGTTAAGAGCTGTTATAGCAAATGTTTTCTAATTTTCTCCAAGATGAGCATTCTAACCTGCACTTTGAGGGCTTTGCTTTTTTATTTTTGTCTTTTTTAATGGCCAGGATTATTTTGTTTTCCAAGTTTTAAAAACCTTAATAGAGTCTTCACCTATGGCATTGTTTGAAACTTTGTATATCCTTAAGTAATTTAATTACCCCTCATTACTAAGAAAAAAAAGAGGAAAAAAATGCTTTATAAAATTCATAACTTATTGCTGATTTGAATGGGTTGTTAATTTCAGTCCTTTAGATTTTATTTTATTGTTTTAGATAGGGTTGGGTAAAAAGAGGTAAAATAAAGTAAAAAAATAAAGACAACCATATTTAGCAGTGCAGTGGAATTGTGTTTAAATGTTAGCATATGGTCCCCATTAAAGTAGCACTTTAACGCCATTAAACATTTCTGTATCTGAAATGAGTTGTGTTCTTCCATCTTGGTCATTCCTGTCACTTCAGCCGACTGTTGTTCTTTTTGTGCCCTTCGGTCCCCCGGTGACATCCTGAGCAAGTCTCACGTAGACTTTTGCACTGTGATTAGTTGCCTGTGTTTAAATACTCTGATGTTTCCCTCACTCTCCAAAATGTGTCACTCCCTGTAAGAGGCACAACGCACGTGCTTGAGTAGAGAAAATAATCTTTCAGTGGCTGTAATGAATGATTTCTCTTTAGTTTGGGTTTTTTAAAATTAATTTGCTTACTAAGTTTGCATCTGGTTGCAGTTGTTAAATGTGTTTTCACTTGTGTGCATGTAATCCAATGGCTCAGTCCATCTGTTCTTTTGGGAAGTTACCTGGCAGGAGCAGGAGTCTGCCACAGAGTGAATTAAGCTTTAGGTTAACAAATGGAGCCCAAGGGCTTTGAAAGAAGAAATGCTGCTTGGATTTGTATATGGAGTGCATATGATCTCTGGATGACACAAGGCTTGGAACAGTCTGTAGAGTGGTGAAAAGTAGGAAACTTTAGCTCTAGCAAGGCCTTATTTATTTATTCATTATTATTCTCCTTGTAAGTGTTGACCACTGGCAGCGTTGGTGCTGTGCAGTTGGATACCAGTGGGATTTATTTGTTTACGAGCCCTTTTCCATAGCTGTCCCAGCACCTCCTCTTTCCTGTTATTCCTGTTCGTGTTAAATGACTACTTGGGAAAGCAATATCACATCTGAGAAAAACTGAAGTTCAAGGGATAGAGAATGGCTGTGCTCTCCTAGCTGGTATAAAACAGTGACGTGTCTATGGTTGGAATAAATGTGTTTGAAATGTTTGTTTGTAATGCTCTGGGGCAGTTTGGTATCTCCTACCTTTTCTAGTGTTGTGGTCTCAAAGGGATCCTGATATCAAGTGCAAGTAAATGGGGAAAATGTCGCAGGAGATTGACTTCCATCACCAGCCACCTGCCTGACCACTCAGCCAGCAGCAATGGTCCAGCCAGGAGGAGGTCCAGGAAGAAAACAGAACTAAGAGCCTTTCTAGTAACTCCAAAGACCTGGGGTTGGTTGCTGTGGTGCTGGTGGGTTCTTTGTAGCAGATCCTAGCAGATTTCAGCTAGAGTTTTGATAGTTTCTTACGTGATGGAAACATTTCTCTGGCCTTTCAAAGTTGTCCTGCCCTACTTTATTTCTGCTTTGTGGCCTCTGCTTTTTCTCACCTCACACAGCTGTCATCCTCCTCACATCTCCCTTCACTGGTCTGGTTTCTTGCATTCCAGTGTTCAAGATGACCAATTTTTAGAGGAGTTGCTGTAATTTTACAAGAATATAGTGACTTTTCCTGTAAAAGCAGAATTGGATGCACTTTCCTGAGGCAGCCTTCCCATGCAGTAGGCACACATGCACATGCACACACAGCTCCCTCATCAGCTCATTCTGTCAAGTCTTCCCTCTGTATATTAGATCCCCAGTGGGTCTCTTTGCTACAGACAAACCCATTAAAAAGACCATCCAGCATTTCCCTTCTTTTGACACAAGTGTATTATGGAATGTCATCTCGTGTCTGCAGACAAGGTGGAGATGACTATCTGGCTGCATTTGTCACTGTTATCCTGTGGCAAGTTGTCACTTGAAGGTCATTTTAATGTCCGTTCCATTAGTGGTGTGTCAGTGACGAAGGTGGTCTCAGATCTGTCTGTCTCAAGAAATCTCTAGGTCAATAGAAAGGGGGTTAACTAGACAGATTTAATCATTTTCTGGGTTTTGTGATTGTGTTTTCCTTTTGTGCGTTTGTTTGCTACCATCTGTTTGTGGTCTGTGAGCTCCAGCCTCCTGCTTTTCTGCTTTGTTCTCTTGCACTCGCTGTTCCCTGTTCGTTGTGTTGCCCTTCTGGAATGGATGAAACATTTGGCTTCAGTGGAAGTGGGATCCGTTGGGTGCACTGACTGGAGACAGTTGTTCTGTTTCCTCCCCACCCAGGATCGTAAGCTTTTCTTGTGGCGTATTTTCTGACACCAAACGCCCATCGGTGGAAAGAGAAATCAGGGTCATTTTCTGGAAGAGAATGGTAAAAACCAGGACTTTGGTCTGAGGTTAGGGAGGTGATAATAATGAAAAACTATATAAAAGCAGAATAAAGTCCTATTTTTTTTCCTGGAGCTTTCTCCCATGGACAGATTGTCCAGTGAGTGAGAAATTCTGTGACTTGTTAGTGACTGAAACTCTTCTGCATCAGCAATGCAATCTGAATTGTCCTGTGGGACCCTTGGGGAACAGGAATGTGTCCTTCTGCCCCTCTGTTCCCTGGTCTGCACAAAATACCTAGAAAACACTGATGTGCTGTCACATTTTCTTGAAATGTGCCAACAGATCTGACTGATGTTTGGGAGGATGAACACAGGTGAGTGCTGTCTGCACAATGTTTTCTTTTTACTGAGAGGCAGGTTGTTTAATTGGGAATAATACACCAGCACTGGCCTCTGCTTTTCGGCTCATTTCCTCCTGCAAAGAGGACTGATCCCTTTAGTTGTTAGCCAGAGGCAGGAACAGGGAGTCTGTGGGTACTGGTATTGTGGCTGTGGTACTAAATACCTATTATTGAGGGGTTCTGTTTGGGGTGCTGCTAAAACTAAAGTTGTCTCACAACAAGCATGTGTTGAGATCCCTTCAAAAATGTCAAGGATCAGGGATTCTGGGAAGGGTGGATGTGTCCTTCGAGGTGTGGGCTTGTGCAGAGCCGAACAGTTGAGTCACACAGTGCTGCTGGCCTGGCTGATGCTGGTCAAAGGTGTGAAATGTAATTTCTTTTGGGAAAAATTTTCAACATTAACCATGCTGTAAAAGCTGTGGGTAGCAATTTATTTTTATCACACTGGAAAAAATCAGCCCCTTGCTTTGTAGTCCCCCAGGGAGGCTCAGAGCAAGCTGGTGGGGTGAGCTGGGTAGTTTGGCCTTTAGCAAGCCATCCAACATCTTGGATTGCAGACTGCTGTGCTGCAGACATGTGATGAAGCTTTGTTTTAATACAGCAAGGATACAGCTTCAGCAAGGATTAGTTTTGATCTTGAGGGATGTTGCAGCAAAGCAGAATAAGCCATGAAGGAATTTAAAGCATTTTATGGTGGTTTTAAATTGAGATTGCTAGTTAGGATGTACACAGACCTAGGCCATGACTTGGGCTACCAGTGCTCTTGATAATGCTCCATTCAGCTAAGGTTAGGAAATTCTTTCCATTTAATTCCCTTTCAGAAATATGTCTCAAAACAATTGGTTTGGATCTCCTCCTGGAAGGCTTGATGGGGAAATACTAAAGCTCTTTCCTGTTCCATAGTGGTGGATAACTGTACAAAATAGTATCCATCGCCCCAGGAAATACCAGTTTTGGCAGGTCAGTCAGGCAGGCAAGGTGTAAAATGTAGCATCACTCATATTCCTCATGGATAATGTCTCTTTGGGAAGTAACAGCACCTTTCAGTCTAGGTGAGAGCAAGACATTTTCACTCAGCACCCACTGTGGGAAGGCTTTGCACTTCTGTACAGACCAAGGAGTCATTGCAAGGTGAGTTCAGTGTAGAAAGGAAATTGCTTTACGGAAGGAGACAATGCAAGTGCTTTTGTGTAGTAGAGCCTTCAGCTCAAGACCAGAGTTTTGAAAACTGCTGCTTCAGGTTGGTGCCTTGGGTAGGTGGCAAATGTCCGTCCTTATTTTACCATCTAAATGAAGGTTTGTAGAGCCCAGATGAAGACTGGACAAAGTGCAACACCAAAGAGCACCAGCTGCTAGTCAGTGATCCTTCTCTTGGGCCTGGCCCAGGAGTGTTTTCTGTAACCTCACTCTTCACATAACTGTTGCAAGAGAGTGGTTGTTTCCCAAGACCCTGCCACAGCTGCTGCAGGGGAGCAGAGCCCCTTGCTGTGTAAACCACTTAATAAAACTGGAAAAATAAATTGTGAAAAACCACCCAACCACTTAAAGCACCATCAGCCAAGGAACTCTTGTGTTTTGGCAATTACCAGCATTGCTTCACTCAAGGTTTATTTTTATTACGTGAAGTTCTCAAGCCGCTTTACTTAGGTTGTGTTCCAAAACTAGATTACAATGAAGTGGCCCATCCTACAGGTGAGGCAAGAACATAAAAAACCCTTATGTGCTATAAGGAGTGGCTGCATGGCGAACAGAGCAGTTTTGGTGGGGCTTTTTGGTTCATATAAGTTGTTCTCAAGATGTTTTCTTGTCATTGATGAGGTCTCATTGTTTCACTTATTCCAGGTAAGGTGTTTCAGGAAAAAGCCTATCAAAACTTTCAGCACTTCGTTGCAGTGCCCAACAGAAGAGTTACAGCAAAGTTCATGAGGCAACGCCCATAAGAAGAGAAGTGACAGTAAATTACTCAGTGGATAGCTACAAGTTTTGCTAAATTTTTTGAAAGGTTCAGCTAAAACAACTTGGGCTGGACTGTCCCTTGCAGGGGAGGCTCACACACCCATTGTGTTCTGACAACTCACTCTTGCTCTCCAGGACTGGCGCACAATAGGGATGGTCTGCTGATTGTATTTATTACATTAAAGATAAGCAGATGTAGTGCATGGCAGGTATGGATTAAGCCTTCTTTTCCAAAGACTATTTTCTATTAAAAGAACAGGTGGAGTTCAGAATAGGCTTTTCCAAAACTCCAGTTCTGCCAGCTTGAGCATGTTTCAGTTCTAGCTTCAAGATGCTCCTCCTGGATAAGTGAAAGGGACACTGTATCATCACAGCCACCTGTGAAAGATGACAGGTGACCTTCCTCAGCACTGAGCTGTCAGTGTGGCACGACTGTCACCTATTTAATGTCACTGCTGGGATGTGTATCTGTAGCCGCAGGCTACAGGCTGTAGTACAAAGTCCCTTTCTTAAAAGCAGATTATTTTACTCTTGGTATGTTTTCTGTGCAAAAGAAAATTTAACCCCCCTGCTACCAGTGAAGATGAGGAATTAAGCAATACCTACTTCATCTTGCAGTGAGTGTGTGGTACTTTGGAGCCACTTTTGAGTATTACACTCTCTCCAGCAGATTCTGCTGTACTCACCACTGTGTCCTGATGATTTACTGTCATCTTCCCCCCCATGAATAATTCCACTTCACCAAATATATCCAGCAGATTTTAAACACTTTATTTAATAAAAGTTAAACATACAAAACTGAAATTAACACACTTTGTATTCATAAAAATCACCTTCTCCCATTATAGGGAGAACCTTTTTCTATGTATGGATTCTAAACTACCGCTTGTAGAGTTTAGCTTGAGTTGTGACTCAGGTAACTGATGGACATTTCCACCAATCAGTGCATCAACAATCGCTGACGTGACCTGATCTAGTTAACAAATTACAAAATGAGCTACATTAACATAATATACAGGGAAATAATGGTCAGAGTTAATGGACAAGATACACATTTTATTTAATGGGGGAAATAGCTGATGTACTCTTGTCCATTAACTCAGCCCTAGATTTTACAAAAATAATATCTACATTGTATACAGGGCTACCCATTAACTTCTTTAAACACATTACGGGTTCAGAGGTGGCATCACTACCGTAAGTGCGAGACAAGTAACAGAGGAAAGCAAATCACAGAGAGAGTACAAAAAAGCAAGAGCTTTTACACGTGGATTCCTGAAGAAAACTGTAGGGGCTCAGCAGCACTGTAATACAGCTGAAGGTACAATGGACACTAGGGCCGGTCAGTTATGTAAGGACAGAAACTCCCAACTAACCTTCACTCACTCACAACTAACTAAGTGGGATCTAGGCATTTCTATCTGCTGTGCCGTGGTTCTCCTTGTCTGGATGAGGGTCCCAGGTACAGGCTCTCACTGCTGTGTTCCAGGTCTGTGACTGTACCAACACACCTATGAGATCTACAAGGGAGGAGAGGACAGCTCCTTTCCACAGCAAAACCAGTTACACTCCAGCTCTGATCCCTGGGGATGGGTGGGGACTTAAGTACAGTTCCTTGTCCTATAGTTTTCTGGTTACATTTCATTAACTTCCTATTATAATTTGATGAGTATTTATAAAACAAACAAACAAACAAACAAACAAAAACGACCAACAAGAAACAGCATCTCCTCTGCTTAAATTCAAGCGCAAGAAATTTGGACTGGAATTAAGTCAAATTTATTGTTTCTAGAACGTAAGTGATCATTAGTAATAAAGATCGTCAGCCCTGTTCTGCCCTCGTTTATAGCTGTACAAATCGATCTGCAGTGGATTTGTAAGGGAGGTATTTAAACTTCCTTAGCAATTCCATGTGACATACAAGCTCTGTCCCAGAGCTGCAGCAGCTCTGTAATGCTGAGCGTGTCACAGACAGCACCGTGACTACAGAAACCAGGGAGGCTCTTAAGGTGCCATTTTTATACCACCATTTTTCTTAAAGGGAAAAAAAAAACCCAAACCTTCACTACTGGTATGAATGAAAGATTCAAAGCTGCAGACAAATACTGCTTTGAAAGTAACAGGCAACAGCAGTTCATGAACTTTTACCTGCTACAAAAAGTTTAATGGCTTGGGGGGGTTCAAATCAACAGCTGGAGATTTAAGGCTCATATCAGCTGAAGCCAAAGTGATGGTGACAAAATGGACTACTCACTATGTGCCAACAAATAATTTACTTTTAGAAAAATATAATGATAAAAAGATAAGTGTGAAGCCCTGCAGAGATGAAGTTCCACCTTTTTCACCTGTTACTGAGGCATCAAATGCCTGACATTATATTTAGAGGTATCTTGATACTGTGTCATAGGTTTGTCTGCAATTCCACATGTTCCAACGCCAACCTTGCCAGTTACGCTCTCAGGGGAAGCAAAAATACTCCTCTTCACCTGGAAATACAACAGAAAACACAATTTCTGAATAATTACTAGCTGCATTTTACAAAAAAACCAAGCAATCATTACCACCTGAAGTGCTTCAACATTCTTAACTTCTGCCCTCCAGACAGGCACACCTTCTAAAGGCCAGCTCAGCTGTGATGTGTCGTCACTGAGTAAAGCAATGGGGCTGGGAACTTCCTGGCACCTCAGTACTGGATGTGATCGTGGTACTGAGGATCTCAGGTCAGGCCAATAATGAATAAAATTCACCTCTCATAAGGTGATCTCTAATAATTGCTCATCGTAAGGAAGACTGAAATTTTATCACTATGTCTGGCAGCTCTTAGTCAAGCCACGACAGAAATGGAGTAAGATTTAATGTCCTCGCTACATTTTTTGCCCTACACCTGCTGTTCCAGGGCACATCCCCAGCACTGCGTCTGCTGGGTCATAAACACAGCAAGAAGCTAGGCTTGGAGGTTTAGAAGGGCTCTCAGGTTCTTGGCTCCAACAAACACCAGCTGGCAACTGATGCAAGCCCAGCTCTCCCAGCCAAGTGCAAGCTCAGTCTCTTAGGAGCAGCACTCCTCCAAAACAATCCAGTAAAAAACCAGGCATTTGAAGTGTACAAAATACAAAACTGCACACTTCAGAATCCCAAAGACACACAAATCCCCACATTACTTCCCTTTAAAAACCACCTCCTCCTTTCTGCCAAGGTACTGCACAAAAGTCTATGCCCTGTTGTTACTCACATACTGACAAAAGAAAAACAAACCTGGCCTTTTTTGTTTTTTGAATAGGCTCTGTTGTTAAACTGTTGCCACTTGACTTTCTGGTCCTCTCGTTCCTGTTCAAGTTCTTTAATTCTCTGAGCTTTTTTCAAAGCTTTCTTCTTTTTATACTCTCGTTGCTGGGCTATCATCTCTTTTCTGGAGAAAAGGGAAAAAACAAAAAATAAACCCCACATTTTATGTTTGTGCCTTTTCCTTTAACAAACTAAAACCTGTCTGTAAAACAGACATGCACATTAGTTTTCCAGAAGTAAATGACAGAAATAAAGCTTGTAAATATTCACCATTTCTAGGAGGAAAAAAAAATCCCAAAAACCTAAAAGTCCAAACTGAATCCTCCCATTAATAAGCATTACCTTACTTATTTATGTATTTGGCATAACAACCACCAGCACACCTGAGAGGCCATGCCCAACACAGCAACCCATGGGACTGGGTGCAACTCATTTCTGAAAGTGAAAAGGGACCTATCAGCACTTCTACATTTCAGAAACATCTTGGCTTTGGAAATGTAAATAGCCCATTGGAGTGAGAAGCCTACAGTTTTCTGGAGGTCTGCAGACTCTGATGGTACCAAGTATTGGACAGGGATGGAAGGAAAAGGACAAAGATTACTTCAGTGAAGATAAGGAAGTTGAAGGAGTCAATCTATGCCGCAATGCAGCGCCCTCAGAAAAACCTTTTAAGGAAGGGATCATTGGCTATAACAAACTCTGAAATCGTACCATCTTTTTTTTTTTCAAAATAAAAAAAAGTTTTCAGCCCTTACAAATACCTTCCTGTGTTAGACACAGCAGGATACCAAGTAAATGTAAATTTAAAACAAAAACAAACAAAAAAACCCACCTATTTCATTAACCAATTTTTATAGCTGATGGAAAAAAAGAAAAAACAACCAACCCAAAACCAGCCCACAAAGCAGCATTCAGACTTCTGTCTGTGTATTACTTACTTGGACATGGGTTTGTTGCCACTGTCCTCTTTTGCTTTCCTTCCCTCTTCCACAGGCTTGAGGTTGAACAGAGGCGTGACTTCAGCATTGCCATATCCAGCAAATGTAACTGCAGCTGTTCCATTCTCCTCATCTATTTCTTCAATCTCCGCTTCGTAACACCTGTAAAGATATCATGGCTGTAAGCATGTGAGTAAAGCTTTAATACTCAGCCCTTCAACACCTACATCAGCCAGCTAATGCCACTAAGTGAAAAATTTGCAGATACCAGCCTTCATTCTCAGGGACAATACAAAAATCAAACCAAGAGATTACTGTCTTAAGGTCAAAGGGACACAGGTACAAAGACTGGAATCGGCTGTATTTGACCTTTAGCTTTAACAAGCAATGCCTTTACAGCAATCACGACTAATGATTAATAGTGGGGCCAATCTAATCAGCTATCCTGATTTAGTTTTAGTTCTGGCAGGTCATGGGATAGGAAAAAAAAAAAATACTGCATTCACAGAACAGTTTTCATGGAATTCATTAAGGAATTTTAGAAAATGTCAGCTCAAAAGTGCAAAGCTTTGGTTCCATTTTTCTCCATAGGACAAAGAATTAAGAAAAACGGAACCTTTCAAAACATTCCCTCTTCAACACTTTAAAGCTTAAATGTTTTCTAAGTGATTTAAAACAGCAATTTTGAAATTTTCACAGAAATCCGTCTATTTCCTTTTTATATGTACGAAATACTTTGGTCAAACTGACCTCAAAATGGGAAAAAGAAAAAAAAAAAGACAAATGACATTTCCAAAAATATTTAAAACTATTGTGTCTAAATTCAGGACAAAAGGATACATTTAGAGCAAACAGAGGAAAAAAATGAAACGTTTCATAGACAATATTCCAATTAACATTTACTAAATTAATTTTTTGTGTGTTTTCAGTGGGCCAACGTCTTGATCTGAGTTACATGAAAACACATGAAAACTCAAAAGTCTGGCTAGCTCTTTATGAAACACTGCTCACTTAAGAAATGCTGCAACAGAAGCAGGGTTTTCTAAAAAAACCAGAACAATTAAGTCCAGTAAGATGCACTTCAGTGAACACTCTGGCACACTCTTCCCCAAGCTCTGATCCTGTAACCAAGGGATCAGACGAAAAAGAATGACCAAATGGTGAACTAGGAGATTCAATTTTTAAGTTCTATCACTAAAACATTTTACTCATTAATAAAAAGAAGAACTGTTCACTTTTAGATTAGTTTTCTACTTGAGATATCAACAGCTATACCAAAATCTTTATGTGGTTACTACATTGTTAAGAGAAGCACATTCATTGAACAATAGAGCTTCTAAGTGAGATAACAATTGGGATTTTGGTCCTGCATAAACAGTTATTTTTTTAAAGCTGCAACAGTCAGGCATTTACAGTATGAAAAGTAACTTCAGAATGTTTATTTCGAAGTTTATGGGGTCAGAATGATCTGCTTGGGTTCCCAGAACTACACAGGGTAATATATAGGAGACCAAACCCAAAATGTTGATTAATTCTATAGTTACATTACATATTTAGTTGTTTTATAGCCAAACCCTGCATTTTCATTTAAAAATTTAAAATTAATTTCCAATTAGAGGCCCAAACTGAGATACAGCAATAATTTTTCTTCATAGAAATCAGTGGCACATATATATGAATGCAATGACAAATTATGAACTACACATCCCAAAAGCTTTAGAAAAGACTGTCCTGGCAGATCAATTCTTTCAATCTGCCATTTATTACATCAGCAAATGGTAATTTACAAAAGTAAATTACTTTTATAAGGTTAGTGACAAAAAGGGCATTTCTATAAAATAACCCCCCATCTCTTTGCTACCTAAAATACTAACCTTTAATAAACAGTACAAGAATACTTAATACCACATTTATTCCCTACTTTCTTTTTGCTTTTAGTCACCCTAGGTCAATTCAAACTGAATGAAAGTCTCTTACCATTGAACTATTTCATGTAACTGTTAGAGAAGTTTTCTACACTTACTGTCCATCCTCACTCCATATGGCCATACACCTATCCCCAACCTTCCATGAGTGACTGGGCAGGGCGGATGCAGAGCTGTCAGAACTTGCAAGAGTTTCCGAAGGTTGCGTTGAAAGGAGATCTTTGGTTAACTCTATGACTTCCTATAGAAGACAAAAAACCCACAAAGAATAATTTTTCACATTCCTCGTACCAAGCATATTTTTACCCCAAGCTTACTGGTTTTGGTTTGGTTTTTTTTTTAAGTTA
Source organism: Falcunculus frontatus (assembly GCA_013398115.1). Lineage (NCBI taxonomy): Eukaryota > Metazoa > Chordata > Aves > Passeriformes > Falcunculus > Falcunculus frontatus. Next base: position 1,237,119 of record VZRV01008191.1, on the reverse strand, counting down.
CTGTATTAAATTCATAGCTGATGTGTGAATTACACTTGCTTTGGTTTTTTTAATAATTTAATTAAACTCATTAATTGCAATTGTAGATAAAAATATATATGGTCCTCACTGTACTGCTGTAAAACTGCCTATGCCCTCCTCAAATTTTCAAAAAGTAGCCTATTATTTTTTATAGCATTTCTCTCATTGGCTGAACTGCAGCATCCAGAGCCAGGGTGGCAGAGCACCCTCCAAGCTGTGAAGCCCTCTCATTTTCTTAGAAAGCATCCAGGTGCAAAATAAAGAACTGATTTCCTTAAGTCATTTTGATAGAAGTTTTTTTCTAAGTTCCCTGACCTTCAGATTTCAGGTCATGCCTTCCCTTGCTAACCCAAGACAACAAAGTATCAATATTTCCCAGTTCCTTTACACATTATTAATTTGCAGGCAGGATAATGCAAAAGCCTCTCCCAATTTCCTGTAAATATGACATTGAAGACTGAGCAATCAAGACCTTTTTCTCTCATGTTAAAAGCCAAAGGAGACAGCACTAAAGGGCCATGTAAACTTTCTGTACAATGCAAAGAAACTTTGCAGGCCCTAAAGAAGAAAAATTCTTCAGTTGTTTGAGTACCTCAGCATGAACCATTGTCACCCTCCTAACAAACAGTAAACATTTAAATCAGGGGAGGGTTACTGATAAACCTCAGTGTCCAACTGAGGCTAGGTGGAGCCTGAACTTTCCTCCCCGTTTCACATCTTACTTCAGCTATGGGCATACAAAGACTCAGGAAAATGCAGTAAAGGAGCTGTTCATCATCCCTTAAGAACCTAAAGGATTGTAAGCACTTCCTAAATAAGTTAATACAATATAAACTTACATGCATTTTTATCTGATAAACTATACAGCTAGCATCAATGGCCTAACAGTTTGTTTCTGTTGCACCATGTTAATGTCTGAATTTCCAACAGCTAATAAAAGTTTTGCTCTTTGCTTTGGAGGAGCTGCTGGTTAATAAGTACTCCAGTGAGCACAATCAGTAGCAACTGTGAGCACAGGAACACACAATTACTTCTACTACTTAGCTCACCATTTTCCTAATGCCACAGCTGAAGCACAGCAGAGTTTGATTACCAAGTTTGACAACATGCAGCATTAGCCTAATTTTCCCTCCCAACTGCAAAATCCCAAACTATTCATCAACATACAAGTAGCTGTATTCTGCAAATCCAATAGGCATCATGGTTTGAGACAAGTATGCCTCTCAGCAGGTCAAATACATCACATTAGGCACAAGCCACTCCTGAAAACAAGTGTTTCAGGTATTGCAACTACGAGTAACACCAAACTGTTGACTAATTTTTGCCACACTCAGAGACAGCTTATTGTAGAACTTGGATGTGAATAGTTTCAGACAAGTCTACCAAGAATCCTCTGAATTTAATAAAGCCTCTTAACGCACCAGGCTATTAAAATACCAAACTTTTGGTAAAAATCTTCATCTGATATCCGCATTCCATAATGCTCAGCTCACAAAATAGAGACATTAATTTTATCTCAAGCCAAGAGACAGTTCTCAAGTCTTTAAGAGATCATTCCAAGAAAATTTCTGAGCAGGACTTGGACTACCACAGCAGCTCAGTACAGCCAAACAGGTTGAACTACATGGCTTGGTGCCACATCCCCACGATATGGAGGTGTGACCCACAGGGAACACTACTTAGAGTTTGCCAAGATTTTTCCTGACCAACTGGTCTTTACAAAGCCAGACATGGCTCTACACTCCACAGCACAACACCCACAGATCTCATCTCCAATTACAGAAGATGACAGCTGCCATCAATCCTACCAGATAGAAAACGTAAGTTTGGTTCTTGGGTGCACAGACACTGTCCTAGAAATGCTCTGGTGAACCAAAAAGGGAAAAGCTAAGTACTTCTAACAATTTCTTCTAATATTTAATCTTGTCACTCAAGAATAATCTAAGCATACAAGATGCATCAGGATTTATAATAGGAAAAAGATGTTTCAATTACACAGTAACCATCTTTTTGAACAGACAAAAAGCTGTTTAGTTGGGACACTGATGCATCGAACCCATTTTTACAGCTGTTTGCTTAGTTGGCATATATCAAGTCTGCAAAACATTATGTCATTTTCAAGGTGGAACATATGGATAGCAAACCTTTTGGGGACGAAAGTGTAAAGATCTTCCCCATTCTGTGCAGAAAGCTTTTATTAAAAAGTTTGCAAGTTGTCCTTTCACATCAATGATCTCTGCATATCAAAGCCGAGGTCGTGTTGGTATCGGAAATATCATCCCATATGGGTTTTGCTGTGCATTTTAAAAATATAAAAATATACACATGCTTTTAACAGTGTACAACAGAGCACATTCAGATGATCTATAAAGTGCCTTGTGGGCACAAAGCCTTTGCAGTTTAAAAGGAACTCTAAAGATCACTGTTTGGAGGTACTACTTGTTTTTTGGCTTTGAAGCCCCAATTTATTACTGTTATTTCCATACAGAGCAGTGGTCACTGAACCTTGCACTGGGTACTTTTATATATTTTTACACCTGATGGCTAAAGCAATCCACAACAGAAATGAAGCAGCATCTTGCACTCTCATGACAGATTTTAACAGCACTGCTGGGATTTTCTATATGCCAATGTGTCTTTATATGCACAAGAATCTAAAAGACCACTCATATGTTTAAAATTAGGCTGGTGGCCTTCCTGTCACTAAACAACATCCAAAGGACCAGAAGTGGGTTTTAGCTGTTAGGAACACACTATGCTCTTGTGACAAATGAAAAACACAACTCTTTTCCATTCTTATATAGGAACACAATCAAGACTCAGATGCACAAGGAATACAGAACTACACTCCAAAGCCTTTAACATTGCAAATGCATTTAATGAGTAAGCAGGTTCTGGATCAAGTTATTTGAGAACTCAGTAAGAACATCATGTTAAGCCAAACCACCAGGCTTCAGCATTAGTAAAAGCAACAAAAAATAATGACTTTGAGAAATGCTTCAGGGAAAAACAAATTAAAAACCAACACATAGTAAAGACAGCACTGGCATATCTTTCACCTCTCTGGCAAAAGTTTATAGTAAGAGTTTACTGTATAAATTAGTAAATCTTTTTCAGTCATCCAAAAAAACCAGATTTAAAATAGGGCATATTTTGGGTTTTTCCAAACTAAGCCTACCATGACTATATCAAGCTATGTGAAATGAAAGTAACCAACCCACTAAGTGTCTATTTTTGTTGCAGGACAAATATTTAGGAAAGATAAAACCCTTGTAAAAGACCCTGAAGTTTCACCTACCCTCAAGTTCTCACCTGTAAGTCCTTCTTCAGTTTCAGTAAATCCTCATTGTCTGCATTGCCAGATAAGGCAGCCTCGACTTGCTGGAGCTGAGCTTTGTAGCTGGCCAACTGCTTAGCAAGGTCTTCTGACATCTGCAAGGAACACACATACATACAAACCCCACATCAAAACAACAGCCTTGCTGCTTTTTAATCACGCCTTGTGGTCCAAGTGAGATGAAATGACAACAAAAAAAGCTGTTACTAACATGTTAGAAACACAGCTCACTAAGTAACAATAATGAGTATTTTTTCAGTAATTTGACTATAGATACCCACTCATTTAATTTCTGTACACCTCCGGCTGCTCTCAAAAGACTTCTGAAGAACAGAAGGGTTAAACACGTGGGGTACACGCATAGCTTACAGCGTGTGAGCAGTGAGGCCTTGAGCAACCCTCGCAACTCCCCGGCTCTTTAGAAAATGAATGCACGTCCCCAGCAAAGCCCCGCGCACTGCGGTGTGTGCCTTCCGGCTGTCGCACATCGCGAGGCTCAGCACCGAAATCCTCTGCGGCACCCGGGAACCGGCCCCTCCCAGGGCTCCCCGAGGGCTCGGGGCGGGCGGAGCAGCGCGGGAGAAGAGACGGGCCTGGGAAGGGCCCGCGCCGGCGGGCAGGCCCAAGCCCAGGCCCAGGCCCAAACCCGGGCCCAGCCCAGGCCCAGGGTCGCTCAGAGCGAGAAGGGGCTCAGCCCGCGGGGCCGACAGGACCCATCGGGCGGTCTCACCTCGGCGGTGCGGGCCGTGCCCGGGCCGGGGGCTCCGCTCCGGGTCCCGTCAGGCCGCGGCCGCTTCGCTCGGGCTCCTTCCGCCGCCGCAGCCGGGGGGTGGGGGGGAAGGGAGGGGGCGGGGCCTCGGCTGGCGCGCGCCGGCGCTCGCGAGAGCGGTCACGTGTGCCACCGGCCCGCGAACGCGTCACGCGGCCCGTGGGTCACGTGGCAATTCCGCCCCGCCTACAGCTTCGCGAGGGGGAGGGGGCGCGGCTGAGGGGCCGGGGTGGAGTCTGGGGGGGATCGGGATCGGGATCGGGATCGGGATCGGGATCGGGATCGCGATCGCGATCGGGATCGGGATCGGGATCGGGACCGGAGTAGGGGACGTACGACTCCCTGGTCCCAGGGCCAGCCCCGTGTGAGGACAGGGGCGGCCGTAGCAGCAGCAGGAGCTCCTCATCGGGCAGACGGCCCCGCTGCGGCTCCGCAGGTTGGGAACGGAGCTGGCCCGTGGCGCCAGCCCTGACAGGACTGACGGCAGCAGCACCACGGAACCAGTTCGGTTGGAAAAGACCTCGGAGATCATCGAGTCCAAGTTCAGAGCCCACACCATGTCAATTATGGCACTAAGTGTCATGGCCAGTCTTTCCTTACACCTCCAGGGACAGTGGCTCCACCACTTTCCTGGGTAGTCCATTCCAATGTCTAATCACCCTTTCTGTGAAGAAAATTCCTCCTGATGTCCAACCTAAACCTCCCCTGGTTTCGGGGAGGCTGTGTCGTCTCATCGCGCTCCTGATGACACCGACACCTCTCTGGGGCAAAGCTCGGCTCTAAGTGTTCAAGGCCAGGCTGGACAGGGCTCCGAGCCAGCTGATCTAGCGGGAGGTGGCCCTTCCCACAGCAGGGGTTTGGGATGAGATGAATTTTAAATTTCCTTCCCATCCAAACCGTTCTGTGATTCTTAGTTCACAGAGCAACGATGACAGATTTCTCCTGTCTGAGCACACACTGCTGTAGGGGACCGGGGATCCCTGAGCCTGCCTGGATCCAGGGGGTTCACTCACTCACATCTTTGTTCCTGACAGTATCAAACACAGCAACACCCTCTGGCTACTTACATGATCATGAGAACCATGTAAAACTTAACACCAAACAATTCAGAAGAGAGTAAATTTCGATACTCGTCCTGCAACAGGAGAGGAAACTGAGGGGAAGAGTTCAGCGGCTTCTTCAAGCCTGTCACAGGAGGAAATATATGTTTCTGGTGGAAAGCCAGTGATTAATTTGGCTGTGAGCCTGTGAGCCAGGCAAATTAAGCAGATGCCCAAAAATTTTCTTCATATTAGCAGGAGGATCAGTGTCTCCTGCAAACATCCTGTCCCTCATGGTCACAGGCACATGGTGCTGCACAGGAAGCTGACTTCGCTCATTGGATTTGTTTATGTATTATGAGGAAAATATATCTACTGTGTTCTACGACACTTGGTTTATGTCCTCCGAGGATATCCTGACCCCAGAATGAAACACATTTCTGTATCTTGGTGTATCATTTGATAATTGAAATGCAGAAATTACTGGACACTGTTCAGGGATGATTCATGAGACTAAGTGTAACAATGAAAATAGCAACTGTATCTTTTTAGTATTTTATTTTAGTTTATTGTGCAATAATAAACTAAAATAGTTAAGAAAACGTTTTCTTACAAGACTTTGTGGACAGATCAGCAACTGTTGGAAAAATATATACATTTTTCGATACAGAGCAATCCTAATAACTTTGTGAGCACACCTCTCAGTTAGAATGGGCATTAGGACAATCAATTTCAACTTCACATTTCAGGACAAGGAATCTATGCTGTATCTGTAGTATTGAAGTGACAGAGGGGGACTGAGAAGGCATCCACTGTCCAGCTATCTCCAAAGGCAGCAACAACAAAAAGAACATTTCGATGGTTGCATCAGCAGGACCAAGCATAAAGAGGCATTTTATTTCTATAAAAGGTTTGGTGAAAGTTAATGTTGAAATAGCTTTATGGTTATATAGTAGCGTATGTAGTTTATAGTAGAGTATGGAGTTTTAGGGGGTCTGCAGACATCTAAAAAGAGCCACCAACAGTATAAGCTATATATGCTATATATAGGAAGACAAGCCAGATCTTGAAACCACTGATCTTTAATTCCTACAAATTGAAAATTCTCATTAATTTCATCCTTAAAAACGGATTTATCTTCACCCAAAAGCAGAGACCTTTTTTCTGTGTTTGACTAGAGAAGCTCTTTCATACTATATTGAGGAAAAACAGTGTAAGGAGGACGTCTTTGTGCTGTCTTACAGATTACACTTTTTAAAAAACATGTTTTATAGTTCATTAAATGTTTGGTGCTTGGACGGATACATACCTAGTAGCACATTAGCACTACTTATAGCAATATACATAGCTTAGCGACAGAAAGAAAAGGCAACTTAATTGGCTTTTACCAAAGACAAACTCTCTTGCCATTAGCATTGGGGCTTTCAGCTGTGATTCCTAATGGGCAGCTGTCCGACTGACCTGACTGTAGTTGCAGAACAACGAGGGAAGGCCGGTGGGACTGGACCCTTTGTGGCGCTGCGTCAAAGGCGGCAGCGGCAGCGGCAGCGGCGGTGGCGGTGGCAGGGAATGGCACAGCTGGCTGGGAAGGTGAGGTTTGCGGTGGCCGGGATAGCTGGGCATGCCTTGGAAGGGGCTGCCTGCCTTTAAGGTAAGCTGATGCGCAGTTGAAGAGGCGCTGGCGCATCCCGCAGCCACGCTTGGCTTGTCCAGGAGGTGGTAGTGGTGCTGCGCAAGACGTCTGCGTCGCCAGCCGTGTTTGACTGGTAATTCGGGAAACAGATCTGCTACAGGTCCGCAATTCTGCCTCTTTTTTACAGTCTGCTGCGTGATTTTTATGGCTAGATAATGGGAACATATAGGGGAAGTTGTTTTGAAGGTGACTAGGATTATACAGTCTTTTGAAACGTGGGTGTGCTTTAGTCAACAAGTAGACTTAAATCCACAACATTCTGCATTCCTAAAAGTTAAATCCTGAAGCACTTAAGTATCTGAGATCCGAGTGCTGAGCAGCAACCAATGCTGTGAAGATGTTATTATGTCCAAATGGTTCAACGTCCTGTTTTTCAGCTTTTTGTGGGTGTGTTGTTGTTCTCAGCGCAGAGACCTAGCCACTAGCAAAAAATTGGCTTCTGCAAACAAACCAGTCTGTCCTCATGACAGGAACTGCAACCCAAGACTAGGTCAGAATGGAGACACTGGATCTTTTTAGACTTTTCTAGTAGGCTGCCTGCATGGCAGGCATCGCCCTGTCAGTGGGGCAGTATGTTAATCTTGAAAGTTATTGGTATATTAATCTGGATTAAGAAAATACTCTATTAATATTTCAATTTTTAGGGCTGTTTTCCTGAAGATACAAAGTTTTTTTGTTCAGTTGTCCTGTGCCTCTAAGCAAAATTTTCTTTATTTTAGGGGTTTTTTTTACCATTTGTCATTATGAGCGGAGCTGTCAACTTTGTCCATAGATGCAATTATGCAATATTTCCCATTATGAGGCATTTTGTTGTTGTTGCTTCTGCAAAAATTATTTCTACAGCCTGATTTTGGTTTTTTCTGCACTGGCTGTTTGAGTCTGGCTAAACTTAGCAGTTCAGCAGTTTGGCACTTATAAAATCAAATTATAGAAAGAAATGCTTCTTGCCCAGGCACTTGATTAAAATACACACACTGTTGAGAGGTTCAAGTGCCTCTTTGCTTTAAAGCATAGGCTCAACATTTCATAGTGAAATTCTGTGTGGTTTAAGTCTCAATTTTTTGCCATTCTACTCTCCTGAAATTTGGCCTAATTGTCAGGTTTTGCAAGACCTGCTTACACAGAAGTTTGTGTGGAAGTGAGGTCAGGTAGGTGAATTGTGTGCACATTCCTGAAGATAACTTGACTCTCTGCAGCCCAGGTAATCAGTGCAAATTGTGGTGCTAAGCAAAGAAACGGAGAGTTTAAACGTGTTCTGTCCTCTGAATGACTGTAGAAATTATGTCCCACTGGTGAAAAAGGCACAGTGACTAAAACTGAGGAGGAAAAGTGAATAATCAGAATTCGATGAAGAATAAGATCCAGGGTGGGGCAGCATGGGGATAAGGAGAAAATGTTACAATTAGGAAGAATGGACTGAAAACTTGCATCTTTTATGATGTCATCCACTTCAGAAGGATTTGAGGCTCTTGGATTTCCATTCCCTTGCAACTGACAGCTTGTGAGAATGCCATCTTACGTGGGAAATGACAACCTGACAGTTTACTTTACTGGCACAAGCAGCAGGTCTGTTTGCTGGGTCTTGATCAGGCCTACACAGCACAGACTGTCAGATGGGATTTGCAGCTTCATGTGAGCCTTTGGTTGGAGCAATATTCCAAGTCAGGGTGCAACTTCTTTCTCTGAGGCACTCTGCCATCTGTGTCAGGGAGCGTCAGCCCTGGAGGCCTGGGCACTGCAGGAGAAGGCAGCTGGACCTGCTCGTTCTCCTGAGACTCCTGACATCCAAAAGGTGTTTGAGTGGCAGGAATGCTGAGAAGATAAGGGAAGTTTGGAAAGCAGGGAGCAAGGGCCATTGCAGTGGGTAGCAGAGCCTGGGAGGGTTAGGAGAGGAGCTGAAGCAGCAAGCCAGCAGTGTGGGAGGTTTGGGAAGCAGGAACTTGAGGTTAATATGAGAACAGCGTGGGGGTATTTTGTGTTTGTGTGTGGGGAGGGACCTGGGAAGTAAGGAGCAAGACGGACTGCTGTGATGGATTGTGGGGCTGCTGTGGGGGAGAGGAGACTCAAGTCCTGCATAGTGAGGGTAGACACACGGGAGGGTATGGTATGCACAGGGAGAGGGCAGCTTGAGCACATGAAAGGAGAAGGAAGGGGATATGAGGTGCAGCTGACAGCAGTGATGACTGTGTGTGTTTTCCCCAGGACAGGGTTGCTGCCAGCTGTGTGCCACGCACTGGCGGGGGTTTGTGGCAGCTGGTCAGCAGCCGCCCACCACGAGCTGTGTGGCCTCTGGGTGCTGGGGAGCTGCTCTGCTGTGTCCCACAGCTGCAGCTCAGTGCCAGCCGTCAGTCTTTGGTGGTCCACCCCCACGGGAGCTGCAGAGGCCTGGTCTGAGCACTCTGTTCTGAACACAGGATTTGCGGTAACCAAGAATGTGCAGTTAAAAATAGGCAGTTGTTTGTGGGTCCTGTATTGCTGTTTGCTGAATTTTAAAGGAAAGTGAGCTGAAAGAAGAGGAAGAGAGCCCTGCAAGAGGGCTACTGAACAGCCCTGTAAAGAACTGGTTTTATTACCGTGTGTAGGAGTATCTACATATTGTGAGTGACGTAGATCTGTATATGGAATAAAAGCTCAGAGTGTGAACTTAGAGCTAATTGTCCCATGGGACTTGTAGTTGAGAACTGACCACAAAAGCTCTGATTCATCTGGAGGTAACTTTGCTACCACAGGGGCATGATTAGATTGCTTTTAGGAACTGTCATACATTCCTCGGTTTTGAAAGTTCATAGCATCTTGGCTTGGAAGAGCTATCACTCCTGATCAGCGTTACTTAGGCCATATGAGTAGTTTTGGGGAGCAGTCAGAAATAGGAAGAGATTTGAAACGGTGTTACGTACTTATAAAGAGGGTTTTGGTTATTTTCTACCTCTTCTGAAGTTAACAACATCAAAACTTTAGTTAGTCACATGGACACCTTTGGACCTCAGTACCTCTGTTTCTTTGCCCTCCTTTAGAACAAGGGATAATACAGCTACCTTATTTGGTAGAAATGAGTACTTTAAAAATGCTGCCACATAGTACTGATGAATATCAAATGAAATCCAGTGAGAAAATGAAGAATTCTCTTTCTAAAATAGAATTCAAGGAATCCATGGCAAATAGTGAGTTCTATTGATGCAGAAACAGATTGTGATTAACTGGCATCAGAGCAGTATCAAGGACTATTGTAGTCTGACGTTGTCATGCCATATTGTACTTCCATCCTGTGAACCTAGAAGTTGCCAGCAGTTAACATTTTTGGTTTTGAACTATGATCAGTTTATTTTTGCTAACTACAGTGTACATGAACCTTTAAAAAGGTTAACTATGCCGTAGTAGCTGCAGAATTCACACACATCTATGTGTTTCCTTTACCAATATAAACAACATGTACAATTTACATAAAATGCAAAATACGTGCATCACTGTTCCAAACTTTGCCATCCTTCATTCTACTGACAGACTTTCAGACACATTTTCCTGAAGTGAGAGAATTTCTGGAGTGTGCACGTAGCGGTGAGAAATGGCATTCACCCATCCTGTTGCGTGAATGAACTTGTTAAACATTCCTTCTACATCACTTTAGTCACTACTTGAGCAGCAAGACTGCTTTCATGTGGTTTAGCATCCTGTTGCTGGTAATCAGAGTGTTTGGTAATCAGAGAGTGTTGTCTTTCGTCCTACAGCTGATCCAACACTTAGAGAAACTGGAAATCCTTCTAAAGATGTTTCCTCTAGAAATGAAACTGAAATGTCTCTTAGAGAAATTGTCTTGCATGTCATTGCAGCCGTCTACAGATGAAGTCAGATTGTATCCTTGGCCAGCAAATGGCACTTTGCAGAGGCTCCTAATAAAAGAAGAGTATATCAGATGGGCATTTAGAAATATTTCTATCAATGTTCCTACTTATATGTCATTTGAAGGAAAAAATTGTGAAGCCACTGGTTGATATTTCCTTAAATGCTAAATTTAATAAAAACATATTGTGGTATCCATCTTAATGGGAAACGAGGATAACAGGTTGCCAAGAATATAGTAAGATATAGGCAGTTTAGAGATATAACAAGATTTGGATTCTTGTTCACACAGAGATGTGAACACCATGTTTGGGCTCTGGGATAATTTTTACTCATTGTGTGTATTGGCTAAAAATCTATGGGAGGGGTTTGGTTGGATTTTTTTTTAATTTTTCTTTCAAGTTTTTTTGCAATTTCACCTTGCACTGCCTAAGTGCAGTACTATCTACATCCTTTAGTTACAAAGGAGAAAAGACGTAGTTAATACGTTGTGCTGTTTCATATGCAGGAATGAGGATTTCCATGAGGATTTTGATTACTTGTGCTATGCTTCCTACGTGAGAAGGTTTCAGTTCTTCAGTACAGTTACTGATCTGAAGTCATTCCAAAGTTTTAGATCTGCAGGAGCATTTAGCACTTAGCTTAGTACTTTGTTGACTGAGGGATAGATGGATTCTGATTAGGTCCCCTGCAATTATGGGGATATTTGTCCTCATCTTGGTCAATCCTATTCACATAGTTTGGTGAGAGAGTGAAATATGCTGTACAATGACATTTGAGCCTGTACTGTTACCAGCAGAGAGAGCTTAAACAAAAAAGCAACCAATGTTCATGGGAACAGAGTGATCTTTTTTTGACCATTATAATGGGTATAACTTGATACTACTGCAGTATCTTTTGAATGAGGCAACGCGCCTGTAACATGAATTCTTGAGATGCAGCGTGCTTTGCTCTGAGTCTTTAGTTTCATGCCAAGTCAGGAATGTACTGAACTATTCCAGGAGAGGTGCAGGCAAGATCGTGTGTAGACAAACACTTGTTATTCCTGTGTTCGGAAGGAAGATTTGATCTGTAGTTTTTTATTGAGCGTGAGAGGTCACAGTGTTTTAGAGCATACATAAGGATGGACAGCTAACCAGCTAAAGTGCAACCGAGAGCTCAGCCTTCTGAGTTTGAAGGCTTGGTGGGTTTTCAAGTTTGGGGGTTTTTTTAAGTATCAGTTTCAAAATCACCGAGGGATTTGCCAGTCAAGCGTATAAACATGAAAACCTAAATATAGGCTTTCAAACTGCTGCAAGGAGTGCTGCTCCATAGATTTTATCTAGAGCCAGATGTCTTATGTATCTAACTTTTTTTTCCCTTTTCTATTCTTCCTCCCACACCTGACGAAACTATTTAGATTTGAAATGTTGGAAGGCCACGTACCTGAAGCGGCAGTGGGCTTGTTTAAACACCATTTTCCGGTATTAGTTTTATAGATCCAGAGATGACTAATAAGGAAGTTTCTTCATTCAGTATTCGTGGATGACCAATTTTTGCTAGCATGAGGAACAAAGCTGGTATGAGAAGGTCGTGTCGCCCAGGGAGCAATTCAAATCTCCGGAGTGAGTCACGACATTGGTATCTTAAGATAGAGGGAGAAAACATCGTGCAAAACTCAGACAGGGTTTTTTTCTTCTGCCTTTTTCATTTTTTGAGATGTTTCTAAGCAGACTTATTTCACTAACACTCATGGTGTCAGTATTCCTAGATTTAGGGCATTTATTTGGGGTCTCTACCTCCCTTTTATTGTAATAGAATGAAGACGGTAGCTGCCTGGTAAATCAGAATGGTGACCATAAGAAATACTGTTGTCATATCCCTAGATGAATTTTCACGGTACATTTCTCCTTTTTTAGTCACTTTGGGGATTTGAATATACATTGCAGCAGTGGAGAAGGTAGAGGTGTTTCCTTTGGCGGGCACAACACAGCACAATTATCATATCCAACTATGGCACATCCTAAAATCGTACTGATAATGTTAGTGGTCTAAAGGCAGTAAATGCACCTCTAGATGTGATGTACCTCAGCAGGTCTGCTCTGCATCAGAGACTCCTCTACAGTAGAGTGGCTGTGTACATGGAGCACAGTTTGCTCCACACTCTCCTCCCAGGATCACTGCTGAAGTCAGAAGGGCAGGATATTTGCAGCTGGCAAAGCTTTTAGTGGCATCTTCAATTAAGTCAGTGGATCTCTCCTAATTCCATTTCCCACTGCACTAAAAACTCCCTACCAGTAGATGATGATGCTTTTCAAACCATGAAACCATATTAAAAGTTTAATCTGGGTAATATGTAAAACCAGTAACAGAATCAAAGTTCAATAAAATCTAGACATGGTTTCAGACTAATGTGAAACAAGGCAAAATTAGGCTGTGATATAATTTTAAGGCTAACCTTGAGGGAGATCTTGTCAGGAACTGTGGTGCAAAGTGGTTGAAATATTAGATCAGCTATGTTAATACTTTTTTTTTTTTTTCCAGTGAAACCACTTGGGAAATAATCTTCCTTTTCTTTGAGGCATCTGTATAGATCTGAGCAGGGAAACGTTATTGGTTTTGAAACTTTAAATCATTGTGGACTAGTCCTGTCATCAGTTGTATTAATAATACAAGTAATTTTAGTACAGAGTGTTTGGTAGATACTGATTCACTTCTTTTTCGGAACTAGTCAAGCTTTCAGAGAATATATTTACATTTACATTATATTAAAGAGCTTTCTGTTAAGGATCAAAGAAGCTTCTACAAAAATGTGTTGATTGGAGAAATTTTTGAAAACTTGGCAGTTTGTTTATTGGAGAAATTGTTGAAAGCGAGGAGGAAAATTTTGTCATAAGTAGATGTCAGTATCCTTAGCACAGAAACAGGAAGAGAGGAAGGAGAATACAGAATAATAGAAGGAAGGAAACTAGGCATGGTTTAACCTACAGGTGAGAGTTAACAATTTGTGTTCTGCTGCAGGAAGAAATGCAGAATTGAGCCAATGTTTAGCACATACTCAATGGACATGCTAAACTAGATGAAATGTATATTTACCTCAAAAGGAACAGAACAGTCTTGTGGAGCTTTTTATGTTCGTTAGACAAATTGACCTCTATATTTGTCTTCAAAGCTATAAACAATGTAAGCCAGCATGGAACAGCTTCACTGTGGTTTGCTTTTTGTGTAAAAGTGTATTTAACAGTGATTGTAAGTTTATTTAGGGACTATTACTGTAATAACATAGCCTTTAAGTCCAGTTTTAATAATTTTTTACTTTACAGTTTTCTTTTTTTTGATGTTTTTTCATTAAGATAGACTTTCACTTTAAGAAACTTCAAGTGTGTCTGTAGTTCACTTGGCTGGGGACAAGTCTCTGAGATGTAGCAAGATGTAGACATCCCTTGGGCAGAATGTGAACAGCCTGTTGGGAAAAGCAGCATCGTTCACACAGGTAGCATGAGGATGTGAGCACCAGTGCAAGGGCTCTCCTTGTCTAAATTCCACATATGGGTGTATTCAAAGACTAAATTCAAAAACTGGATGTAAGGTGCAGAAACATAAGTGTCTTAGTGTTTCAAAGGCTGGTTACACTCTTTAGCCATTTAGGAATCCTGCATTTCTGGTTTCATACAGTTGCTCAAGTGGGCAGGTTTGATCTTCCTTTTTTCTTCATGTGAAACTCTCAAAACAGAGGACTTGCAGCCAACTCATGTAGGCACCCATGTTCAGACTCTGCTCAAGCTTGTGATGAAAGGTAACAGAGATACCTCGTATTTGTTTGGTGATCCAATGAAGGCAGTTATTTACAACTCTCATGGAAGAGCCAGGCTTTGCTAGGTCAGATCTTTCAGGCATAGGATTTTTAGGGATTACATGGAGAGGGTGACTTGAAACCTGGATGCCTGAGGTATTGGTAGGGGTTTTATTCTGCCAGGGATTTGCAATTAAACCCTGGGCAAAGTTATTTACCTCTTGTCCTTGCTCCCCATCTGCAGAGTAGGAACACCATGGGTAGAAGCTCACACGCACAGAAGTACTGCCGGTTGCTCAGGCTTTTCTGCTGGAGCACGTAATGAAAGGAGTTTGCTGGGTCGCTCAGCTAAGTCATTTAGTTTACCCATTGTCGCCTAAAATAGCGTCAAGTGAGCGTGACGCATGCTCTGCTCTGCTGAGGCCCACAGAACATATGTTGATGTACGGGCTGGGAGCCCTCCATTCCTCTTCCCTGCACAGCCGGCAGACATCGCCTTCCTCCGTGCGTGTTGGTGCGCTGACCCTCGTCTTCGAGGGTGTAGTGACGTGGAGGCGATGACGGAGCCAAAGCTTCTGAAGCACACATCTTCAGAGAGCTGCTGCTCACAGGAGAAATTAATATACATCAGGTAAATCTGCGGCTGTAAATGAAACCTTGGGACACTTCCTCAGCCGTGACTAATCCTGTGAACACTGTGACTCAGCTGGTGAAGCATTTATCAGGAGAGCTCCCAGAGCACTCAGCTATAAGTCTGTAAATAAAAATATCTTGTTTTCTTGTAGCAAACAGAATCATTGAATCTAATTTCGTCGCCTGTTCCTTACCCCTTCAAAAATAAGCCACCCAAATGTTTATAGCCATGCAAGAGAGGAAGCATCATTGATAGTAAACATGCTGCCTTAAATTCACATGTGTTTGGCTCCTGATTCCCAAGTTCAAAATCTTAAAGCTCTGGAACCTGACTGACTCCAAATTATTTTGTTAAAACATGCTTTTGGTCTGCTTTGTGGTTTATGAACTGCATAATGATGAAACCGGATGTAATTCATCAAGTTTGTATCATTGGTAACCTGTGTATGTTGGCTGAGGTTAGTTAGAAAAGATTGTGAAAAACCCAGTCTGCATAACCCCATTCCTTATTTTGTGAAAAATCCAGTCCGGGTTTCCCCCATTCCGTATTCTGCAAAAAATCCAGTCCGGGTTTTCCACCATTCCGTACTCTAGGAAAACTCCAGTCCGGGTTTTCCCCCATTCCGTACTCCGGGGAAAATCCGGTCCGGGTTTGTCCCCGGCCTGGATCTCAGACGGAATTGACCAAAGGTGGGGGGAAAATCCGTATTTTTATGGCTTCCCGTGGCCAGCAGGAGCTGGGATGTGCNGGTTTTCCCCCATTCCGTACTCCGCGATAAATTCTGTCCGGGTTTTCCCCCATTCCGTACTCCGGGGAAAATCCGGTCCGGGTTTGTCCCCGGCCTGGATCTCAGACGGAATTGACCAAAGGTGGGGAGAAAATCCGTATTTTTATGGCTTCCCGTGGCCAGCAGGAGCTGGGATGTGCTGAGCTACACCCTCCATCCAATAATGCAATACTGGAATTTTCTCTAAGAAAACTCATTGATGCCGTCTTGAGAGAAAACACCACTCAGCAACAAACAGAGCAGTATCTCACTTTTAATGTAGCAAATACACGGTACCTTCAAATTACAAGATCACTTTCCCATGGAATTACTAGCAAAAATATCCACAAAAAGTTCATATAAATAAGAATACATGAATACCAGCATCAAAGCTGGGCTGCAAGTCCTCAGTTAATCAAGTTCAGTCCTTCCAGCATGGTCTGTTTATTTTTCAGATGAAAAACTACTGATGCAATGGGAGCAGCAAAGGCTCAATACCTTCAAAATAAAGCAAAAAATATTACATTCTAGGCAATTTCATACTGTAGAAATCTAAAGTATGATATCAGCTCCAAAAAAGATGGCACATACTGGCTGAAACAACTATCAAAATTCTCTCAGAATTCTAACAAGATCCTTTAAATAGCAAATACAAGGTAAAAGTTACCTCAAACAACAATGAATGAAACACAGAAAGGACACGAACAGTGACAGGATTAGGGCAAATTTCAGCAGCGTGCAGTCAAACAGGACAGTTTAGCCCAATGAAATCAGCACAACCCTCCTTGCAGCATGAAACTCATGGGGTTTTTTGATGGACTTGGAAACAGAACTTAAAATAAGTATATTATTCGCAGTTTGGTTACCCCATAATAAAAAACCCTGCAAAATTCTAGGCTGAGTCCAAACTTGACATCTGATTTATTCTGAAACAGGAACCAAGGCATGCAGATCCTATCAAAAATTCCTGCAAAGCTGTTAGGCTTATTATACTCTTCCGTATTTCATTGTGGTTTTGTTGACTTTTTGGCTAAGTCAAGCCTTCAAATCACAAGTACAAATTTTCTTTCTCATTTTAGCTCAGGTTGTGGCATTTACTGCAAATTATTATTTAAACCTCCATCTTGTACTTTGGGGTTGTTTTGTTGTTTATAAACTGCACCTGTCCCAAGATCTTTGTGCACAAAATGTAGGAACCTCTGCTCCAGATAAATGTACTGGGAGTATTGCTGTGAGTGCAGCGGCCCTGATCTTTATAAGGGTGCTTTCTTACAACTCTTAAAACACTGAAGTGTGGCATTGTCACCTCTCATATCAACTGATACTGCCAAACTACCAAAGTTTTTCTGTATTATTTTGTGTTCTGCTTGAGTCCAGCACAATTTTTCCATACTCATTCTTTCATGACAAACTTTTCTTCTTTGAATACAATCAATGTCTTCAAAAACTGAACATTTGCAATGTTTTAGATATATGTTTTGTTCGCTATCCTATAGCTGGCTTTGAGGAGTCTGTTTAAGAGAACCTTTAAATCAACTATGTCCCAAATAACCCATTTTCTTGGTGTTTGAAATCAGGAATAGGCAAACATCAGCTGAGTACAAAGGTTGTGTTTGACTTTTGAGGGATGCTATAAAAACAGTATTTCACATGTTCTGTCTTTTTTTCCCATTTTTTTAGTTATGGATAGTGTGAGTGGATAGAAACAACTTCATTTTGTATGGTGATAAAATTGGTTGCTGTGAAAATGTAATTACTTGAAAATATCTCAGTCGTGCTTCTCAGTTGTGCTTCTCACTTTCGTTGGATACACTGAATCAAGCTATTGGTCAGGGTGTGATTAGTTGATCCTGAAAAACAAAACGCCTCAGGGTGTCTGTTCATTATTTAGACTATTTGTCCTTAAGTCATCTGTATTATTCCATCTGGAATACGCAGTAGGTAAAATTGTACAGTGGGAGCCATTTCTTAAATGTGAAACAGATGGGGGAATCCCAACCTGCATCTCAGTGGGCAGGAATTTGTGTGTAAAAACCTCATCAGTTTTGACAGACCACCTTATGGGCAACAAATAGTTCCAGGCCCAAAGCACTGGTAGATTGAGTTATACTAAGGTTATTACCTAAGGTAATCCACAGGTGTAACAGACCTCTCTGTGTTTCCTTATAACATCCTGCCTGAAATCAGCCTAGTTCTGTCTAGCAAAACGACTTCATTTCTTACCTGAGATGGTGCAGACTTGTTCTTGCTGTAGATTTGTGTCATCAGGTAAGTACCTACATGTTACTTGGCATGAGAATGTCCTTGCAAATTAGAAATACACCTGCAAATACATTTCAGAGATGCTGAAATATCTCACTGCATAAAGCTGACGCGTATTCAACCCATTTAACATGTTTCAAAGCCAACAAAATGCAATTGCAGGTTCTTTCTTCTTTTCATGATGTTCCTGCCAAGGAACCCAGCTGGGTGAGTTTTGGAAGATGGCACTTTGACACCTCGGGGTCCTATCTGCAGCGTGCCAGGCACGCAGACACCTCGCTTGTCAGTTCTTCTACCCCCACCCCTCAACAGCAGTTGCAGTATTCACAGCTCCCCACTTTTCAGCTATGGTTCATTACAGGACAGGTAAGCTGGCAGATTCAGCTCACAGTAAAATTCCTTTGGATGGTGAAAAGGTCAGCGGATACCTGAAAATTAACAGTTTTATTACAATGAGAGGAATAAAATGCGCTGTTTTTTTCCTTTAGAATGTCATGTCATTCTTGCTGGTTGCCTTTTGAATAGTGTGTCATACACCAATGGCACCTGCCAAATACCAAGCAGGCATTTGAGTTATTTGTGTCAGCATTCTCAATGGAATAAATGGAAGTGGCTTGGGTGAGAGCATACGAGGAGGCAGTCTTCATACAGCAGCCTGTCTCTTTGCAAAGCAGCTGTGAATTTAATGGGAATATAAATGAGAAGTGGCTGATAATTAGGCTGCTGGATGTTTTAGCATTATTATTGTCAATTTCTAAAATCAGTTAGGTAATCCAGAGAGTTCTGTTGAGAAGCATGTATTTTTGCTTTTTAGTATCCTAAGCAGGGTTTCAGCTGGGTGACATGGAAAGTTACAGCTCCTGGTAGGAATTGGGTATCAGAATGTACTTAAGGGTCCCTCAGAGATGAAAGGGAGAGGACTGTGATGGGCAAAATGAATTTTCCCTTTGCTCCCTCCACCCTTAAATCCAATCATGCAATGCTTACATGATTTATTACTGATGTGATTTATATACTTTTTATAGTGGCTGTGAGAGTAGGTATGAAAATTGATTTCTGTAGCAATCCAGTCTTACTTGTGCTTGTAGACAGGCTGTTGCATGGTGCTAGTTTCTTTTAGCCTTCCCCGTTTACCCAGGCAGCCTCTACTGTCTTTACCCAACAGCTCTCTAGACTGCAGAACAGCATTCCAGATCATGCTTTGCTTCCCATAACCTCCATCCAAATCCCTTGGCCTTTTCTACAGTGTTCTCAATTAAACGCTAACAATGAATTGCCTGGGAAAGCAGTTGTGTGTAACAGCTGAGTGCTGTGCCAGGTCAGCAAGTTTGTGCGTGGCTGCCTGTGCCTCCTTCCTGTGCCCACACAACTGGCATTCTCTTTTCCTAGACTGTGAAATACAAAGGTGGCCAAGTGCACTTGCCACTCTGGGGGTTTGATTAGGGAGGTGGCAGTTTACTGCAGCAAAATTGAGATTGTTTAAGGGTAACGGAAAAAGATTATTTCTGCCTCTTGCAGCATGCTTGGGAGGAGCAGTACCTCATTAATCTTGGTGCTTGTTTTGCTGTTTGGGATGCAGAAGTAGCATCTTGAAATGCTAGATCAGGGACACTGCTTCTGCAGCATTGCCTGAGATGAAAATGTGTGAAAACAGAGATTAATTCTTTGAGATTTGTCCTGCTTCAGCTGTGAATATGGCCCATGTGCACAGGCATCTCTGTAATGATAGATCTGACTTGGCATGTGAATTTGGCACTGAGTGACAGCTCTATACCAAGTACTGCCCAGATGGTGAGCTCTTGTAAAGCTTTGCTCCTTTTCTTCTCAAACCTAGTTATTAGGATCTTTTGTATCCTCACATGATCAGGCGTAAGAGCAATGGCTGACTGACAGCAAGGTGAGTGGCAGAAAAAGTGGGAGGGCTCCACAAGTGGAGAAAAAAGAGGCTGATTCTTACTATCTTTTCAGATATGTGCCAGTACTTGCTGTCAAAAGGAGGATCCTGGTGTAGTTGATCATGGTTTGTTGTGGCTGAAGCAGAGACATGAAGAGAGGCATCATCATGAGTGGGAGAGAGGGAGGGAGTGGTGCAGTGGCTGAGTAGATCATGGTAAAAAGTGGGAGGAAAGAGAAGCTGGGAGAGTCATTAATGGATTAACAGAGAGGTTAAGAGAAGAATGAAGGGACAGCAAGGCCAAAGATGTGACAAATCTATCTGAAGCTCATTCTGTCAGCAGCCTGCTATGGTAGGGTAGTAGCAGCACATCCATTTGGAGCTGAATATTGCCTCAGTCATTGTTTTCATAATCCTCTTTCTACTGTAATACTGCAAATTATGCAAATGTGCCAGGTGCATGCTGGGTGCAGGATGCTGTTCAGAATCCCTCATAAACATGCAAAGCTAATAGGCAGCTTTTGTCCGAAGCACAGCTCTTCCGTGTGACTCACAGTACCGGCTGCTGTTGGAAAATCCAGCAGTCTGTTTTGTTTCTCCAATATGCTACCTGATAGCTAAGGTCATGTAATAGGTTCTTGACACTCTGGAACTGATATGGAAATGTTCCCAAGTGAATAACTAATCACCTTCCAGATCTCATGCTGCCTGCTTTGATGTGGTAGGGAAGAGCGCAGTGCTAGTGCAAGGATGGTGATCCATGAGGAGAACACCTTAGGTCTGTCATGGATTCTCTTCAGCAAGTCACGAAAACTTGTTCAACTTGTTTTTACAGTGGGATCATCCTTTACTGCAGTGGTTTCCTTTCCATCGATGGTTAATTATTGTCCCTAAGAGCACAACAAAACCATAACACCTCAGATGTTACTTGCTGGTGGCATGACAGATGCAGTTACTGTTGTGGTAATTGGCACGATTACCTACCCCGTGAGGGTGGTGCTAGCTCACTAAAATTAGAAAAAACTGATGGCTCAGGCCAATCTACAAACATTGCTATTGTGTGACTTGCTCGTTTTTGACTTTTAGCAAACAGTTGTCCCATCAGAGTGAGGATAATGCACAGCAGATGAAGAGCAGTGATTTTAGTGGACTCTCCACGCAGGTGACTCATATGTTGTTCTATTTGCTTTTTTCTCAGTTTAATTTATTGTAAAAGACCAGCTGCTAACCCAAAACATGTGCCAGGGAAAGAAACATGAAAGTGCAATGGTACAGAAGTCTTCCTTTTGGATTGTTTCAAAATGTTTGCTTACAGATAGGAATTCCTGCTGCTTGGGTTTAAGCACTTGACTTTTCCACTACCTCCAAACTGATTCACTCTCTCTTGTGATGAGAGGCATTCAGCATTCAGCTCCTCCATTTTTTCTGTGTTCTCAGTGAGTAACTCCAGTATTTCTTTGGTTCATTAAAGTTTACTGCAGGAGGAGCAGGAGTGGGTTGAGAGCACTGATGAAGAGATGACTAACAAAGTAATCGGCATGTGATTAAAGTGTGGGCTGACAGGCACAGATTAGCCCTCCCTGGACTCTGCTTTTATCTTAGCTCCATGTTTGAAATGATTCTGTGTAATAATATATAGAATTTCTATCCCATCTAGCTTATCACATTAGAGCAAACTAGACAAAATGACTCAATTTCAAACGACTCTGATTCAGCTTGGGCTGCAGCCACGCATTGCAAATGTGAGGTTAGGTGACTTTGTTTCTTTAAAATTCTTTCCCTGTATGAAATACAGGGGGGAGAGAGTTGGTCAGAGTGGAAAGTTGAGGTGGCATTATAAAGCCCCATGAGATGCAGAGGTGTCAGTCATGTCACAAAACACTTTGTGAAAGTCATGTCACAGAACACTTTGTGAACTGGCAGCAGCTGAAGGCTGGGGTAGATGTGGAGGTTTGAGTGGTGCATAAATCGCAAAGGGAAAAATAAAACTTTTCCCAGAGGGAGAGCCACCACACATACTTGCACAGAAAGTTCTTTGCTCTGTGTAGTGACTCTAACAGATTTTTTATGAAAAAAGCATGGTTTCATTTTTTTTCTTTTTAAATTATAAGTCTTGTTGGGTTACTGACAGCTGCCTGATGCAAGATGACAGAAAGATCTGCTTTAAACATGTCATATTAACACTTCCTCCTGCTACTCATATCCTTTTCTTCCTCTGTAATTCTGGTATCCTGTGAGTCTAATACCGAGGCATTACCTGAGCCGCTGTGCAGGTAATTAAATAGTGATTTGAGAGAGCCACCGACATGCAGAGATGTCTGTTCTCCCTCCCCAGGTTCCTGCATCTGCCACTACGGCCACAGTGAGGACTATTTGGAAACTAAAAGGGCCAGCATCCAAGCCGAAGGTAACAGAGGACGTGGCAGGGGAAGGAAAGAGAAATCTTATGAAGTGGTGATGTCCATGGCACACCAGAGGCACAGGGGCTTCCTCGGTGGTGACTACCATGAAGTGCAATACTGAGGTGCTCATCCCATTGGAGAGCACAAACAGCATCATCTAAACTGCCCCAGCAGCTGCTGCTGGCAGCACTTTTCATGAAATATAGAAGCCATGACCAAGAAAGGAAACTTAAACCATTAAATTATTCATGGGTTACTTGTGGAATCTTAGAATAAGGAAACAGAATGAAGAAGGGAAAAAAAAGAAAAGAAGAGAAACCCCTAGGTTCCTGGAGAGTTCAGTAAAGTTTTAGTCTGTCATTTTTCTCTGAGCATAGCCCACTGCCCATGCTCAGGAGCTTTCTTTCAGAAGGTGCAAAATTGCCACTTCCAGCTGCTGGGGATGTTGGGGAACCATCAGGAGACTGTCAGTACAGTGCCATCATACTCAGTGGTAGTAAAATGATTTGCATAATTCTTGTCAAAGAAGGGACAGTACATCTGAATAACTCATTCCTGATCACTGCTTAAGGCAGTTGTGACAGTCTGCATTCTTTTGTTGATTGAATGTGTGTCAAACTAATCTAACAAATGGATAATTTTTTTTCCTTCTTGCAGGATAGAACTGGTTTACCTCTTTGATATTAAAACGTTCTTTTAAAGAAGCTCATTTGTCATCTACTTAAAGCTGTCAAATGAATGCTTGTTTTAGAAGAACTTGCAAGTTAGAATAGTGTCTTAATCAGGTTTCTTGGCACAGCACTTAATGATGCTCTCTTTAAAGCCCAAACGAAAAACCTAGGGATGCATTCTTTACAATATGAAGTGAAAAAATTAGATGCTTCATGCCATAATGAAGCACGAGTGTTTGCACATTAGCTGAACAATATCTACAATTTGCTAAGCTAGTTGTTGTCTGTATACAGAAAAACAAAGCGAGTCCCAAAACCACAAGATCTGCAAAAGTCATTCTTGAGATAGGAATGATCCTTCAGGTTCACAAGGCAGCTCACAAAAATTTTAAGAGTGCTGTGTTCAGTTCGTCATGAAGCCCTTGAAAGTGGGGCAACTACAACCCCAACCTCTCCCTTCTCCTACTTCAATTCTTGTTTATTTAAATATGGGACTTCATGGAAATGGCTAGAAAAAATGCGTGTTAAGCACTAGGTTGCTCTTCTCTTAGAATTGAACAGTTCAGGTTGAAATGGACCATTCAAAGTCATCCAGTCCAACCCCTATATCGTCTTTATCATGATAGAAATTGGATCCTGAATGTGACTAACAGATTAGGGTGGGAGGTTGTTTGGACCAGCTCCGTCCCTTGTTCTTGATCAGGTGTGGGGAGGGAGCAGGTTTTAGTGTTGTGGGCTGTTGTTTTTAAGCCTGAAAGAATCTCTCTGAATGCCTGTGGAATCAGTTAGACTGACTGAATTGGTTTGTTTGTGGGGGTTTTTCTCCCTAATCTGATTTCAAGACCATTATTGGCACTCTTATTTAGATCTGGAAGCCAGATGAGTGTTTAAAAAAAAAAAATTGTGAGGGAGGAGATACTGCGTAATGCAATTTGAATTGCAGCTTTCAATATTTTGAAAATTACCTTTAAAAAAATAAAATAATCAGACAACTTCCTAGACACAGCAGATAATTTGTCTGTGGTTTTGCTTTTTACAGCAGCGTTGCTGAAGTCATGTTGACCAGCTTTCATGCCGGGTTCCCCATGATACTAGCACAGCAAAAAATGCCTTTTTTTTTTTACATCTGGAAGCAAAAACCATCCAGTACATCCAGTCTGGTTGCCAGTGTGGGTGTCCAAACAGCCATACCAGCTCTAGTGGGAATTATGTGTGACCTGGACTGCTACAAAGGAAATTTTTGGGGAACCACATGTACAGTAACTTTTGAACCAGGAACTCTCTACTGTAACAGTCCTGGGTCTGGCCATCCTGATGAGTGACTAATTGGCCTCCTTGGAACAAGGAAGATAAGCAGTTCCTGGCCTGTGGTTATCAACTGGCAGCTCAAGACAGGCAGGTGATGTGAGTTCTTTCTTTGTCTGGGTTTTTGTATGGCATCTGAGCACCAAACCACCAAGTAAAGCCTTTGTGTCTGACCTGCCAGGAGATTCCTGGGGTCTCTGGGAGCTGCAAGATGACTGGGGTCTTAGCAGGTAGCTAGATTCAGTTTTATCTTTCAGTCTCCCAGCTTGTAATATTTTGTATTCCTTCAGTCCTGGCTCTGTAATGAATGTTGCTTTGCTTAATGGCAGTAAACACAAAACAATCTATTTGTCTGTGCAGCTGCCATCAAAGGTGTCAGTTTTGGTCGACATTTTGGATGCTGCTGTATGTGCAGCTTGGAAACCTGTTGGTCTCTGCATGTTACATTGCACTATAGTAAAGTCCATTGAGAGAGAAGTGGAGCTATCACCTGTTCTGTCACCAAGAGAGACTGTGAAGCGGCTTACAAGGACAAATAAAGAGAGCTGAAAGTAGTTTTCAAGCTTCCCCTTTACTTGTCCTGAGTGAGGGGATGGGGGAGGAAGGACCTGCTTTTTGCAGATGGTAGAATGATTCACCAGTTAATGGGATCTTAGTGCCTGGCAAGAAAAGATGTCATTAGCTGTGCTGAATGTCTGTGTGATGCGCACATTTGGTCCAACGTATAGCGCGCTCGTGTGTGCTCGCTCTGCCGGCTGCTCGCCCCGCCAGTTCCTCTCTTACTCCCCTGCTTACGCACATCAAATGCTGCTTTTGATAAGCTCTGATTTATGGGCAAGTGACTCTTTAATGGAAAAGTGCTCTCATCTGCTAGGATGACAAAGAGCTACTCTTTACTTATTAATAGTAGCTTAAGAGACAATGTGCTGGTTAATCAGTGGTGAGATATACAATTGGGTTGCAATTTTCATTTAAATCCCCTTCATTTTAAATACATCATAATATGAGATCATTGTAGCAACCACTGTGGTCAGAACTTCTTGAAGTGAGTTACAAAATACCGTTTCTGTTAGTACATTCAATATTCATTAGCCTTTCACAACTAACTACCTTCCTTTCAGGCTTCAAGAGTTCCAGGAATACTTGCACAATGGGGATTATTTCTAAATCTTTCACACTAAAACCAGCGTTCAGTTGTCAAACATCGTAACACTTCAGCAGTGGCTTTTCCTATGACCACAGTTCTACTTTACTCATGGGAAGTTACACAAAGGGGCAAAATAGGTTTTAAGCTTTAAATTAACCAGGCTGTCACAGAAGGTAACTTTTTTTTTCAGGCGGCAGGTTGATTATTTTCCAAAAAGATAATTTAACACTCATACTATGCCATTTTGAAACTCTCAATATTTCTAAGAAGAGAAAAATGTTAAAAAAAAAAAAAAAAGGAAGACTCTGTCTGTTTTTAATTGGCAAAGGCGTAAGTTCTTCAGTTGGAGAGCTCAGTGTGTCTGCGTCAGTCAGCTGAGTGACTCTGTTGTGATACTGATGCAGGTCTGACTCTGGATTTGAAGCCTAAATTTATATAATTGAAAAACTTGTCATAGTTATGTTGAGAGAAGTGAATAATTTTTGGTTTTTTGTGAATCGCCTAATTTAAAAGCTTTTTTCCTTCTCCACTATATTTCCCTCCTCTTCTGCTCTTGCATATTTGTTTTGACATGCAACCTCAGAAACAAATGATCCTCTCCTTTTTCATAGTAAAGAGTTATGGTTTTTCAAAAAAACCTGAGGGTTTATCTGCACAATATTCCATGATAATTTAGTGGTTTAATATATAAGTTATTATTCTAGAGACATGGCACCTTCTTCAGTTTAACTTATTTTACTTGCAGGGCAAGGCCTTGAAGGCGAAATATCAGAGCAGTCCTGCTTTAATTCCAGTTAATAACACCAAATTGTTCAAAGATTACTATTGTCTTTAAATCTTATCTATCTTAATCTAAATAAACTTTCAATGGCAAGTAGGTCCCTTCTTCTGAATTGTTTTAAATGATAAGAGCAAGGATATGACTAATTACCTTCATTATGGAATCATACAGAGCTAAGATTTGCTTTCTTTGGCCAGCTACCTTATCTGCTTGGGGTGTGCATTATGTCAGGGAAACCAGTGTGATTCATAATGGAGGAGAAAATAAAGTGGTAGAAATGATAACAGGTGTTGAACAATACCCATTTGTAAGGTGCCACTGTCATATCTCAAAGGAGTTTATAGCTGCTGTTTGAGTTCCAGCTGTCTACTACCAGTGATAATGTATTTGAAGACCATATTATGTATCCCATGGTGAAAAATTTGCTCACAAGGTTTCCCTGTGGTGAATGCTGAGATTTGGATGTGCCACTCTAATTTATTTGCTCTTATGCAGTTGGTGTACAGCAGGCAGCACTGTGCTAGCAAGGGAGGTGCATTTTTTCAAGAGAGGTATTCTGTGCTAAAAATCCCAGTCCTGTTACACTGCAGGCTCTCCTGCAGCAGCGTGCTGCCAGTGCAGCCCCTGAAAACATCTCTCCTTGATGCCACGGACAGCCACAGTTGCCAGCTGTCTAGCAGAGATAAAGCTCGAAAGAGATTTCGCTAATTCTGTCATTCAACAATCTGGGGTAAATACTTCTCTAGTTCTGCTCTGGAGTATGTCTGCGCAAAAGTGGAGGGAAGAGAGACCTTTGGGTTAAACAAATATAGGTGTAGTAAATTATCTTCTAGGGAAGGCACCTCTGTGCTGTGAAGTTGACAGTGATAACATGGCATAACTGATAACATGGCATAATTGTTCTACTGTGCTTAATAGGGGAGTGCCTTATTAGGGAATGACATTAACATTTCCCTTGTGTTTCTTTTCCTGAAATGTACTGACAAGATTACAAAAAGAATGTTATCAGTAAATAAGTGGCTTTACAAAAAGCTATAAAGTACTGAAGAGTAGTGTACAAACACCATCAAATTCTTGCAAGGCTGTAGAGGTACAACATCATTTTACACACAGTTTAATGGACTCAATATAGGAGTAATGAGTTTCAGGTAACTGGAAGTAGAAAGGGGGGGCCTAAGTCTTGGCTGTCATTTGGAATTAGCTGCCTGTATCGGCAGTATGCCTGGAATGTGCCTGGGACTGTCCTGGCTTGCCTGTGCAGGCTTTTTCTTGACTCACGTTATCCTCTGACAACAAGTGAAAGGGACCAGAAATATGGATGCTGGCTTAGCAAAATGGGGAGCATTTTGTACATGCCCAGACCAGTCATCAGTCCAGGATATTGGCTGGAAGACCCTGGCCAGAGAGGTGAGAAATGTCAGCCTGAAGTCAGACATCAGTTCTTTTTCCATCCTGGTTTTGGCTGAGATAACTGGTCACCAGTCTGGTACCTTCTGAGACCAGCTGTGCCCAACTAGGCACAAGCTGTGGCCAGATCCTTCTGCAGCATGTCATCCCATGATTTCTTTTTTCCTGACATTCTCAATTTTCTGAATAATGAGCTTTCAGGGCAGATGGGGAGAAAGTGGGAGTTTGCTGCAGTGCACTGTAAAATATATTGTATAGGTTGTTATATGCAATAGAGAAGAGATGAGAGAAGAGAAAAGAAAAGGAAAGAGAAAAGAAAAAAAAGAAAAGAAAAAAGAAAAGAAGAAAAGAGAAAAGAAAAGAAAAGAAAAAAGAAAAGAAGAAAAGAGAAAAGAAAAGAAAAGAAAAAAGAAAAGAAGAAAAGAGAAAAGAAAAGAAAAGAAAAAAGAAAAGAAGAAAAGAGAAAAGAAAAGAAAAGAAAAAAGAAAAGAAGAAAAGAGAAAAGAAAAGAAAAGAAAAGTAAAGAAAAGAAAAGAAAAGAAAGGAAATCAGCTCTCCCAACATTGGAATGTGAACAATTCTCTCCTATTACCCAGGAGCAGTCACCTCAGGAGCTGGTTATGTGTAATGCACCAGTCATAAAGCAGTGGGAGTATGTTAAAAGCCAAGAAACGGAGTGGAAGGGGGGGGCTGGGAGGTACTCTTGGAAATGAGTAGTTCTCTCCCACTCAGCAAGCCAGTTCCATTATCTGAATCAGTATAAAAATACCCACCCACCCCTGGGAATGCACTAAGTCTCTCCCTCCATGCCAGATATCTCTGATTGAGAGTAACTGCTTGCTTTTGAGAGCCTGGAGTGGTTCTCTGTGGAGTGCTTGAGTAGGAGGTGAAAAATCAGTAGCTAATGTGATGGCTTCTGGTTTTGTTTTATTTATTCTGAAACTGTTTTTCAAGCCCAAACAGCAGCCTGCCAGGGAAGGTGTCTCTGCTTGGGATTCATTATAGTTATTATCAGTAGCAACATACCTCTGGCTAATTACACTTGGTTTGTGAGTGACAGCCTTTGATTGGACAATGTTGCTCTCCCCTCCTGGGCAGGGGGTTCCTTCTCAGGTCACAGATTAAGCCATTGCTAGATGAAAATTTCATGGTATTTTATGGCAGTACATGCTTGAACTAAAGACTGCCACTGCTTAACTCTCTCAAGCTAACTTTTTCACACATCTGCTGGAAATAGGAGACAGGGCTCAGATCCTGCATCTCAGTTGCTGCCAGTTTGTAGCAGAATGAAGATCTACTTGAAGAAATTTACCACTTCAAACTATCTCTAATAGGAGCTGGATATAGTGTTCAATGACTTGATGCAAAGCTGTCCAAGTTGTCCATGTGGATGCTGAGACAGTGGAGGCAGGTTTATGATTGGGAGTTTCAAGATGAAGCATTTCAATGAGTGGCTTCTCTGGACAATCTATAGGCTTTTGGGTACAATTTCAAGAAATTTAGGAACTCTTAAAAAACGTGTTGCTGTCAATAATAATTAAAACATTCCCCTTTGTCGTTCAGTCGGCTGGACAATGTTTCTGACAAGTATTGCTGCAGACCCTACACCACCTTTGACACCAAGTGTGGGGCATCATTCAGAGACCCATCTGCTCATTCATTAGCAGTTTTTGGTCCCCTGGTCTTTGCTGAGGCCAGTGCTCTGGAAATGACGTGAGGAATGTGCAATTCCTGTAGTGTTTTGTGTTTGCTATTTGAACTGAGGTGCTTAAAGAATGCAGCATTTTGCTGACGTTTTAAATACCATCTGCAACCCTTAATGAACACAATGTCCCTCTGCTTGCCCTGACTGTAGCTCTCAGTTTGCATTACTGCTCATGTGGCTAGCCTGCTATCAGTATTATTCTCTCTATTAACGATGAAACTCTTTCTTGGCTGTGCAGAATGGTGGGACTCTCCCCACTCACTGCAACACTTGGCATGAAAGCTTTTTTAATGAATCTGGTTTGAAATGCAGCGGCTCTTTTTCTGAACTGAAATTATTGCTTCTCTTTGCCTAGGGGAAATCTAGCACTGCTTAAATCACTGACAAATTACACATTTCTAAAGAAGTCAGAAGACACTGCTTGTTTAGAAACAACTGTAAAATTTCTACATAAAATCATAGCTCCCTGTGGGGAAGGCTCACAGCAGTTGTCAGTGGTGTAATGGGCAAAACAGCAGTGGCTGGATTGTCCCTGCATTCCTTAAATGAAAGAGAGAGTGGGATTTGTGCAATGATAAGTATTAGCAATATACATCCCACAAACAGATTTCCCTGAATTGCTGTGAGGAAATGTCTCAACTTTGGCATTTAGGAAGGGTTGGGTTTCTCCATTAGAGGGGAGGTGATGCCCTGAGGTCAGCTGTGTCTCTTCAGCAGCTCAATCACTCCAAAACTTCCTCTTCTGGGTACCTAATTTGTTAGAGACAGACCAGCTGTTCTGAAAAGTCAAGAGTCAAATCTTTCTTCCTGGAGGGTATATGAGTTATGGTGAGGCAAGAAAGGAAGGAAGGAAGGATGGGAAAACAACTGGTCTCTTCATTGCTTTTCTTTATTTCTGTTTACAATAGGGTTATAAATGTCACTTCTCTCTTAATGTATCTGGAAGTTGAAGCACTCCTAGTAATGGAAATGGTCATATGGTTCTAGCACCACTGTAAGTTTTCTTTGTGCTGTTTTCATCTCTCTTTTTGGAGGAATCATCTAAGGACAGGGTAGGTAGGTATTTATTCTTTCCCTGTAAGAAAGCTTGGTTTTGAATGCCTCCTGGTTTTGGTTTTTTTGTTTGTGTTGGTCCTTATAAAGATCATCTAAAATAATTCAGTCTCCTTTATCACTCCAGTAACAAGCAGAGGGCTGTCTCGTATAGAGTTTTTATTTTTCTTCTCCCTTCTCAGCTGTATCTCATTAGCTGGTTGTTTTAGGATGGAATTGAATGAATGGATGCATTCTTTCCTGGAAAGCTCCTCAGGTTGATGTGTATTGAGTAGGAGTAAAATTGGCCTTGTCTTTGCCCTTGGACTGCTTTGTAAGTAAACTAAAGAATTGAGCTCATGGAGGTGCCAGTCAGTTTTGGTTCCTTTACTTGCACAGAACTCACTTAACTTTCTTTACAGAGATATTTATGAAGCTTTAATTAATATTGTCTTGTGTAGCTTGAAGTATTCTGGTGAGCAGAGCCGTGAGTGCAAAGGTTTTACCAGCTGAGGCAAACTATACCACATGTGCTTAGAAAAGCATTTGCAAAATGCTTTGTGAAATGATGAACTTTTCTTCCCACACACACACCTACATGTGATGCATCATGCACTGTCTGCCTCATGAACTCTGTGGTGGACTGGAGCAGAGTGGTCTCTTTAGGGATGTGCTACAGAAACAGAGGCAGTGAAGGGAGAGTTTTCTGTCTTTGTCAGCTGCTGGCTCGTCTTAAGGCTTTGTCTACCTCAATTTATTTGTTATAGGAGAATCTCTGATTTTGTTTCAGCTTCAGCTTGGTAGATAGCAGAGCTTGCCACCAGCTCAAATACTCTTGTAGACACAGTATAAATAGGTAAATAGGTGAGAGATGGGAAGCTGAAATGCCTGTAGGCAATACAGGTAAAAATACAGCTGAAGCAATATATGTTTCACAGCCTCTGGTCTCCTGTGTGTGTAATGGACATTTTTGGCTATAGGCAGTGATGACTTGTCTGCTGGGCTGGTTCCTCCATTTGCTACTCTTTTCATGCGAGTAACATTTTTTTTTAAAAAGTAAAATCCTGTATCAGTGTCACACAGAAACTTTGGGACTGATTGTGGCAAAACAATCCATATTGTATTCCATTGCACACACTGACTGCCTTTGCAACAACATACCTGGGTATGGGGAGTGGCTGACATTAGGTATAAAGTTATGGCTTGAACCCAAATGCAGTGGTAATTACATCTCCAAAACATGCAGACAGTTTGCACATGGAGACTGTCATATGCTAATGCTCTCATTTCCAGCATATTTGCATGCACTGATGAATGAAATTCCTCTCCAGCCTCTCTTTTATCAGAGGCATGATTTATAGCTTTTAGCCACCCACGGTCACAGAGAAAGCTGGGAACAGAATCTGACTCTGAGCTGACTTAGCCACGGAACAATCCTTCCATGTGCTGAGTGGGTTTGGAAAAGTGCAGGAGGGTTGACCTGGCTGTTTCTCCTGAAGATCAGTATTTCATTTCTCACCAGAGGGTCAGAGATGGGGAAAAGAATTCAAAAATATGACTGAAATCCACCAACTGAAAAATTATGAAGTCAATTTTGCAAGGCTGCTTTACTCTCTTGATACTCATCTGCCTTATAAATGGGACAACTCCAGGCTGTTTGCAGAATTTTTCTATTTGTTTGATTTGCATACCTTCCCTTGTTCCTTGAAAAGGAAATACATTAAGTTGTATCTTTCTGATATAGATCAGACTTTTCTGTCCTGTCATACTGCTGTTAATTTTAGACTGAAACTCTTTGTGGTTCATCCTTTCCCAAAAATACTACTTTGTATGTACATTTAGTGTCTTAAGTTAATTGGCAATTATGCACATGTGCTCAGTTGTGCAGCTGTCTTTGTTTGAGCAAGAGCTTTGTAAAAACAACTGGGCTACTTCAGTGGGGTCAGAGTAGCTGAGTAATACATGCTCTATCCTATCAATCTACATCATTTCATCAGTGCTTTATAATCTCCCTCATGTGATGAGATGAAAGAATTTTGCTAACAGCAGTTGTCTGTTAATAGGACTTGGACTGTGGCCCATTTTTAAGAACTTTAACCAATCATTTCATGAAATTCAAGGAGAAGGTAAGTTGCAGAAAGACCAATTTTTTTCTATCAGAAATCACAGCTGAGCACATTAAAAGTCATTGTTCAAATAATTGTTTCTTTTAATTTCTCTTAAAACTGGAAGTTAACTGATGACTATTCTGAAAGCATAGGAAAAAAGAGAAACACGGAGTTCAGCTGAACCGATTGGAAGGTGGCATAGCTCTGTGCTTTGGTTTGCCAGACCTAAGTTGTTTTGGATCTTTGGGAAAATTATCCCTTGGAGGTTAAGTCTGCCCTGTGGTGGGGATGATATGAAAGCTTCCTACCTCAGCAGTGCTTGTGGTAATAAATACCTTAAAGATTGTGAGGTGACAGAGCTGGGTTAGTGTTGTACCAATGATCTTACAAGTAGAAATGAGGGCACAGAGCTAATGCTGAGTTTTCAGCAGCAGGGTTTTCTTCTCTTTTCCCACTGCTCCAACTTCACCTCAGCACAAGCAGAGGTGGAAAAATGTCTTGAAAGTGCTAGCAGAGTGTCAAGAACTGAGCAGCAAGTAGGCAGGCTAGTCCCACCAACCTGTTTAGGTAAATTATATCAGTGATATTATCAAGGGCAGGTTTTTCTCTTGTTCCCCCCACCAAGGTGTAGTTCCAGTTTTTAATTGTGACCTTCAGTGCAAATAAAAAGTAAGTCTGTGCTTTTTCTCTTTGTTTTTTCCCCATTTGTACAGGAAAATATCTAATCCAATGGAGCCTTTTCAGCCAATGAATGTTTACAGGGAGATCAGAGACCTGGTTCTACACTGGCTGGTGATTTCTTGAGTTCCTCTGCCAGTGCCTGGTGTAATGAGCAAACTGTTTCTGCAGGGAGCCTTTGGTTCTAACACTAATGGAAAAACTCCCTTTGTTATCTGTGCTTCTTTCTAAATCTTTTTGAACACAATGTTTTCTGCAAGTCATAGTGACAGGAGACCAGTGAAGAAGATTCTCATGTCTCTGGTTCTGCAGCAGAATGCTGGGCAACCCATGGCACCAGATTTTAATAAATGCAAACCAGAGGCCATAACCAGTAGTAGAAACTCTCATGAGTTAAATCAAGCAGCAATTTGAGCTTGTGTTGCCTGGCTCCTGCAGCTACCTGGAAGATGGATATACTCTGTAGCCTGTAAAACAGATGAAAGTCAGACAGAGATGCCAAGGGAAAGGAGTAGAGAGGTCTCTGTCAGAGAGATGCTCAAGGGAGGTTTTGGAGCAGGATCATGTCTAGAAGAGTTCTTGCCCAGCACAACCCACACTAGCAACAGATTGGTATCATACAGTGCTGCAGTCACGTAGCTGTGACTTCCTCATCTGGAGTTTCAGGAAGGGAAAAGAGAGAGATTCTCTACAGTATAGTTTTTCTTATATTTATATATCTTTTTTTCTAGCAAAGAACACTACCGTGTTTCTTTTTTACCCAATGCAGGTTTTCTGGCTATCTCACCATCATCTTTCTTCTGTTTTAACTTCATATCAAAAATAACCATGTTAGCAGTGAAATTGTCACTAAAGCCTCACTGAAATTACTGTGATGTGTTACTGTAAACAGATGATCTCTATGTCTTCAATTACATTTCAGGCAAGCAGTTTTTGAAAATGCAAATACATGGTTTGGTGCAGCACGGGCTGTAAGGAGGAGGAACAGATGTGTAGGAAAGCTTTTTACTACTGCTTCCTTTCGTGGTGGTGATGGTAATTAGCAAAGGAAGCTTTCGTTTTATTAACATGTGTGTATTGTAGCAAAAAGTATTAGCCAGGGCCTGTGACTCACTGAAGAGAGACTTGCAAAATGCAAAATCTTGCACTGCACAGCTCTTGGGTTCAAATCTAGCCCAGGGTGTTTGCTGGATCCTGTTGGGTACTGGATTTCATATTATAATAGCAATAAGCAACCCTATCCAGGACATGGACACAAGCTGTTAAGCACAACAGCAATGTGGTCAACAGTGCTCATGTTCTAAAAAGTTTACAATCTTAATACGTTGCGAAAAACAAAACAAAAACCTGATAAACGAAAATCAATCAAACAAACAAAGCCCCAGACAGGTTTCAGGCACCCACATGCTGGGTTTGGCCTCAGGAAGATGGCCTCCCTTAGACTTCCCTTGTATTCCTGCAGCACCTCTGTGCAGCTCAGAGGATACTTCTTGTGATTCTCCTATTCCACATGCCCATGGCCAATGTAATTAACTGATATCCTTACAGCATGCTGGGTCTGCAAAGTAAGCCATCCTCCCCTCTCAAGGGTGATTCTCATGACTGGAGACTTGCACCCACTCCCTGACTTTTCCTGTCCTGCTCTTTCTCAGCGGCTCCATTCAGGCATTAGCTGGGCTGCCCTTCAGGGCCATGGTGGTTCTCCTCACCTTAGGGGGTCCCCAGGCTTCAATACCAGCTGTTGTGACCAGGGCAGCTGCATGGCATTTAATTGACTGACCATCTTGCCTTTGGCAGATGTGATCAGTAGTCAGGAGT
Organism: Falcunculus frontatus; assembly: GCA_013398115.1. Taxonomy (NCBI): domain Eukaryota; kingdom Metazoa; phylum Chordata; class Aves; order Passeriformes; genus Falcunculus; species Falcunculus frontatus. The sequence goes on along the minus strand of VZRV01008191.1, from coordinate 1,202,040 downwards.
GACAAAAGCCCTGAATTTTTCAAAGTACAGAAAGCACAATTTCAGCAGTGGAATATCTTTACAGGAAGGGAAATGAGGAAGAGGATGCAGCTCCCATGTTTGTGGAATCTCTGGTTCTTCAGTACCCTGTATGTTGCAGTCTCTTCAGCCTCTATGCTTTCATCCATTGCAAGTTTTTGTCCCAGATTATTTTCTGCTAGGGATCTTCTTGGAGCATAGAAGGTGAGAGCTTGCCTTCATTTGCCCATTGGCCCTTCATTTCTTATTACACTAGTAATTGTAAGGAGTGTCTTTAGACTGTTCCCTTCCTTTACACCACTCGTTTAGCAAATCCCTAAAACAGGGAAGCAGTCCAATATAACGGGACAAACAGATGGAGAAACAGCATCCATGGTATCTACAGTAGTATAGTGTTTCTTGCCTCTTCCTCTTGTCTAGAATCTACCATGTCTGGTAGATGCTGTTAAAGACGGGATACTAAAGTCAATGAATTTCAGGTCTAATTAAAAATACAGGGATTTCCCTGTGCATTTCTTTTGTTGTTTTTTAGTTTTTGCTTCTTTGTTTTATGTGTTTGTTTCATCTGTAGTACACCAAAAGAAAAGAACATACAATTCAAGGCAGGTTCAGTAATGAAAATACATCAATATCAAATCCAAACAATATTGTAAAGCTCACACTGAGGCTTCTCCATATGGTATGTTCATATTGCCAGCCAAAAACACAACATGCAACTTCCAGAGCTGGGTTCGGTGAACTTTTAAATCTGTACAAAAATAACTGGCGACAGCTTTCCTCAGTGCAAAATCCTTTCTACTCTCTCCCAGAAAGAGCTGTTCCCCTGCTGGTTTTCAGCACCTCCTCCTCCCCGTCTGCTTGTTCCTTCCTCCCTCTGCTCTGCTTTTTCTCACGTTTGTGTGAATATTCTCCATCCCCAGTTCTTGTGAGGGAGAGAGGATGCATCAGAGCTCTCTGCCCATCTTGCTTTCCAGAGACATTACATCACCTGCTGCTGAGCAAAGCTGATTCCCTGCAGCTCTCCCTTTCCCAAACATGGTCTGTCTTGGATCAGCCCCGTTGTCTGGGTGTATGAATCAGTATTGCTGACCAGCCTGCAGAGTCTGCTGGTTTCCTTGTCCTAAATTTCCAAAACAGCAAGCAGTTCCCCAGTCCTGGAGCAAAACACAAATGTGTGGCTGGAACCTCAGCTCCAAGCTGAGGAGAGCACAGCTGTGGGCTGATGCTCACTGACCACAAGCTGTGTGAGACAGGAGGTCAGAAGCTTCCCCCTTCACAGACCTGTTCTCTGCGACCTACATGAGAGTGGACTAGATGGTGCTGGTTTTTCTCTCCATTGTTGTCCTTAGATTTGAGAGCCTGCTGCTGCTCTAGTTCACAGGAAGAGCCACATATGATATTAGTGTGCAATAATTTACCTTCTCAGTGTTGTAGGCCAGTAAGAAGTGAGGGTGATGACCTCCAGCCTTCTTTGTAGGTTCACTTGGTTTTTATTAGGAGTTATTCTAATATTATACTTGTGGGTATAATATTCACAATATCTTTCACAGATGTGGTTTCTAGGAGAACTGTGAAAGACCTCTCCATCAGAGGTGTTGGTGGGAACAACACAGGAGTTGTGATCAGAGCATGAAGTACTTGTTGCACTGAAGTGGGAAATCAGGGAGCAGAGTGCTGAGCTGGGAGCAGCGCTAACAGCTGCAGGGGCCACTGCTGATGGCAGTGAGATGAGGCCATAAGGTGATTGCAGGACAACAGTAGGTGACAACATAAAATGTTGTTTTCCTGTTGCTATTTCCTGGGCAGGCTCTGTCCTCAGATTGCTGTTGCCAATTATTTGATTTGTCTCTTTTCTGTCTCCCTAAATAATGCCTTTTTATCACATCCTACTCTCTCACTACTCATGTGGGCTGTTAAGTACCACCTGTTATCTACTCATCTTTCTCATGTGAAGAAACCTTCTGTGTTAGTGCATTCCTGTTCCTTAAAGCAGAGCTTATTGGGTTAGTCTGGCTTGTGGTAGCACCACACAAGGATGGGCATTAATGTGATTTCTGCCAAAACCCATGAAAATAAGAAGGACAATGACCGGCATAATGGGTTCAGTTAAACATGTCAATGTAGCTATTAGTTGTGTTCTTTTATTAGGTCAATTATCCTTAAATCCTCCAGTCCTGAGGGGGTTAAGCCACCCTTGGTGACTGTCACAGGAGGCTCTGGGGCCAGAGGTGGTGTGTGTCACACCTTTGTGCCTGGTCTGTGACCATAAACATGGGCATGTCTGCATGGCATGAGCCATCTGCTAACAGGAGCAGTTAAATGAGAATAGAGGTCCCTACGTCAGTAGAACTTCTTCCTGACATATATGTTTTATACCTTTTTAAAGCTTATGTTTTACAGACATTTCCTAGAGAAATGGCTCATCTTTAACCTCTAGTTACACAAGTGCAAACATGTGCATAGAACAGCACTGAGTGGGAATGTAGTGAATTAACAAATGGTGATTAATGACATCCAGCTGAAGAAAGGCTGTTATTTTGAGGGAATAGAGGTTTCCTACTGTGCTGGTGGGGATTCTAATGAAAAATGTGTCATTGTGGAGTAACCAGCTGACATGAGATCAGTAGGAAAGTCCTTTTTTTCCTATCACTTCTCTCTTTCCAGCTGTATCTGTCCATCAGTGCAGAAGGGAAAATGCGTCATAATACTGTAAGGCATGAATTAGAAATGACAGGAGAGATAATAGTGGACATCACAGAGATGAGTCAATGCTGAAAGAGGTGGATGAGCAATATGAACACCAGAAGATGCTCTGAATGACCAAAAAAACGAATGTATTTTTACACTGTGGAAAGAGTCGGAAGTATCAGGGGTGCAAAAGTAGGTTGAAATTAAAAAAAAGACATGTCCAGTCAAGAATTAAAAATTTTAATCAGCTAAAAAGTAAGAAGTAGAAAGATGTTAGCTTCAGTTAGAAAATCCCTTCATAAAGAGACAAAAATGAGGTTTGCTTCTTGCAAAATCTGATATTTTCCATGTCTCAACAGACATTGTAGGTCCCATTTCTATGAAAGCAAAAGAGTAGCAATATCACATTGGGTTAATTATTTATGACTTTATGGACAGTTCATAAGAGTATTTCTGTGGAAAAAGTGATTTTAAATAGATGCCTGAGGTTTCTTTAATAAGATACCTATGTAATGGAGCTGTGGTACTGTGGAATCGGTGGAAACTTGATTGTAATTTTACCTGTTATTGTCATTAATAATGCTACACGAGCTGTTTTGGCTAATCATAGCTAGATTTTTGGTGCAGGGGTCTAGGAACAATTATGTAGTTTTGAAGTACATCTTGGTAGTACTGCTAAGCGAGTTGTTTTTATTCTACTTCTTCTTTCTGTCCTTTCTGTCTTTCATTGGTTTCTTTCTTTCAGGAAGACGGTATCGTTATGATACTAAGGTTGAAGGAATTGGGAGTTTCCCAGCAGAAGGTCTGGTAAGAAAACTGAAGTAACTAAACCAGAAATATATCATACGCAAAGAGTGGATTCAGATTTGGCATAAAGGGCAGAAAATTAGGGTTGTAACTAATACATGTTGCTTGTCTCCTTGAGTCATCTGGGGATTTCTCCACTGAACCGTGGTAGTGCCACACTGTCAGCACAGGGAATGTCCTGGTTAGCATCGAGGTCCTCTCTGTTCTCCTCCTTGCTTACTGGCATTGCTGGGAACTTTCCTAAGTAAAGGCAAGCTTTCAAGTTACTGGACCGAAGGATTCTTAAGAGTTGCTTTTAAGGCCTTTTCTGGTTTTAAGTATCACATTTCTCCCCACCTGTGCTCTTCTCAAGAAAAGGAAAAGGAAAGGAAAGCAGTTAGAATGATGCAAATTTCATTGCAATGTGTTTGGTTTAATATCTCTCGAGCTCTTCAATCATGTTACCTTGCTTCCTGCTATGTTAATCTCTGTCAGGGTACAAAAAGGAAACTGTGAAAGGATGCTCAGTGATGCTGACGAGCTGGAAATGTGAATTTGTTGCTGCATACCCACTACTCACTCATGTTATGGCAGAGCCTGAAAATACATCCATCTTTTATGTGGCCATTTTTAAGAGCTGAGCCTCAAATTATCTTCCTGGGTCACAAAAGGAGCTGGAAAAGAGTGGGCTCAGGTGTGATTATACTCCAAGACTGGCATCCTCAGAGAGTGTGTCCAAGCCTTCACCCTTAGCTCCCTGGAGGCTATTCTTGCCCAGAAGATTTTGATAGCAGGTGTAGGCCAAGGTGAGCTAATAGTAGCTAATCACAGGCTGAGTTAATTAAATCCACTTGTCACCACCATGATTTTAATAAATATGTACCTTCAAATTCATGTCGTCATTAAGAAGGCTTCCCCTGACAGACTGCTGTCCAACAAGAAAGCCTTATATTTTATCTAAGGTGCTGTGTTTAAAGCAATTTTGTGTGTATTGGCTATTCAGAGAACAGGGCTGTCTCTGCAAGCATAAATAAGACAAAGTACCCAAGGAATTTTTTCACCTACAGCCTACACTGTTGGGTTTTTGCCCCATTGTGTCTGGAGCACCAGGTCTTTTTTCATGTATTTAATTTCTTTTATAGGATGCTCTGGGTCTTGTTCCCAAGGACATCTACAGAAAATACCCTCTTTTTTGGCACTTGCTGAGATTCACTAATAAAAGAATAAATGTTAAGTAGTGGTGACACAAGCCTTGAAAACTGAAACTCTGCTCTTAGCCTGAAAGCAGTGTCTGTGTTCAGAAGTACAAGCACAGCAGCAGAAGAAACTATCACTTGAAGCTTTGTCTGATAAGTGCCTCTGTGAAGTCTTTCCCAGCAGTGTGGTTTGTTAAGGATTTAGACATGTAATTATTGTCATCTTGGGTGTCTGTTGTGCATGCAAATTTTGCATGAATCACTAAGAAAACAGTTTTGTCTGTCACATGCAACTTCCACTCTGTCATCTAGGAATGTCTATAGGGAACATATTTCCTGTGCAATGCCTTGGCCCCTGAGCTGTGTGCCGGGGTCTTCTAGTGCCAAGCTGGAAATTTAAAATATTCCTCTTCTACCATAAGCAAAAAAAAATTAACAAAATGCTGAAAAGCTGGTCATGGCAAGATATGAGAAATTTTGTGACAACCACCATTGACAAATACAGTACAAATTGATTTTAGAGGATTAAAAACATGGGCAGAATTAATATTGAGTTTTGGCTTGATCAGACCTTAAACTCTGAGAAGAAAATAATTCAAAATTTCTATTGTGCAAAAGAGAAATCTAGAACGCCAGAAGGGACAGGGAGATTAGGCAAAAGCAGGAAGAGTGTCAGATTGGAAAGTGTTTGGAGGAGTGGTAAGTCTGGGTCTTGATCAGGAGAAACAGTTGAGTCTAGACCTGACTAACACATGGTCACTACCTTCCTTAGCCAGCACCTGAGTCAACCCCGAAGGATTTATGTGGGCCAAAATTAATGATGGGTCAATACAAAATATTACATTCCTTTAATTATCAGCAGTAAACTGAGTCTTAGCAGAATAAACTAGCCTGTAGAGAGTTTCCTGGTGTGCAGGGAGATTATGTGTGCCCAGACTAGCTCCTTTATAGTTAGCTAAAAAAAAGTAAAAGAAAAAAGCATGAAGAGTTTATTCTTATTTCTCTGAAACTCTTATTTAAGCAAGGATGCTTGAATAAGAGTTAAGGCAACATATCTTAATATCATCTGTAGTTATTTTGAATACAAGGGTAGTCATTTTTGGTTTTGTCAAAGGCTAGGTAGTTATTTCTCTTGGCTTTCTTTCAGGTTCTTTAGCCTTGGGGTTTTTTGGGAGGAGGAACATAGGTCTTCATATTTCCTTCCCCTTTCCAATCCTTCAGTGACGTTATGGGCCTGTGCGTGGGAAGCAGTTTCCAATTTTGTTCCTGCAATCAGCTGTGGTTGCAGTGAAAGCCCTCAGGAGATCTGGCTACCTGATGCTTTCTGCACGTTAGGCAGATAATTACCAATTATCATTTGTGACTTTAGTTATTTATATATGCAAAAGAATATAACTGCAGTGAGGGTTTCTGGGGCCCTTGGAAAAATGTGATCCCAAAATTGTTAGCTTTTATATTTCTCATTCTTAAAGTGTATTTGAAGTGAATCTGAAATCAGGAATGAAGATCTAAAATTAGGTCATTGGGCCAATTAAACTTATTGGTCCCTTGCAGGATGATTAAATGTACTCTCCAGGAGGAGAAAGGAAATTGCATCTTGCTGAGGACAAGAAAGAAGTGGCCATGAAGTTTTTTTCAGAGGTTCACTCAAGAACACAGCTTCAGTGAAGGTTAATGAATAGAAAGCACTTTGCACAATTACAGGTACCCCTGTCTCATGCTGGGGACATTGTGATCACTGCAATGGCATCCTTTTGTTCAGGAGAGGCTCCTTCCACCACCGTGCACAGCCCCAGGCACCTTCTGAGGCCTTGATTTCAGATGGATGGGTTTCCTGCGCTGTGAGACACCCACATGGATGAGCAGCATGTGGAGTCACTCCACCTCAAGCTGTGGGGTGGAAAAGCCTCCTCCTGCACTTGTGCATGTCCCTTCTGTGTTCGGTGCTGCCTTGTGGGTTTGTCCTGGAAACTTACCCTAGCTCCAGATGCTCTAAAACTTAGGCCAGGAGTCCTTGTGCCGGTGCACACACACTTGTGTGTTCTTGTCCATCTGGTGAGGCAGATTAAAGCCCAGACTGTGTTTGAAGGTGAGCTCTGACCTGCCCACACTGCAGGAGGCTGTAGATTAAGTCAGGGGAAAGGAGTTCAGTTGTTGTAGTGTTCCAGCATGCTCCTACCAGTTACTGGGCATGGGTTTTCCTCAGGCAGCTCTCTTCTTTCTAAGTGAGCGTTTTGTCCAGGAGTATTTTGAGGATTTTGCATACTGGTTTGAGATTTTAGTGTATCTCTCAGTCCAGCTGCAAATGTGGAGTGAACTGGGCTCTGGGTGAACTGCAACTGCAGTGAATGTAAAATGGAGTTGACACCATCACTGACATATCAGACTACTCCCTCTTTGTGTTATCCATTACATACACACCAACTTCCATCTGAGGTGCCCTGTGAAAAGGTGGATATTCTTGGGCCTATAAGGAACTCTTTCTGTGTGCCTGTGAGAGCCAAACCCTTAGTGGTTCCTGGCTTAGCTTCTTCAGGAAAGAGTGTGGTGCCTCAAGTCTGTGTTTGTATCATTGTGAAGCTGGAGATGGTCCCAAGCAAAAGGTTCCATGGCAAAAGCCTCTTATATTTCTGTAGCTACTTCAGCACCTTTCAGGATACCAGGAGAAGCTTTCACAGGAACACCTGTCCTCACATATCTGATGGCACATCCAGACCTACACATCATGTCCAGGTCTGTTGCCTTGGTGTAAAGCTACTGTCCAAGCTCCTCCTCAGTCCTCCAAAAGTTTTGCAACAGCTCTGTACCCAGTCTCACAGGACAGATGTTCTGGGAACAACAAAGGATGAGGCTCTTGGAATCTTCTCCAGAGAATGTGAAGAAAATTTTTATCTTTAACAATTCACATGCCTGCTTTTTCCTCATTCTTTGTTTGACAAATTGTTTTCTATTTACAGCCAGCACATTTTAATGCCTTCTCCCTCCCCCCAGCCTACTGGGTTCCTATTTTCTCCTTCTGACAATGTTACCATATGGTTCTATTATTCAGAGATTCCTCAACATATATTGCAACAGTCCTGAAAAATAATTAGGTGCTGCTGTGGTGTGAAAGCACATCTGTGATCAATGGCTTCCTCTGGAAATTATGGGATAAAATGTCCCAAGACATTTTTCTGTCTTTCTACTTTCTCCCTGCCCTCTTCTGTCCCTCCTGGCTCCCCAAAAGTATTATAATAAACAGAAGAAATTCTGTATGAACTGCTATTTTCATTTTCTTTCTTAAAAGCACTGCACAGTGTGATTGGTGGATTTTTTTGAGCCGTGACTAGGGAAAGAAATCTCTGGGGAGAAAAAGGTATATATTTAGCCTCTGTACATTTAGAATAGAACTTAATTCTATGGTGATAACCAATGATTTACACCCTTTAATCCAAAAGTCCTCCCATGCCCTGTGGGGAATACAACATATGTCCAGCAAATTGGTAACCATATGCTTCAGTAAACACATGCTCTCTCAGTCCTTCCCCTGCTTCATTCCATTGATGATTCCCTGCTAAAGTGCTCTGGTCTCACAATTTATTCTGCCTTCAGTGAAGTCCTTGTGAAGAGAAGAGTTATTTTCAGATTCCTTCTAGTATTGCACATTCTGTGGTTTTGAAAGGTTTCAGGCAGTTGTTTTTGCTGGGGAATTTCACAAGTGAATTGATGAGTAAAAGTTTTCTCAGCTCCTGATGAGAGCATCATGCATATCTCCTACACAACTTTTTCTCCCAAGTGTGTATTGGGAAAATAAATTAAAATCAGGGTTATCAAAAACAAGTTTCACAGAGGCTTCTCAAAGCAGATCTGTTCCTAAGTCCTTTCTTTCACCTCCTCATGTTATCAGCCCTCTAGTGCTGCCACTGAAACTGCAAAGATTGTAATGAATAATCCTTTGTCTACTTGGCACATGGTGAAATAGAAAGTAAAAGGACACCTATGTGTATTTTCCCCTCTTTGTGGTCACTTTTAAACAGAAATGCTGTAACAGAGCAGGAACACTGGCTGAAAGATAAAACTAGTTCATGCAAAGGGGGACCGAATACATTAGCCTGCAGCTACCCTCCTCCAGCAGGAAAGATTGTCCCAGATAAGTGACAGCAGGGTAATGTTGAACAAATTAGCTTGACTGATGAACCCTGAACTCTTGTCAGTATTAATGCCTGCCAAGTTAAGCAGGCCCAGGCTTTATTACAAGGACTTGTCCTCAGAGGCCAATGCAATATAACCTATTTTTTCTTACAGATGTCTTGTAGGAGGGACTCTGGGTCTTTTCCAATGATCCCAACAGGCTTTTACAGATTTTTTTTTTTTCCTAACCTGAACGAGTCATTGTACTGACAGTGGCTGGAGATGAGTGGCTTTGGTGGTGCTCTGGGCTGGTGTGTCCTGTGCTAGGCTCTTTGCTTAAGGATGGACTTCGTTCTGTGTTTGCACCATGTGGAGGAGCCTGGGGTGGCTCAGCCCAGGACCAGTCCCTAGGCATTGCTGCACCATTGGTAATCCAGGCAAGCCAGTCTTGATTACCTTCCTGACAGCATGGTGTCAAACAGTTCATTTGCCTTTTCCACATTTAGACATTTGTTTTCTCCCACTGCATACCCTTAGCCCCTTCCAAATTCGGACTTAGAAAACCAGTGCCCATCAGTCCTCTGTCAAAGGGTGCTTCTGAGTGAGCACGGCATTATGAAGGTTTACCACCCACTCTTCCTCTCAGCAGCCAGGTGCTACTTGGTCATTTTGGGGAGGTTTTCTCAGAGGGAAGCAGAAAAATGTATATATTGCAGACTGTCATGGTAGTGGAGTCGGCCTGATGCCACACAAGGGCCCTGCTGCATAGTGGGATTCAAGGACTGGTGGATGCTGGTCTGTGACAGACGTGCAGGGGGGGTGTGCTGTGGGGACAGTGTGCCTTCCAGGGTGTGAAAACTGAGAAGCCCCTCTTCTGTTTGTCTGGCCTTTTTCACGAAGGCAGCCTGCTCTTTAGCACCAGCCAGGGGACAGCAGTGAAAGGAAGGTGGCACAGGGAGTCAGTGCAATGCCAGCAGCCAGAGATGGTGGGAGAACCTGGGGCGATGGGTGCCAGCTGCTCGGGTTGGTGGGCTGAGACATCCAAATGGGCACCACTGCCCACCTAAAGTATGGAACTGAGATTTGATTTACTGTCTTATAATGTGCTGAAGAATGGTTTCACAGTTAAAGTCTTTAAGTGATTTGGGAAGTGAGGTGCAGGAGAAAAATCACGCTTCTCTGACTCTTCATTTCCTCCCTTTTCCTTTCATTCATGGGAATTTCTTTAAGCCATACAGAAAAGCATTTGCTAAAAAGGAAAAACACACCTTAAATATTTACTCATATGTATTTGAAAACCATCTGGGGTGAGTGGTGTAATTGGTGTCAGATGTGAGCTCTCCTAGAGTTCAGAAAAGGGATGGGAAAAGTTGGTGCTCTGGTTTTACTGCTTATCTATGGGCTCCCAGTGCTTCTGAGGTACAAGAACAAAGATCAGCCTTTGAGCTCCAGCATCTACTGGAAGGGGCCTTAGAGACACATGTTCCCATGAGGAAGAGAATATTTGTCCTGTCACAATGTCAAATTCTTTTCCCCTCCTCTTCCCAATTTGGCGTGGTGCTTGTATATCTCCTTCCCAAGGGTACTTGTTTGGTTTTAGTTGCCTAAGGGGCAGATTCAGAGACAAGAAAATAAGATTTTTATTCTTGCCTCTGCCAGAATATTCTTGTGACCTTGGGCAAGCAGATTTCTGTGCAAGACTGAAATAATCTTTTATATAATGCAGGCAGTCATTCCCTATTTCAGAGCAGTATGAGGAAGTTGGTTCACATTTATAGGATTTAGACCTGAGCTGAATTTGCTTAGACTGGTTAGGGGAATCTGAGGTTGAGACTTGAGTTCAATCTGTTCAGCTCATTTTTGAGATTCTCTTGGGGAGGCTGCTCAAACTGAAAAATCTTCCCAGCAGATAGGCTAAAATATCTGTGTGTATTCTGGAGGAGTAACACCAATAGTGTATATGTATCTATATATATAGATAGACATAAAAATTCTCCATAAATGTGTAGACTTCAGTGGAGGAGCTATTTTTGTTACAGGAAAGGCTCAAAAAGAAAATATCCCTGGAAAGCTGTGCTGTGTTCATTGAATATTGCTGTGTGTCTTTGCTTCTCATCTACTTGCTGGAAAGGAGTGGCAAACAAAAGCCCTTTTGTCATGAAAATCACTCACCAACCTCTGCCAACTGTCAGTCAGAGAAACAATAAGTTTGAGAGCCAGATGTGCCACCCACCAAAAAAGGGTATGTGAGATTGGGTTAAAGGACAGAGAAAGAAATTTGCTCTCATAATAATCCACCACAACAGGGCAAAAGCAGCTCTGCCAGCACTGCTCCTCTCCCCCATTAAGGGAGTTGATGTGACCATCTGGCTTTCTCTGGGTTCAAGTTTTCATGGGCACAGTTCCCGTCAACACCACAAAACGGAAATAATTTGTTCCCAGGCCCGATTGCAACACAAGTTGTAATTGAGTCCTTGACTGTTACAGTCTAGATTGGGCCATGGGCTAATTTAGGATGAACCAAGAATATAGATGGGAACAAATATGACAAAGGAATGTCATAGGTTGAAACTAAAGCTGGCCACAGCTCATAATTAAAAATTGAAATAAAAAATCCCCAGGCAGGCACAAAGGAGTTTATGAGGCTATTCTTGTTCACATGATGCGATCTCGCGGTTTAATGCCACCAGGAGGAGTGACTTTTCACCACTTTCTTTCACCTTCCTGATGTCAGCTGGTACTTTTGGGGACTCAGGAGTCTCTGATGATGCTGCACCCTGCACATACGTGTCCCACAGCAGCTTCAAAATGGGAGCTGGAGCAATGGCAAGTGCACTGGAGTGAGCTGAAGGTGCGGTTGAAGGGGACTATCCAAGAAAGCAGCTGGTTGCTTTAGGTATATCCTGGAATCACTGGAATAATACAGCTTGATATTGATGCTGTAGTTCTGAGACTGACTTCAGGCTATTCAAACCAGTCATCTGCTCAGCAAGCCCAAAATTACAGTGCCATGTGCTTAGTTTGCCTGAATGGACAAGCAAAGGGAGTAATCACAGTGACAGTCAATTACTGCACAAGAGCAAGTTTAATAGAGTAGGGCATCAACAGGGACATCTCCAGTGGCTTTTCAGCATTTACTGGAACAGTGGTAATTTTGAAGCAGGAAAAGTATTTCACAATAGAATTAATTCCCTTTTACCCTCAGGTAAATATGTACACCATAATAATGTTATAGATATTATGTAATGCAGGGATACTTTTGTCCCTGGTGGCTGGCTCAGGATTCCTGCTATCCAATAATTTCCAAATACTTTATTTGGCATCCAAATCACAGGTGCTCATCTGACCCAGCCTGGTGTCCTGTTGTAGGTGTCAGTGAGTTGTGGTACTGGTGTAACTGTGCTGATCAGGTGTGTGGTTGCTTGTTTCATTTTTCACAGGAGAGCTGCAAAGCTGCTTGTGACTGTGCTGCTGTTCCAAGAGGAATTTCTTTATACAACACAACTTATTCCCTTTTTGCTCTGCAAACTGCACCTCTCTGCTAAGTACAGATGGGACTCTACCAGCACCACCGGGGGACTGGCTAATGTATAATATAATCTCCCTGTATAGGAGTGCCCTGGGTCCTTTTGGGATTCTTAGTCTTCACAGCACTCGGTTGTACTTTTGCCACACATAACCAGGGAAGAGCTGCTGATAAAATCCCTTTCTCAAGGACTGTGTTTAGAAGCCATATATGTGGCCTGCAGCTTTAACTGTATCATCTTTGGGTTTTGTTCCACTACCCACAGGTATCAGATATATTCAATTCCTTTCCTGATTTCCAAAAACATTGATCAAAACAGTTCTGTAGGGCTGGGCTGGCCATTGCCCAAAAATATTATATAAGGGCTGTAGAGCTACTGATGAAAACAGCAGAGTATGTCCATCAAGCCCATAACAAGCTACAGACGTATTACTTCCCTCTCTCCCTCCATACCTCCTCTCTGCCTCAAAAGAAATTTCTTGATATTTCCCATTGATGAAGCAATAATGTGCTCCTCTTTACAAAGCCAAAAAAACCTGCTTGACTATAGCACAAAAAGCTGCAAACCAGGCTTTCAAAAGATAATAATGCTTTAGTGCAGCTACATACAGGACAAAAATTGTTTGAGGGAAGCAAGATGCCAGAATTAGAAATTCAATGCCGGAAAACAGCATGCATTTCCTGTCACTGTGATGTTATTATGTAGAAAAGGCTGCTGCCAGGCCAGCTCTTCTGTGCATCTCTTTGATAAATAGAGAGAATCTACCCAAATATCAGCCCTCCTCTGCATCAGCTCTGTGATCTTCTTAGTACCTTGTGAATAACTGGCCCTAACAGATTGCTCTGATGTAGCCAACATGTAAATAAGTGCTTCCTATATAAATTTCTACTTGGTTCATGGTGTGACACCAAATCATTCCATTTGCCATTTTGTTACCTGAAGTGGTGATTTGGGCAGCCTGATAGCTAAATGGGTGACCAGGAGAGATTTCCAGGCTCTCATGGTGTTGGAGACCAGATCAACTTAATATTCATGGCAAAATCAGGGATACAGCACATCTCCTTCTTCTCTGATGGCATTAACTTGGATCACTCTCAAAATCAACCCCATTTGTGTTCCCATTCCCCTGGTTTACGACACAGAAGTTAACTGCTGCTGTTCAGACTTGAAACAGGTTTTAACAGAGGAGTTCATCTTGTTTATCCTGGTGCTGAGCTCAGTAACTTATGAGTTTGTTTCTTTTTGTATTTTTGTTTGGGGTTTTTTTTTTTTAAGCACATTTCTTAGCTATATATCTTTGTTTTCTGTTTGAAAATCCGCACAAGAGTCCAACTCTGCCATGGTTAATGCGGGCACAGGTGATGCAAGAGTGAAACCAAGATCTGCAAATTACCTGTCACCTTCTTTGTGCACACTGAGGCAGCTGTATCAAAGTTCATGCAACATTGCAGAAGGTTGTTATCAGCATTTAGATCTGAAAAACATGGAAATACTGGGTCCTGTCAGTGGTTTCTTCACCAACTTCTGACCTGGAGATGGGCCTACACTGAAGATTTTAGCCTTTTACTTTTCCAGTGTTTGTGAAAGCACAGATTCCAGTTTGGACTAAAATCCTTACAAATTAAAATAAAGTACATTTACAAATCAAAAGGCCAAAATCTTAAATGTGTGATGGGTTATAACCCATGTAAGTAATACGCCTTTGCTTTTTGCCAGTCCAATGAATCTTCTAGGTGGGGTGAGTCAGACAACGGGTGAAAGTTGAACTGTTACCTTGTCTCTCTCTGGAGAGAGGTTTGGAAAAAGCAATCTTGTCCACATGCTGCAGTGAGGAAATTGTGGCCCCAGGGACAAGCAAAGCTGGCCGTTTCAAGTCACTCTCCCATGACTTGGCAGCTGAGAGCTGTGTTTCCACACTGCCCAAAACCGCCTGTGCCCTTTGCACTGCGTGGCATCTGTGTTAGGGGACTGGAGGGAAACGTCTGAATGGCTCCTAAGTCTCTGCTGGGAGAGACCATCCCCTTGGTGTTGAGATATTTGCTAAAAGAACATCCCTCATTCAACTGGTGCTTATGCTGCTGCACAGGGAACCCCACAGGTAGAGGGCATCAGGCTCAAGTCTCTGAGTTGATGTTTACAGTATTTCTTTACGGTTTATGTTGTGTTTCCCTTGCAGCTTTTCCTGCTAAAGAAGGGAAATGTTCATTTGGGAAGGATGTCTCATTTCAACATGCAGATTTAGGCTACAGTCTTCCATGGCCAGTGAACCAAGGTGGACCAACTTGAGGCTGATATTCTTTGCAGAAGTGCAGAACACTCATGAGATTATTTGATGTTGCTCAGGTGAATGGAATAGGGCTGCCACTCCCACATTCTCTAAAATTAAACATTCACAAACCATATTCTCAGAAACTCATTACTGAGATGTTCAGTGCTTCACATCAGCCCAGCTTTACAGAACTGCATGCATGGATATCCAGGGTAGTGTTTGCTAAAAAGGAAAAATCTGCTGTCACAGAGCTTCCTCACTAAAATTTAATGGCCTGTACTCACATGAGGCCAGAAGGAATTTTGCAGTGTAGTGATTCTCATATTTTAATGTATAATTACATATATAATTAATCTTGAAATATTATTGGCTCAGTTAATATAAGTAAACCACTCTACCTTGAAATTTATTTTAATTTGTTTCTTATCAATGCTAAGGACCCTCAGTACATGCAAAGCAGATTGGTTTGCAACTGATGAAGCAAATATCTATTTTTATTATGTCTGACAGATGCAGAATGAACTTTCAGTAAAAAAGGTCAGCATTCAGACATGTCACCTTGCAGGTGGTGCTATTACGTTGCTACTGCAGTTCAGTTTCTGGTTTCCTCTACGTCATCTTCAGTTTCACATGAAAGTTCAGCATGGAGGTGAGCATGCTCAGTGGGGATGCTGAGCATGTATTCTAGCAAGCTGTTCCAAATTAAAATGGATTTTCTAGAGTGCTTGGAGTGTGGATATATGCTTTAGGTTTCCACTGTAGCCAAAATCAGCAGTCCTGTCCTCCCCTGAACATCTGGCTACATCTTCCTGCCACCTCCATTCTTGGTGCTGGCACTTTGGATGGGGAGAAAGATTAGTTTCTGCCTGTCCCAAGACTTTTCCTTTTCAGGATTTTGGTTTTCAACTGGATCAGCAGGCCAGTTTGGCACTGCACCTAACCCTGTGATGATCAGTACCCACACAAGAGAGCTGATGGCAGTGTATGGCAGGGAGGAAGCAGACTCAGAGTGACTTAAAATGATGATGGAAACAAATCCATAATGAAAACTGCTAGTCTGTGTTAGCACTGGTTCTCCTTCCACCTGTGTTGCAGCCATCCTACCTTGAGTTTTTGCTGGATTTCCTGCTTGGAGTTGATTGCAAATTCTTCCCTCTCAGTAAGGCCAAGCTCTGATGTAGGTTAGGCCACATTACAGAGCCAAATGGAGATTCCAGTTTTCATCTGATTAGATCTGTCTGGGGATTTACACCGCACCCCCAACCTAAGGTTTCACTTCTTGCTTTTCATTCAAAGGAAGTACAAAACCTGAAACAAAAATTAGTCGAAGCCACAATAGTTCCCTTGCTATCTTTTTGCTTTTGGTAGCAAAGGCGTGGAAACTCAGTCTCTGGGTGGTGCTGAACGTCACGATCGACTTAATTCACGAGGCCTTTAGCAAACTTAGCAAGCCAAGGTGTAGGTTGGGCCCAGAGCTGGCAATGCAGCTGTGGGTGTTGGGTTCGATGGTGAGAAGTTTGTGTTTTTAGGGATAACTTCTGCACTGGGGGTTGCTCTCCAGGTGCTGCTGTGTTTCTAAGGCACATTGGCTAGATGGCGCTGGGACACACTTGTGTCCTGGCAGGAATGGGGCTGGCTTAGGATCAAGTCAAAGGATTTTTTGAGGGTGAAAAAAACCACAATCAACACTGTATTTCAGGGCAGACATGATTTCATGAGTATCCCATGCGGGGCTGAAAGGCAATCTCTGCTATTTGTTGTATCCTCGAAGCCCTTCGATTTAGGACAAGGCACTTGTGAAGTGCAGGATCATTCAAGGTGTCTGTGGAGGTGGGGTGGAGGTCTGTCAGCAAGTCTGGACAGAATGTCCATTAGAGGGTCACCTGGTGGGGAATGGCTCTGCTTCTCTTCTGCATGGGAAAGATAGTGTGAGCAATATGTCTTTAGTGAGACTGCTGTTTTCTTTGAAGAGCTAGGCTGCATGGTTTAGGGGAATTAGTGACTTACCTCATTCCTGATATCCAGGATGTCTCATAAGCAAAGTCTGAGCTCTGTGTTGTTTGCAGACTGAGAACTGAAATGGGAAATATCTCTTCTGTGGTTGCTTTTATGAGAAGAGCACTTTTAAGGTTTTCTCATCAACTGAAGCTACACGAAGCTGCACTAACTGTGAAAACACTTCACCTCTGTTCTGAGGGTGTTAGAAGATTGTACACGTTTTGTGCGACCTTTCATTTTCTGATGAAAGTCCCAATTCATCTGGGTTGAGCTACAGCACAGGTTATCTATGCTGGTTTCAGCCACTCACTGAGGCCCTATGCAGGTTCTGAGTGCTCATGCTGGTCTCCTTCATCAGACAGCACCATGTAAAGCAACCTGATCTATTCGTGGCCCTATAAAACCAAGCAAAATGGGAGAGGACCTCTAAAGAAGGTCTCCAGTTTTTTGCTTGTCACCAGTGATCCCTTCTGGACATCCTTTCCTGACATGATGCTTGTCCCCAGATGCAGATGTGTTGGTTGCATGGCACTGCACAATGAAGCGCATTTGTTTCCCCCCCTGACAGCTGGGGGATGTCTGTAGCCTGCTTTAAGGCTCTCCCTCTGTGACTTCTCTCCTGAAGAGTTTCCACTGGTAATTCACAACATTTTGTTCAAGGGCTATGACCAGCATTATTTTGTAGGTTTCTTTCACTTGCTGCATCCTGTCCTGCTCTCTCCCAGCAGCTGTGAGCAGATAGCAGGGTCGCTCCAAACTCCCTCCACCAGAAGCTCTTCTTTATATCTATCTGACATCTCCAAGTTCCTCTGGGGAGACACACCTCTAAGCAAAGATTAAATCAACATATGAAGAACTCTGACTCTTGGGCAGCTGCTTCTCTCTGCTAGAAAGTTGGCTGGGAGAGGAGCTGAAGGCAGTCAATGAGCAGAACTGACTCTGGTCTGTATCCAGGCCATGACAGCTCTGCCTTTTTTCAAAATCCCTCTCCTACAAACAAGTAGTGGAGAGTCTCTAGGGCAAAAGATAGCATTTCTTTCATGGCTATTAATAGTTGCTTGGGATTCGAAGTCCTGCAGCAATTAAGTGTCTTAATGCTGGACGCATAAGAGTGCTTACTGGCACCTGCCTCTCTAAGGAGCTGTGTGTCTTCAAAGGCTGAGTAAGTCAGACAGGAGAATAGCTAATTGGGCATGACTAGAAATAGCATGAAAAGCTTAGTAAAGGAAATGGCATTCCTTGTGGGGATATCCATGAGGCAGCATTGTGAAGGAAGTGGTTGAAAACCATGAAAGCTGTGTCATGGCAGGCTGAGTTGAGCAAAGCACTGAGGCAGGGAATGGTCGTGGACTGCTCACAGATGACCCCCAGATCCAGTGGCCAAATGGAAAATCCTGGAGCCCCATGAAACACTCACTTTTCTGTGGCCTAGCGAGACTGGCAAGCAGGGGGGAGAGTCTTCAGAGTTTGGGTACAACTAAAGTCTATCACTAGGTGAGCCTTCTGGAGTTGTCAGCAGGGATTTCTGCTGCCTCTGCCTCAGTTCAGCCCACTCCCAGGCAGAAGGGTTAGGGTCAGTTGTTAACCTCTGCTGGCCTGCATTCCTCCAGAAGGCTGAGAGGCACAGGCTGCTGTGTATATGAAATTCTCAGTCTCTGAGGAAAAGGCACTGCCCAGACCAACCATAGCAGCTCTCCCACCCCCAGTTATCCCACAGCTTTGTTCCCACGTTGTCGCAGTGAAGAGGAAACAGTGAGCTAGACCAAAGGCATTGCTGCTACTTGGTCAATTTGGCCACCAAACTCCTCCTTCCAGACTTTTGTGGAAAGGTGGATTTTTCTGTTAGTCTCAGCTTTTTGGTTCTCATCTGAGGGAAGCTCACCGGATGTGGGATCTGCCTTTTTGGGTGGATGTGCTATTTCTTTTATCTGCAGGTCAGAGATTGCTTCTAAAACCAGTACATATAATGAACCAGACAAGTTGTGGGGTTTTTATTAATGAGGGAAGGGAATTTTACCAGAATAATTATACTTCATGTTACACATGTATTTCCACCCTATACGAATTTTCTTATTTTGAAATAAGCATGTCCAAACAGAGCTATACTGGTATTTTTAGCAGTATAATTACTAGTAAGTTCTGAGTGAAGACCGGCTTTTAGACACCAGGGTTATTTTGTAGGGTGAAAAGCATTATTACAGACAACCATTATCTTCTGATTGCTAGCAATCTTGTGTAGACTTATTCTATTACTTATTTTCACAGTATCATTTTTTCAGACTCTTCCACAGTTATCTGTAATTATTTGAGGACCCAAGAACCTTTTTCCTTACCTCTCCCTCACATCTGAAATACACAGCTTTCTTTTACAGGCTGAATTTTTTGACAATCACAAGTGCAATCTGAAAACATGGCAGTTCTGAAAAGCAAGTGCAGAATTTCATTACACACAAGGCCCTTCAGACAGGATATACAACATGTAGCTGTCCCCACAAGCCCAGCAGCACCGCACTTCATAATTTAGGCTCAGCATTATTGTCAATATATTTTGCAGATGGCAACAGCTTATGCCATGTGAGAGGGAAGGGACATTTCCTAGCAGAGTGCCCTTATGTACAAGCTTAATAGAGACACCTTTAGAAGGACTCTGTCATTAATTAGAATCACAATTCCCCCCAGGATATTGATGCAGGCTGTGCTTGCAATGTGTGCAAAACCACGACTCTTGGAAATAGGTTTGGCGAAGCAAACGAGACACGCGGCATCCTGAAATTCTCCACCTGAGGAAAAATCAATGTTGCTTTCCTTAAAGTGCTCAGCACCCAGCAGCCAGGAAACCTTATGAAAGGATAGAGCAATAATTTAACAGATCATTATCTGTGTTCCAGTACTGACAGAAGGTCAGTTTAGCTGGGCAGCGCATGCATGAATTAGTGCCCAGCAGCACCTGGCCAGGGTACATCTGCACAGTCACGTTCCCTTGCCCAGGCTTTAGTGATCCTGAGATGGTCCCTGCTAATGCATCTAAATGGCTTCAGGAGCCCAGCAGCCCCCAGCCCTCTGGCAAGGCAGAGGTACCATATGACTGTCTGCATCTGACCATGTAGACACTTCCTGTGGTATGGGATGGGCTGTGCTGGCATCTATGTGCAGCACAGCCTGTGATGAATGCAGCCAGAAAAGACAAGCAAAGGATCCTTCTTTTTCAGAGGCAAAGGCTTGTGCATTGTCTCACAGCTGTCTCATTTCCCATCCATTTCCCTTGGTCACTGTGGAGCCCTAAGCGGGACCCTGGGCTGCACATCCAGCTGGTTCCCAGTATGCAGCCACACCATCCTTGGCATATTTTTAGTGAGAGGAGAGGCAGTTCATAGCAAAGGCACGGGGTAAGTAGTCTGATGCTAAAATTCTTGTGAAACAGAGATCTAAAAAAAGTTTCAGTTACCCAAAATTCCCTGCTTTTTACCCAGCTATATTCAATGGCCTCAAGGAAAGTTTGTTACTTCTCTCCAAAATCTGCCTTCCCAAAGGGCAGAGGAAGATCTCCACTCCTCTAAAGAGCATCTACCAAAAGCCCACATTGAATAAAGAAGCTTTTTAAGGGAGTCAGTAGGAAACTGAGAAGAATAATTTAAATTTTACCCCATCCTGTGGCCCAAGCTGGGGCTGCTGGGCTTTGCAACACTTGAAGGTCAGTACTGGTGCCATTTCTTTCAAGAGTCAAGCAAAAAGCATTTCTTTCCAGCAGAATCCAGGAGACAGAACCCCAGTAACAACCTGTTGCACACTGGGCTCTTCTCAAGAGGAGAGATGCCTTTCTAGAACCCTGACTCATTTGCCCAAGAGCTGTCCTGACCATCAGACTAGAGTCTGCAGTGTAGAAGAAGGGGATGTGCAACATGTGCTCTTGATCCATCTTGTTGGAGTTGGCCACACTGCATAAATTAATTCACCACTGAGCCAGAGTTGTGTTTCTGCAGCCCAGTGGACCAGAGACTTTATGAGGGACAGAGGTGCCAGTTTCAGTGACTGCTTCAGACTCTTAGACAGGGCTGGGAGAAATGATGGTGCTGGAAAAAGAAATCAGATTTTAGCCCAAGTCCATGTTGTGAATTCTGGGGTTCTTGTATTTGGCCCAGCTGTGTATCTGCTGAAGTAGAGATGGGCTCAAAACAAAAGGCAAGAAGAGCTGTGAGGGGAGCCCACTACCTCAGCAATAGAAATGACAATAAACAATGGTTACTTCTTCCCCGTTACAGGTTTTGCAGGATGTCCTAATTACCTTGACATTATTAGTGCGGAAGTTGTGCTCTATCCACCCACTAAGTACAGGAAACATGCCCAGTATGTAATTCTATCCTTCACCTCGAATGCCTCCGATGGGCTGGAGTCTGAGAGGAAACTGAATAGCCTGGAAAGAGACAGAGAGAAATTAACCCTTTCATTTTCACCCACTGCCCATTATTTTCTGAAAGTAGAGTTGGTGGATGGAGCACAGGTGGTGCCATAGAGAGGTTGTTTCCTTCCAGGTTTAGAGAAATCTTGGAGTATTAGATCCACCAGTTTCACGTAATCACAAGGGGTACTTGTTGTGCAACCTGTTTGTTTCGGGTATGTTCAGTAAATTAGGGAAATTTATTATGGTTTATTTGTTACTGGTTATTTACTATCATGTCACAAAGGCTGAAATCAAGGTTGGAAGCTCACCATGTCAATCTGGGAACAGAGACATTGCACAGAGCAGAGAGTTTGCAGTCTAATTCTTGACAAGTAACACATGAAAGAGGAAGAGCTACAGAAGAGAGACTGTGGTCATTGTTTACTAAATATGCAAATTTTCAAGAAATATTAATACCCAAAAGAGGCCTTGCCATTGTGGACTAATTATTTCCTCTCCATGCCCTGGTTGGAATGGGTGTCTAGAAGAGCAGCAGCTCATGGAACCTCTGGTTATTCTGAGTGGATGGGTACCTACCTGTGGTTCTGTGTGTGAGACGCTCAGAGGTATTTGCACAGTAAAATGGTGGTGCAGTCTGGGTGGCTGGTAAAAGAGCAGACACAAGTGGAGAAGGGAATATGGGGAGGCACAGGATAAGAACAGATGAATTCTATTGGTGCAGATGTGATGTTTGAGTTTTGGAACTGGAAACGGTAGGAATATATTAATTAAGGCCAGAGAGGCCACAGAACAACAAGCAAGAAAACTGTGACTTAAACACAAAGGTTGAGTTCCCTTGTGTGCATTTCAAATGCTGCTCTAATTTGTATCTATAGGACAACAAGGATTAAATGGAGATAATCTCTTTACAATGGTTTAATTGGTGCAGGTGAGTCAGTTAGCATCGGGATTGTGTAAGTGTAGAAATAATTGTTTAAGTAAGTCATGGCAAAGGGATTGAAGGAAATACTGGAAAATAGAGCAAGACGTACTCATATAAATGTTTATTCCCTATTATAGCCACTTGGAAAGAGGTAAAGAGCAAGTCAGAATAACATTGCACTGTCTTATTTGCACACTGAGTACAGGAACACAGAGTCTCTGCACAAGAAAAATAGATTTGGCCACATACATATTAATAGAGTGAAAAAGAGCTTTGCCTCTCATTGTTCATCCATCCTTGATTGTCCATGAAGGCAAGGACAGGTTTATAAATTTTGTGCATGTAGCTATGAAGTGTCATTGAAGTGCTCTGAAGACTCCCATCTGTGAGGGGTCTGCAAGGGCAGGGATGCTTTTCATGGTCCCTTTTGAGGACTGCCATAGGAGGGACTTGCTATGCAGGAGACTTGGCTTTTGCTCTCATTTGTTCTGTGTGTTTCTCCTTCAGACATAAAAATCATTCTGCTTGAAATTACCCATCTGCTCTCTGTGATTCAGGACAAAGCTACAAAAAAATCAAGATAGATCCTTCTCCTCTCCCTAGTCATTACTGTGTACTTGAAAACTACAGTCAGCTCTGAAAGGAGATTTTTACTTGCATTTAAACGCTTCCCTGAAATATTTGCTGTCATAAAGTAGGAAATGAGGGAGGGGGAAAATGCAAAAGTCCCAAAAGAGTATGAATCCTGAGAACCTGAGGTCTGAAAGTGTTATGATTGAGTTGTTTGTGGCTTAGAGCTTTTCTCAGGAACAATTTTACAAAACTAGACATTAGGTTTACATGAAATGCTCACTTTGAAACCATGATTTGGATGACTTGTCATGTTATGCTTTGTGAGTGGCTTCTTTGTTTATTTGTTTCTAAAAAAAAAAAAAAAGAATTCTTTCTTTATCCCACTTGAAAAGATTCATGTTGGAAAATTAAGAACTTGAAAGAAAAAGTGTAACAGTTCTGAGCTTACTGAATTCCACTGTTATGTTTTCCATACCTCTGCTGATAATGCAAGTAAGGATGCTTGGAAAAGGGGTAGAAAGGGACAGCTTGGTTGTATTCCTCTTCTCAAACTTTTAAAAACAGCCCAGTATTGTTTTGAGAAATCTGCAGACTAAGAACCTTCAGATGATTCAGCTGACACTTTATTTCTGTTTTGAAACTTGTTACTGTGAAAGGAAAAAATGCAATTTTCTGGTTGCAAACTTCTTTTAAGGACAACTGACTCTTGCTTATTTTGTAGCATTTGTATTTGCATTTGGGATCGATTGCTCCTGTCATCAGTGGCTGGCACAACTGGAATAACAGGCTCCCTTCTGCCAATTCCTTTTCCTGATTTGACAGAAAGAGCTGCTGCAAATAGTTGCAGCAGGTTCTGGAAAAGCACAGGTCACGTTTGTTTTCCTGCTCTTCTCTTCCAATGAAATGGGGATCACAAGAATGAGTGCTGAGGAAGTGGTGTGAGGAGGTGACACGGCAGCTTCTTGATGGCACCATATGAGGGCCTGGGGATTATCCTTTAATTGATGCCTCTGGGCTGGCGGAAGATGATGTGGTGCAGGAACAGGAGTATGAAGGAGGAATGCAGGAGGTTTTGAAGGCTGATAATGCCTTCTGTGAAGCCTGGAGAGCAAGCGTAATAGTTTTCGACCAGAGACCAGCGAAATAATATTTTAAAGCCAAGCAAACAACTGACTGACCCAGGAAGGATGATTAGCAAAGCTGAGCAACAGCAAAGTGCACTAAGGCTCAACTTGCACTGTGCTTTGACAGAAACTGGCTTAAATTTCTCCACTTCACTGTGTTTTTGTTCTCTGGTCTTGGCCCTATGGATTGTGGGGCCTGTTTGAGCTTCCAGATCTGAACACAATCTAGTCGGGACACTTCAGCACAGATCAAATTAAATTCCCTACTTCCCCCTCCCATGACCCTTGCTGTGACATTTACAGTATTGAAGTATATTGTTATTTTGAGCTGCTTCTGTATTTCCCTGGAACCCAGCAAGGGGAAGGAGCCTCTTTATGCTGGCAGCGGGGGAGTTAACTTTCCAGTAAAGCCACAGAGAGTCACATAAATCCAAATCGTTATTAGTCACCTCAGGATCAGATCAGCCAGTGGCCATTTTGGGAATCCACAAGGGATTTTTTTCTGACTCTCCCCTCCAGTGGTTGTCACAACCTGCTTGAAACCCACTGATGGCTGTGCACAGTCTGGGCTCAGCACTGGGTCCTCAGAGCCTGACATGTAAACAAGAACTACAAGATTTCACTAATTCTTTACAAAAACTAGATCAGCCCATCCCTCTTCATAGCCACCAAGTGCTTGAAAAGATTGGAAAAAACAAATCAAGCCTTGACATATGTGTTGATTTATTTACTAGCAATGTACTTCCCAGGAAGAGCACTTAACAGGCATGCAGAGAGACTGTGGCACTTCTCCTAGTGGTGGGTGAGATTCCCCATTGCCAGATTTTATCTCTTCTTTTTGCCATGGCCTCACCCTGGGGAACCTCTGAAGGCCCAGATTTTGCACAAGGTGGAGAATCCTGTTAAATAAGCACTTGTGTAAAAGCCTGGCCCAGGGCATCATGCAGGGTTGGAGGTACCTGGCAGTGAGAAAGCTGTTTTCCCTCTTCCTTGGGGACTGGACTGCAGAGCACCCGGTTGGTGCTGATGGGTGTGTGGGGCTGTGCTGTTTCGAGCTGCTTTGGCTTAAACTGAGCCCTGTAGAAAGAGAAGCCGTTTCCTCCCATCAAACCATGGTCCCTCACCTGACACTTGACCTCTGTGGTGATGAACTCCCCAGATGTCCTGCAGCCAGGCTGTCACTGGGGCCGGTCTGCCCACTTATGGCCTTCACCTGCAAGTGGACAGATGATAGTGGTGTTAACTACGTGCTCCTAATTTTCTCATATTAATCAATTCCTGACTCCAACCACATCAGCTTTTCCTTTGTTGTCATCACATTCCTCACTCACTGTCCAGCCTAGTTCCAGACCTCTGTTTATCAATATTCTGCTATTATTAGCTGGCCCAGAAATGCATGTTATAGCACTGGTACCACAAGAGCTGCAGGGTGCATTTTTCTGTATTATTGACATCCTTCTCCTCTCTGTTGTGAAAATATCACCCTCCTATTCTCTGGCACTTTCAGTCTGTAATGTTGGTAAGGCAGAAACATCTTGCATCATGTTTTTGACCAGTCCTTTTTCCCTGCCATTAGGAGAGATGGTGATGGCTTAACAAGGAGTGTGATGGAAACAGAGTGGGTTCTCGCACCTGGTTTGTGGTGTAGATGGACTCAAAACAGGCTGAGCTGGGCACGGAATGCACTGGGCCCAAAGCTGACAGCTGGAAATAATTGTGTTTGTTCTTGCAGGGCATCTTATGCTGACTGACCTAAAGGTGGGCTAATACCACTGGGCTCAGGAATGTGGAGAAGAACTGAGAAACCTTTGTTACTTTGTTGCAGAAGTAGGTATTTTCAGAAGTAGTTGTATTTCTTTTCTCGTAAAAGACACACATAATAACATAACCAGCTTCCTTACTAGTGGTGCTGAGGACAGCTGAGATCAGAATAATTATTTTTAAGTAGAACATATGGTCGCTTTTATGTCTGAGCATGGTTCCATTGCCGCTTCTGTTTCATCCACTCTACTGAATTTTGCTCTTGACTTCTCACACAGTTTGGGCTAGCAGTGCTGGGGCTGTTGTTTAGGCAGGTTAATTGTTAAAATCTGCTCTTCCAGACTTATCTAGCTGGAAAGGTTACTCTCATGCGTGAGCTTGGCTGCTGGAAGCAGGGCTTGAGGCTGAGACTTCACTGCCTGCACAGGCATTACCAACCTGTTGGTTGTTTTGATTTTTTTTTCTTATGCTTTTCTAATCCTATTCTGTTCTAAACTATACCTATGGGAAAAATATTTACATTTGGGGTTTTCCTCAGTTAAGGGTGTTTTTCAGAGCTGGTCATATCTCTGGTAATAACTCTTCTTCAAATGAAAAGGAGAAAATTGCTTTTCAATTGAAAAGTCCACAGGATGTAGTTCCAGAAAGAGGCTTGACAAACTTCACACATTTTATAAAATGTTTCTCAGCAAGATATAAATCTTTCTTCCTTGTTGCTGTTAGACTCCTGCCATAGCCAGATGGCACACAGACACTTGGATCCGGTGTTAATCTGTTCTCCTCTGTGCCAGCATTAGTCCTGTGGCTGTGGGGACACAGGGTACTGCTGCAGGGAAGGCTGAAGGAGGGAGCCAGGGAGAGGGCAGAGGCTGCCTCTCTTGCTCAGATATCTGCAATTTCAAGTGGCTGTTCCCTCAGCACAGCCTGGAGGTATGTGGCTCTTGTCATTGTGCAAGGCATTTTAGCAGCTACCCATCACCAGACAGAAAATACTTTTTCCCCCCACAGTCCTGGTCTTTGTCACCTTCTCCTACCATTTACAACAGCTCCTCAAATGGTGCTCCTTGAATGCTTTGAATGAGCTGGTTAAATTGTTATGCTAGAAAATATTTGCTCATCCCTTTTTATAAATTTTATTTTATTTCACATTTTTCTGATCTTGCAGGGCTAGCAAGGTGGATCAGCTAGAGCATATGGCTGGGCACTGAGAGCGGAGCAGAATCTGTTTTGTTTGGGCTCACCCCACACTGCAGGGCCCCACATGACACTTGTCCCCATGCCTTGGGTGGCAGGTAATGCTACTGCAAGGTTGTGGGTCCCTGCATGAGCCAAGCAAAAAGTGACTCAGGTAAGTGTCCCACCAGAGTTTAGTTCTGCTTTGCAGATCCTCTCTGACAGCGAGGAGCCAGTGTAGTGTATGCTGATGTCTCCTTCTCCAAGTGTGGGGTCTGTGGTCCCCAGAGAGCTCATGGACATACACTGCTCATTGGAGAGCTCATGCTGGCCAGTGCTCTGCTCTCCAAGAACCTGTTGACACTGCCTTTGGTCATGGTGAATAAGCACTGGCTGTGACATTTGCACCTTTCCTGTAGACCTCTAAGACTCACAGTGACACCGAATTAATGCCACTGTTCTCAGATGCACATGTTGCACTCATCTCACCTTCCCTCTGACATCCATCTCTGCAGCTCTCTGGGCACATGTGGCTTCTGCAGTCCTCTGGCCTCTTTCTTTTGTCCTAGTGTAGCCTCAGGATGGGGAGGTGAGCACACTGTGTGGCTCTGTGAGACTCTGCTTGGTGCAGGATCCTCCAAATCATGCATGACAGGAATGGAAAGCTGTCACTTGGTAACTGCCTAGAGGAACAGGTCTTACCAAGCCAGCTGACTCTGCAGCTGGAAGAGGTTAAAAATTAGCCCTGCAATAATATGTGTGAGTAATTGACTTTCTGCTGGTTTTGTAAGTAGTGCCGGTGTCATTTCAAGCAACCTGAAGTGGGAAAGGGCAGGGGGAGAAGGAGGAATGGGGTGGGGATGGGCAGGAACTGGAAATATTTGTGGCTTATTATATCAAACAAAGAAAGCCTTTGATTTTTGTAAGGGAGAGATGATTTCGTCGTGCTCCTCTGCATATCTCTCTTGAGAGGGTTTTATGTATGTTTTCCTCCATTACACCAAAGATATACTTACGCACTTAATTTACAGTGCCAAGAATGTTGAGTCTTCTCTTTACCATTCATGCACTGAACTTCCTCAAAGGACATGAAGAGGCGGCTCTTTTGAACATCCCTGCCATGCAGGGACCGGGTGACTTCTCCTTATTTCAAAAACGCTTAACATAGTGAGGCATTTTTAGCAAAACTGTCAGAGATGTAACACAAAAATCAGTTCCCCCACCAAGGTTCGATTTTACTGCACAGTTAACCTGGCCCCATCTCAAGCAGAGACCTGCCCGTATTTCTGTGACCTTGATGATGCTGTGCTAATCTCTGTGTGTCTGGCCACAGAGCCAGACTTCTCTGGTGCTCAGAGGCTGTGTGGTTATTTTGCAGCCACTTGGCTGCCACAGAGGAGCTACAGGAGGTGCATTGGAGAATCACCAGAATTTAAATTATTTTTGTTTCATTTTCCTGTCTGCAGTCACAGGGTAAAACAGGTAAGGTCCAGTCCAAGGTTCTGCACTCTACAGCCAACCACATGCTCTGGTCTGGACTGGGAGCACACTCTGGCCTGTCAGAAGTTTCTCTTCTCTGTATGGCAAGAGCCACTGATTTTACTTTGAGCCAGAACATGAGTTAACTGTGCAGTGGAGAAATACCCCCTGAGCAGCTTCTCAAGATGTCATCGTAAGTCTACAGTTGCGGGAAACAGGGTGGTAAGACTTGAATTTCTGGTGTTAAAATTGGAGAGGAATAATATTGCAAGTTTGGTTTTGTTTGGTTTTTTTTTTCAATTTATCAAAGAGAAGTCACCTTGAAGGTCACCTTTTAAGAATTCCTTGTCTGTTCCTGACCAGATGGTGTGTGAGAAGCAATACTGTTTTCTGTGAAAACAGCTCTGTAGAAAAGAAGAGAAGAGAAGAGAAGAGAAGAGAAGAGAAGAGAGAAGAGAGAAGAGAAGAGAAGTATCTGTGCTGAAAGACCTGATTATGCTGGACCAAGCACAAAATCTATTATGGAGGTATTAATTGCATGTGCTGTTTATGTAGTCACACATTACACCTGCTGTTTCCTGTAGGAGTCAAATACCAGTAGTGTTTTCCATCCCAAACTGGATGTGATGCTAAAATACCAGGAATTTGCAAGGAGCAGGCCTGAGCTGTGTTAAACCAATGACTTAACATGACTTAAAAAGAAAAAAGCCACCCAGGAAAACCAGATTATGAGATTTGCCACCATTCAATTAAAAAGTCATCCTTTCCTGTTGTTCCGTGAGCACTGGGCTTTCCAAGTTCACCAGTCTTTCCTGGGACAAGTGACTCATGAACCTGATAGGAAAATGTACCTGTTTTTAGCCAGAGGTTAAAGCAGCTCTCCAGTTACCAGAGTAAACAAAGGATTTATTTCTGTCCTTAGCAGTTACCCTGCAAAGTCCAGGAACACAGGAAGGCTGGCAGAAGCAATTAGGTTTGAGCCAAGTTTGCTGAAGTCAGTAGAAGGTTTCTGACGTCCATGGTAAGATGCTCATAGATGCCAGTGGGATTTGACCCATGTCTTTTGCTAGAGGGGAAATAGGGAAAAAAAAGTTGGTGTAGTGATTGTGCCAGCAACCAAGGACTCCAAGGAGCTGGAAGGTGTCTGCCACAGTGCAGGATACGTATTCCCCGCTCTGGCCCAGAGTTGTCTGTCTGTACTCTTGGCAGAAGAGCAGCTGTCATCACAGAGATGTGATGGCTATAGACACATTCGAGACTGAGACTGATCAGACACTGCAGTAATGGCAACCATGCAAGTGGCTAAAATATTTGGAAATCAGAGTGTTGGATATATTGGCATCATGGAAGATGAAAGGTTCTATGAGCCAGGAGTCACTTATTAATCCCAGCATAAGAAATGGGATGTGTTTGCTCTCCACTGTGAACATCATTGAAAAATGCAAACAAAACACTAGCTTATTTCAGGTCAGCACTCAAGATGGTATATAGACAATATGGATTTTAGCCTTTATTTTATTGGATTTAATTGCATACATGAGCTTCAAAGTGCCTAAGGCCCAACAGATGGTGACCTAAGGTCTGATTAAAAAGGCAGCAACACCCTAAACCTTAAGCTTGTTTGTTAGACAATATGGCATGACTGGACCATGCAATGTTTCAGGAAGGCATGCTAGGAATAAAGCACCTAGTGCATCCAAAGCAGTTGCCAAGATTTCTACCTTTACTCAGAAGAATGTGGACATTGATCTTGCCTATCCTCCATACCAGTGTAGCTCAGGAGCTTGGCTAGGATGGAAAGGAGAGACTGTTTCCAACCACACCTCCCTGAAAAGTCTGCAGTGCCCTGAGACAGAGCATGTTGACACTTGGAAAAGAAATCGACCACTTGATTTTTCCGTTTGGGAGATCCATGTGGCTAGGAAATTCCAAATTACCAAATTTCAGGAAAAGCGGCAATTATCAAAGGCTCATAATCTTAGTTTATTTTTTATTTAGTGTTAGCATGTCAGATATTGGGACAGTTGTCTATATTTCTGGCTGTGACTGATTTCAGAGAATCCTATTCTTGGGTCTGGATAAAGTACAAAATCTCTTTTTCCTTTGCATAGCACAACACAGCTTTGTGTCAGCTCTGTAAAGGATACCAGCCCTTACAGCATCCAGGAATCACCTGATTGACGTCCACCTGCTTTGTCAGAAATGTCACATGCACATCCTCCTTGCCTGCTGAGTGCCACCCAGACACAGCGTGGTGAGGACACCTGATGGGTGCTGGCTCTGTGCTCAGCAGGGTGAGATTTGCTGCCTGTTGTGTGCAGCAGTGCACCCATCTATGGCTGGGGCACGGTCCTGGGATGCCTCCAATGCCTGACCATTTTCTGGCATGGAGACCCAGTCCAAGGTCCATTGATGTTGTGTGCTGGGCTCAGATTCCAGCTGATGGGTTTGCTCTCCACACTCCTTGATCTTGGAAGACTTCTCCCTGGGGAAGCTGGTAGTTCGTAACACTGAGGTGGGGAGTCTCTGGAATCCCAGGCTGTGTGCAGTATGGCCCTTACCTTCAGTGACTTGCTTGGGTCTGCCTTCAGTGCCTGAGCCATGGGATCAGGGAAGGACCAGCACTTACACAAGGAATGAGGCAGGAGATCCTGACCAAGTCACAGGGGCCTCAGCCTGGTCCTGTTGAAGGTGTCATGAAACTGCCCTATAAGACTGATCCTCCTTAAAGAGTAATTCAGCATGGGAGTTCCAGAGGAAGCAGCAACACAACAAAACACAAATGTAATTTGATTTTCTATGTTCTCTCATGTGCTCCTTTCCATCCATGGACCCCATGAACTCTCTGTGGGCCTCCTGTTTCTGCTGGGCTTGAAAATATCCTATCATTCCATTTTATGCCTTTAGTGAGTTGCTTTTCATTTTCTTGTACTTTATTGTTCTTTCACACCCACTTTGTCAGATTGTGTTCTTTTGCATCTTCCTTAACTCCCTATCTTTTAAAGAAATTATTTTAATGTCTCAAAAGTATTACATGGTTTAATCATGTTGGCTTACTTTTTTTTTGCTTTGAATATTTTTTATTTGATGAGATGTCTGCTGTATGGTGTCTTTAAAAGTGCTTTACTGATTTTAGCTGCTGATTTCAATGAATTTCATCACTTCTATGTGATTTCCCCTTTTAAAGCCAAACATTTAGCTTGATATTCAGTCTATGTAGTTCTTCTGAGAACTTTAGTCACTTCTATCTTTCTCTCTCTCTGGAATGAACTGTTCTGACATTTCTATTTTACTAATTAGTTTTTTCTAGAAAGTATCCCAGATATGTAGATTGCCCATATCCTTATTTGAATTCCAGCATTCTAGTTCATCTTCTCTTATTTTCAGATCACTGCTATTTGTACCAAAATTATTTTAAAGGTGCTTGTGGACTAGCTACTATTTTTGTGTACTTCGTGTGTGTGTGCGTGTGCATCTTACTTAATTAGGGCTTTATTTACAGAGACCTGCTTCTTCTGTTTCCACTTATCTCCATTACCTTCTGTCCTATCCTTTTTCTTAACAGAGAAGTTTGAGAGCTTCAACCAAACTGTGCATTCTCCTACACCTCTCCCTTACCCTGTCTTTAATTTAAAACTCTTTTTTAACTCTGACTCCATTAAGTCCCAGCTCCTTTCTGTCTTGCTTACATAGATCTCACTTTTTTCTACATGTGCTTCACTTTTCTATATAACTTTCCCCTTTTCTAATAAACCCAGCAATGTCTACAACAATAGTCTTGCAAGCTTCAAACATTTATTTTGCATACATAGAACTATTTAATATCACTTATCATTCATCTCCAGGGTTTGAAGTGCTCTCCCATGCTGCTCACTTGTGCTCTTCCCCTTGCCACAGTTAACAGCACAGTCATGCTGGAAAGTTACACCCAACCAATATTAGGAAATGCTCCCTGCTGCCTTGTAAATCCCTGGTGCCACCAGCAAGAGTGGAGGAGGAGGTGGAGGAGGAGGCATTCCAAGCATACGGATTCTCAGGGAAGGGAAATGAAGCTGAGTACGTCACAGATGCTGCTTATCATGGTCACATTTGCTCATGGTGAAATCTTTCCCACTCAGCAACGGCTGGGAATATCACCATTTGCTGTTCCAGTGGGAATTTTGTGCTTCTTGCAGATTTCACTCTCATGCTACATTTTCACAGTACGTCTCAGGCAATCAAGCAGCCCCTTCCCTCTGCCCCAGCTGTGCTGCTCTTCCTGTGCCTCTTTGGTGCAGGCACAGGTACTCACCCAGCCCGTGAACAGCAAGGAACAAGGTATCACAGCAGCCTCTCTGTGTTGTTAAACTGCAGCTCTTCCACACTGTATGAGGTGGGCTCTGCAGCATGGACAGGCTTTGTGCTTACAGCATTCTCCTGTCCTTTAGATGGGTTCCTGCTGTAATGCATGGGACTGATCAAAACTGGGATGCACTGTCTGAGTGAACTGGACAAGCACAGGGTGAGGGACAGGGATGTGATATACACTCAAGGAGAACAAGTGTGATGTCTCTCCTGTTTCCCTCTCTAGGTGCCTCCCAAGGCTCCCACCATGCCGACTTCCCTCTGATCCATGACCACAACGCTGTGCGTCAGACGTCACCCCAGAGCAGCACAGCTCTTTCCCAGGAGATAAGTGAGGGGGGTTTTGCCTACACAACAGCTCTCCTGAGCTTTCCCATGCTGGGAGGGAAGGTGGGAGGGAGGAGATCCGGCTTCCTCCCTGTCCAAGCGCCAGTCCCGTGGGCCTGCCATAGCACTGGTGGGAATATCCAGGGGCATTATGCAATTTGCAGAGGCGGTTTTTCATGCAGCCTGGCAAGGCAGCGTCTGATAATGGCTCTCCCTTTGTGTGTACCACACAATCAACCTCATGATCTTCTCTCCAGTGCAGGCAGCCCACGGTGTTATGTCCTGTACTGCTGTGATGACGAGAACAGGGCTGTGCACAGGACAGGGAGCCCTGCAGCGCTTTCATCAGTGAATCACTGCTCCAAGAGCTCATTAGGCACAAATCATTAATGGTCTAAAAGGACTGGAATAATCTAGCTTGGCTCTGGTGAAAGTGCAGATTGCCTATTTTCAGGAGGCATGGGAAACCCTTCTTAAATCTGTTTTTAAACTTTGAATTTGGCTTCTGAGTAATGCCACTGATTTCATTTTTCAAAGGTCACGAGAGAATTCTCTTCTGCTATCTCCAAAGGGCATGACAAATGTTCCTGTAACAAAGTAATAAATTGTTCAACACCATGCTCTTAGCAATTACCTTGCCATAAAGGTATTTGCAGCAGGTACAGTAAGATAAACCAGTTTGTTTCCTATTGTTTTTCAGATGGGAAAAAATTGGGGTAAGGCTGTAGTCATTTGGTGGTGAGTTTGAGGGATAAATATAATTTAATGTATTTGCTGAATGTTTTAGTGGGTCTTAAAAGTTCCTTTAATAGATTTAAAAGCCTATTTATAGACTATCCCTTTTAGAAGTTGGAAAATGTATTCACTTCTGTATTCTATGTACCTATTTAAATTGCATCCAAATTTAAAGCTGTCCATAACATTAATTTAGCACCTTTTCTGAATGCTTCCTCTCATGTAGTCTTTATTTACAGGATCCTGTATTATTTTCCCCAGTATCATTCTGCCACCTGCATGACAGCTCTTTCACATTTTGGACTCAAATTCCCTTGTAACGCAACGGGCAAAGGAGTCAGCCATGCAAGAAATTAGAAGCAAAGACTACAGTATGTTACTGAATGCAAATTTGGGGTTGTTTGGCAGGAGGGAAACCAACCCTGCACCAGCAGCAGCAGCGTCCTGGCCTGTGGGTTAGAAGTGTCACTGCAAATCCGGTTAGACAAGTGTGCGCCTGCCTCCCTGACCTCTTCCACTCGGCAGTCTTTTCTCTGCATTTTTGTCTGAGAGGCTAATGTGGCAGTGAATAATGGGAACCAAACTGGCCTTCCAGCCTCAAGCTGGGCCCAGTACATCCCAGTACACATGCGTTGGCTGATTGGCTGAGTGGGGGCAAAGATAAATTTCATAGCTCTGACATGTGGGTAAGTAAAGTCCAGTGCAATCAGCCAAGTGTTTTTTCACCAGCATGAAATAAGAATGAGAATAGGGAGACGCAGCCACATTTGATGTAAAGGCTGTCTGTGGCTATGTAATGGGCAGATGTTCATATCTACTTTTGCTGCAGACGAGGAAGCAGAGTAACAGCTCTCTGGAGTGAGTATTCCAGAAAAACATTGATTTTCTTGGGGCTGGGGGCTGAGATGTAGCCCCTGGCTGGAGACAGGACGTCCGTGCTGGATTTCCAGTTTCTGTTTGGAAATCTGGGTGACCTTTACTGCTATGCCAGCTATGCCTATGCAAACAGAGCTCCCCACCCTGAGCTTTGGTTCACACACCACTAGTAAAAAGGAAGACATTGTAGTCAAAGCATCAAGAAATAGGTACAAAGGAGAAGAGTGTCTGTAGCTCTGCCACCAAGTTCTCCTGCATATTCTCAGGTTACAATATAGAGTCTAGCCCCATAGGGCACTTTTTCTCCTACCTGTTTCATCATGTTGTGTCTGGGCTTTGCAATGACTGTCATGTAGGGTAAACCATGACATCTTTGTATTACGTGCATTTGTGTCCAGCCTCAAAACATTGTTTCATTCCCTGAGGTGAGTGCTGTTATCAGGAGAATGAAGTGTCCCAGTCCCCTGGTAATTATTCATTAGGTAAGATTTAATGTGTGTGTACAGGGCTGGCAGATACCAGTGGATCTCACAGGAGAGGTCAGTCAGCCAAGCTTATGTCAGCTTCAGGATAGGGATGGGTGAGTAACTGGAGTAAAAATAACAAAGCTAGAAGGTCAGGAGCAGTTTGCCCAAAACTTAACTCAAAACCTTTTCTTTTCATCTCAAGGCCAATCTTGCCATTCAGATCAGAAGGCTGGGAAGACTCGGGGTGGATTTGCACCCACATCTAGAACAAATCACAGATGTGCACTGAGGCAAAGCAATGTTTGGGGTCACAAACCTGTCTTTGTTCTACCCGTACCTCCTAAGGTCTGAAAAATGCTTTTACTTCTTGCCTTTTTTTGTACACTTTTTCCCTGTCTGACACCAAGATTCTTGTTTTCCTGTTCAGAAGACTGCCTCTGCAATATTTACTGCCTGAATAAGAATTGTTTGCAGACTTATTTGCATGAGTTTTGTGTGGAGAAGGTCTGTTAGAAGATATAGGCACAAGCTAAGGAACAGCACATGAACAGACTGTAGACATTATACCAAAGAAATCAAGTAAGTGGAAAGATAGTAATTGGCTGACAGTTAAGAGTGAGGGATTGATGAGACACAAAAATCTCAGACAAAACCTCTGGGTGAACTCCCAGAGGAGAAGCCTGTGACTGGACTGGTTGATATAGGAACTTGACACTGGTGAAATAGACTGGACTTTGAGGCTTATTTAAAATTAGTCCAATACAGTACAGGTGCTTGGGAGTTGTGGGGAGCAAAGCTTTCCTTGCTTGTTCCAGCAGTGAGGATGTACCGAAGAGAAGAGCACTGGTGACATTACAGCTCTTGGGGCTCTGGAGATTCTCCCTGGCTGGCTTTTCTTTTCCGCCATCTTCCATTCTGTCTGTCTGTTATTCAACCACAAAATTACATAATGTATCACCAGCTAGAACTGCATCTGCCTGCTTAATGGATGGCTCATTATCTAGGGAGGGAAACAGAGAGGGCAAAACCTTTTATGTGCCAATAGCACTGCTGAGATGTTCATGTGCATTACAGGCGAAGGAAAGGGTGTAACACGTCTGGCCTCATTTATAGCCAGATGGGCTGAAAGAGTAAGATGTAATGAAGGTCAGCATAGCTGGTAATGGAGTGAAGGCAGTGGAAGTTACTTTCTTGACATAAAAGCAATTAATTCTCCAACAAAGTCCCTCTCTCATGCAGCAGAACAGAGTGAGGCAGTCCTCTCTATATTTAAAAGTACTCCCACAGCTTTGATCTTTTCCATTTTCTGGAAATGTAAGCTTGCAAAGAGGGTCTGGCCTCATCTGGGATGATGTATTGGGCCATGTGGTGCTGGCCTTGCAGAGCAGCGTGGGCATGCCTGCTGTTCCCTGCACTGCGTCATTCTGGAAAGATCTCCGAAAACTCTGGTTACCACAGTAAAGACAACGTGCTGCTGCAATGTGCAGGTACCCTGCCTGCTTGGAAATGCCATGACTCACTTCTTCTCATAACAGGGGGTTTTGTCCACTTTCAGTCACACAGATGATGTTTAACTATGAATGAAAATGAAAAAGTAAATGAGAGGGAACAAAGTCTCCTACCAAAACTCCATCTCTAAGGACCTTAAAATGTGGAAGCACGTAACTATACGGGCTTGAAAGCAACCCTTTAGCCCGGTGTACTCTTCAATGTCAGATATATCCCATTCCAATCAGTATATTATGGCAACCAAATGTAGGTTTTTCTTTTATTGGTTGTTAAAATAAACACTTGTTTAGAGCTCAGGACAGAGCTGTGTTGGCACCAGGTATCAGGCCCAGTTTCAGTAGAGCTCGTGGCAGATACGTAGTGATTGAACCATATGGTGGGGGGATTTTGTGCTGCCTGTGCTGGCAGGAGACCAGAATGTTGCTTTGGGTTCCCCCAGACATAAAAACCATGAAGTTTTGCAGCTGTAGTTTCATTTTATTTCGCTGTCTGACTAACCTTCTTCTTACTTGATTTCCTCTATGTTTCCCACACAGAAAGTCAGACTCCAAGTTGCATTTTGAACAAGTTTTAAGATTAACTTCTCCATTTATGTGAGGTGACCCTGGATTTTGGTAATAAAATGTGCTGGGGTTGCCGGTAGAGGGAAAAAGAAGATTCCTCAGTGGGGGTGAGTGCTGATGACTTTAACAAAGTCATGGTGTAATATGCTGTTCTGCTGACTTTTGCCTTGTTTAATTACCTTTTGAATCCCAAGAAGCTGAACCGTGCCTCACCAGCTCGTTATGTCCCCCGGGTTTGCTCTCCCCAGCAAATAGATGCTTTCCCTGCAGTCTCTGGAGGCTCTTTCTTGCTGTTCTGATACATCAAATGTGTTTGTTTGGCACACTGATGTTTGAGTTTTCTGCACTGCTTGTGTTTTCCAATTCCTTGGAGCACTGAGGATGCTGCTGAATTGTCAGAATCATGGTAGGATGCTGACTTGAGATTACTGTCAATGGCCTCATTATGTTAACAAAGGATATTTTAAGAGATACAAAAGATGTGGCATTTACTTTCTTGGGAGAGGGAGGGGGGGGGAGAGAGAGAGAGAATGTGTGTGGATGAATGAACTTACACTGCAAGTCCCCCCACTCTTCAGCTGGAAATGACTGCCAGTCTCTCTCCACATTGCAGTCAGAGCAACGATGGCTTCTGATTTGTATTTTGGGGCTGCTCGCAGTGTGCTTGGCTCACCCGTGCATGCAAGGCAATTACTCTTCCTCCTGAAGAGCTCCTCACCTCAGTCGTGGGAGGTCTGAAATAGGCACAGCCTTCACAGACACAGCAGTGGCACACGCAGCATCACAGCATCTTTGTGCAGTTGTAAGCCAGAGTTGCTGTGGTCTCGTTCCCTCCTTCGAGCCAGCACTAGCATTGTTGTGGCTGGAAAATTAGTCACTTTGGGAAACTGAGCTGGGAGAGAAGTAATGTTATGAGGGAAAAAGTAATTAATTCCCTGTCCACTTCCCTTCTGGAGGAAGGGCTAAGGAGGGGTTCGCACCTTAGTCTGCTCTGCTCCCTCCAGAAATTCTTGAGGAAGAATATCAAAGAGGAGGATATTGACTGCAAATCTTCTGTCTTTAATGAAATGGAGACTTGTGCACAGCCCCTATCTCTGAATCAAAGGGAGCAAGCTCTTTCTCTTCCTCCCTGTTGTCAGGCCATCAGAAGGTAGTTGGCATATCCCTTATCAAAGGAAATGTGGTCCTTCCCTTAAGCTTGTCTGCTCGGTGGCGTTCTGTAAACACAGATCAATAAGGTGTCACAAATCCTATCCTATTACCAGAATTCAATAGCAAATGAAACACCCTTCAGCTTAGCATATTATCATTTCATGAATTTACAATTAAAGACCCAGATAAGATTAATTACTTCCAAGGTGACTCTTTACAATTGTCTCTTTATAATGGAGTTTTCTAACCAGCCCACTGTGGCTTTGTCACCACGAGAAATCATAGACAATTTAACAGTTGGATAGGAAATGTTTATTTAACAGGCCTTTTGCTCCTTCTCTTATAGTTCCCTTAAGAAAAAAAAAAAAAAAACAACTCCCTAGGAAAAAGCACATCCAACGCCAATAGTGAACTTGATAAAAAACTGTCTACAACTGGGGTTTTTACTTTATTTCTGTTGCTCCAAATATAAATATTTTAGGCATCGTGTTCTTCCAAAGCCTCTGAGTAGATGAAACGTAGCAATATTGCAACAGAAAAGATCTCTACATGCTGGATAGAGCGACCAGATCTCTGACAGCTTTTTTTCCCATACAAAATACTAAGACGAGGAAGAAAGAAGACTCTGAGTTCTACAACAAAACATCAACCGCGTATTTATTTGTTAATCTGCCTTATGCCCAGCTGAAAGAGACCAGCTGGGTCCAACAAAAGTGCTGGCCCCCAGCTGATGGAGAGACTGTAAATCAAAACCCAGCATGCCACAAGGAACAGGATAGAGATGGGTGGGATTTCCCCAGAGGAGATGCCACTGCCTGAGAAAGAGCCCTGTTACTCCTGCTCAGGCAAAATGCTGATGTTAGTGTGAGAAGAAGGAGACAGGCTCTCTGGTCTGCTATGGGCTGTATACCTCAACCACAGCTTGACCAGAAAGGCCACATTAATTCTATGGTTGTTCCTGGCCTTGCAATATACAGACCAGGAAGCATTATCTTTAGACGTATATGCTAAATTTATCCCACATTAGACAATCATTTTGGGTTTTTTTCCCAAGGCAGCATGCAGGGAAGTTGATTAGTACTCACTATGCTTGGAGGTTAAAGTTCAAGCAATGAAAAGCCCTTAGCTACACCCTCCAAAACCAACAACAAAAGCTGAGATTCCAGGGTGGTTGTTTTTGATGGGTGGCCTGTTTATGAGTTTTGAGGCTTACGACTGCCCACATTTTTCAGTCTGTAAAGTAGAAACCTGTGCTTTTACTTTTGGTATTAGCTCCTGAGGGTCTCAGCTCTTGCTCCAACTCCTGAGAAGATGGGCTTCCTGGAAGACACCTTATATCACACGATCTGTGGTAGAAGCGTTGTTTAAGCTTCTGAATTGTAATGCAAAAGGCCACAGGAGTTAGGTGGGAATTGTGCAACTCCCTTGCAATCTTTTCCCATTTTCTGATGAGCTCTAGTCTGCTCCCTAGTTACAAGACAATGAAGCAGTTCATTTCACATTTCTGAAATATCAGTAAACCCTCCTCCACAAAACTGAAAGTATTTTGAATATTAAGAGGATAAGCTTTTTCAAGTTTGTGTGGGGGAGCAGAATGACTTGTCCCCACTATGGTGACAAGAGACTGTATTGCTCCCTGGGCAGCTCAGCTTGGGACATCATAACTGGGACTTCTCAGTCTGTAACAGGCTGAGAAGGGGCAGAAGCAGCAGACTTGTGCTGTGAATGCTGGCCATGAACATACAGAAATCAGAGAGCTCCTGAGCTGGGCTTCTGTGGTTGCCTGACTACAGCTTGTTCAACTGTAAGTCAATCACTGTAGTTAGCAGCTCTACCTGAGAGGCATCTGTAGTACTGATCCATAATTTGGCTTCATAATGCATTGGCAGCATTTTCTTCTACTGCATTTTGACAGAGCACTTGCATCACACCATTCCCATGGCGTGAGTTGTTTATCTCAGGGTGAGGTTTAGCACAGCACTGTACCATGGTCTAGCATAGCTGAGTAAATGGGTTAGTGTAATCCTCGTGAGGATTGCTGTCCTGAAGGGATTCCTGGGAAGGCTTCATGCTTGTACCAGGCTTTTAGATGATTTTAAATGAGATTTTTGAGGGGGCTTCATGGAATTTTATGTGATGCAGTCTGTCTCCAAGACATCTGGGCAGTAGTTGGGTCAGCAAAGGCCACTGCAGAGCTTAAAGACCGTTGGTATTGGTGTATGAGGAAGACACTACTGAGACAACAGATGATCAAAGTATGATTCTGACAAATGGGCACCCCACTACAGAACTCAAACAGAGTCCTGCCTGGACAGTTGTGTTTGCTGTTGATGTCTGGCACTTACAGATGTTGCTCCTCAACATACACTTGTTTTGCATCAAGGCACTTTCAGAACAGCAAATCATGCGCAGCACTGCTCTTCAGCAGGAGGGTAAGCGTGCTGCCACTGCACTGTCCAGACACTTGGAAATCTGTTTCCTAGTGTTTAGAAGAAAGAGCAAAGCAGAGTTCCTCAAAGCCATAGTAATTTGTATCCTATCTCTTCTCTTCTTTTTTGCTATTGGTGAAATTCACTGTTCTGAGTTATATAGGAAATTTGGTCCCAGTTCATGCATTTCAAGTGCAGAAGAGACCTTTGAATTAAAGTTACTAAACAGTGTTTTCCAGCAGGAAAAAAACCAAGCAGTACCACTTTGTCTCAGAGCGACATTTCTAGACTAAGAAGGTCCTACACAATAACAACACAGAAATTACAGTAGCTGCAACAGGAGCCTTGATGCTGAGGAAGATTTTAAGCAGTCCGGATATAAAGCATATCCTTGTGCCCCTGGCAAGGATGCAGACTTCTCTCCCACACACCTCAGTCACTCATGAAAAGCCAAGTTCTGGAATTTTAAAAGGCAAAAATATTACAGCAACAGCAACAACGAACATGACAATCAGATGTTAAA
This sequence comes from Falcunculus frontatus, assembly GCA_013398115.1. Lineage (NCBI taxonomy): Eukaryota > Metazoa > Chordata > Aves > Passeriformes > Falcunculus > Falcunculus frontatus. Next base: position 1,161,092 of record VZRV01008191.1, on the reverse strand, counting down.
TGGTTCCTAATGATCTTATCAGTGAGTTGTGTAACTAGGAAGAAGGAGAAAGAAGCACTCAACATTCTTCAGGACCTGGTCAGTTATTTTACTGTCAGTCATGAACCTTGACCTTTCTGAAAAACTTTCTGTTGTGTTGGGAATCACGAAAAATGTAGGTCCCCTTTTCTCACAGCATTGCAAGTCTCCCTATGGATTATCTTGTCAAATGATTTAAGCCTGCTCGCAGTCATTAGGATTTTCAGGCCGGTTTGAGAGGTTTCCCCTCCCCAACCCTGCTCTAGGCCATGCCCACCCACTGCTGTGTGCTGTTCCCCCCACGCAGGGCAGACGTGGGCAGCCCGTGCTGTGACCCCAACCTCTGAAATCACCAGAGGGGTTTTTTAGGAAGTTACAAAGAGTGGCTTAACCTGAGTTCACATGGTGCCCCAGTGAGAGAAATAACCCAGCAAGCTAAAACAGATCGTTTTCTGCTGGATTAATGAGCTGAAGCAGGTCTTATGAGCCCCAAAGCCAACACAAAGGAGGCAATGGGAGCTTCTCCCCGGAGTGAGAATAGGAACAGGGACAAGCAGGGATGGGAGGAGGAAGAGCATTTCCCGCTTATGGCCGCAGCAACTCCACCATGACGTGTCATTTCACCCTCTGTTGTGCCGTTGGGGTTGAAAATAGCCCTGCTAAAATAAAACAGGCTGTGGTTTGGACTTGGGTGGATTTCAGTGTGCACGAACCTGGATCAGCTCCAAAGCACGGTTCCACCATTGCTTGCACTGGTCGCAGCAGAGGAAGTGATTTTGGGATGGGGGAAGCAAAGAGGAGGGAGTGAGAGGGCAAGGGGGGGTACTGAGCTGAAGGGAAAGGGAGTGGGATTTCTCAGCCTCGCTCAGTCAATGTGACTTCAGCCGTGTTGTAGAGACCCCTTTCCTGCCGCAGCAGCGGGCACTCAGCCTCACCCCGCTGAAGCCGGGGCCGTAGGCAGTTCCTCTCGGAAGCCGCAGGGTCTGGTCCGTCGGTGCCTCTCCCGCAGGAGCTGCGCTGCTCCGGCCCCGCTGGACGCTGCCCTGGAGCCGCTGCACACCCCTGTGACACGGCTCTCCCCTGCCGCTGCCCTCGCACAGCCGACGGAGGCGCTGATGTGAGACGGGCCGCGAACCCAGCGTGCGAGTTCCTCTGGAAATAGAGGTGTTCGCCTCCTCCCCCACCTCCAGTGACAAGTGCCGTGACCTGAGCCAGGCCTCCTCCCTCGCACAGAAGGGGCCTGACCTTTGGGACCATTGGGAGTATCTCCTGCAGCCAGTTAAGCTGAGACTTTCTGGAGGTTGCGCTTTAGTCAGTTTTAAACTGCAAGGCTTGAGAGGAAACGGACTGTCGTATTAAACCTTATACCTTACAGAAGGTCAGACTTAGTCCACCGGCCCTCAACTGTGACGTGGGAGCAAGTTCAGTTTCCATTTCACTCCTAGCTGCCATAATGAAATATCGCCAAAATGTTTCTGTCACAACCTTTATTGAAATTCAGGCTTTGATGCAACTGAACTTTGAAGAAAATTGGCCCTGCTTGGACTGTGGCTTATTTCACTATTAAAAGTAATTTTAATTTCTTATTGATGATTCCTGTTACTGCTTCCAGCCCACAGTCCTTTATACGTCACTGCAATATCTAAACACAGTTAGCTTTGGGGAGTCCCTTTCACTCCGTAGCCTAGGAAATGAAGGCAGAGACCAGCTGCTTTCAAAGTCACTTGGGTATGCCCCATCCGTAGTGTGGATGCCCCATCCCTGGAATTGCTCAAGGCCAGGTTGGATGGGGGGACTTTGAGCAGCCTGGTCTAGTGAAAGGTATCCTTGACCACAGCAGGAGGCTTGGAATGGGAGAATCTTTAAGGTCCCTTTCAAGCCAAACCATTCTAAGATTCTGTGATTAACTAGAGCCCTGGGTTTAGATCCTTTCTTGGCCATGGACAGTCCTTGTCACCTCACATGTGTGCCTTTGGTTTTTAATCTGGTCTTAAGTGACTGCCTACAGTTTAAGGCACTAGACTCTCACCGAGTTAATCTCAGTACCTAGGATCCCAGACAGCTTTGAGTAGTTTATGGGTGCTTTGGACAAAGCATCAGGTACTTTTCTGTGTTTTAGGGGAAAAAATTGAGGCCAGAAAGCAAAGTTTCTCAGGGAATTTGTGGCCTGAGCAGGAGAGAGGACCTGAGCTCCAGCCATCTAACCTTTCCTTCCCACCTCAAGCCTGTCTGAGAGCATATGCTTGAAAGAATGGCTGATTAGGTACAGTGCAGACTTTATTCTTCTCTTCCCACAAGTGTAAACTTCTTGGAGTTCATGTATGTTTGGCAGGAAAGACATCTCATTTAATATACCAACTCTGTGTATGTAGAAAAAATGTCAGGACCAGGATTGAATGTGTGAATTTGGGGAGAGAAATCCCATTTGTGCAGCAGTGCAGGAGCTTGATTTTGGTTCTGATTTCTCCCCACTAGTTGGTCCAGACAATTACATGACATATCAAACCAAGTAATCCCACTTTGTGTAATATGTAAATTCATTTAAAACCATCTCTTACGGCAAAGAAGATATACACAGTGTGTCCTCTGTTAACTGTACTTCTTTAAAGAGTGCAATCAGCAAGCTTTTAATTAGCTGGTTACCTTAACAGCCTCAGAAAAGGCTGTGCCTGCTTTCCTTCTCCCAGACCATGCACCCCGCTCCTGGGAAGTGCTGAGCTCTTGTGTCAGAAGAAAGTACCATGTAACAAGAAGGTAAGGTGAAAAAGAGTAAGGTCAACCTAGCTTCACTTCCCCACAAACAGGCATCTAAAGTTATGGAGACAAAACCCCAGGGAAGGGAGGATGCCAAGACAGAGGGGCAACAGGTGGAGGAAACGTGGAACACATCCTGGCAAATCCATTATGGACAAGTATTAGCACTTCATCTGCAGCACATGGCGATGTATCACTGTTCCAGCTGCTGAGGCTTTGAACCATCTTGTGAAACTTGTTCAAAACCCTGGAGGAGGATTTAGCTCCTCAAGTTCCCCAACCTGTTTCAGCAGGGGTTCGTGGGCGGTCAACAACTATTGGCAGGACAGGGCAGTGACCTAATGCCTGTGCTGGCATGCAGAAGAGAAGCTGAGGTTTGATTTAGGACTCTTTTTAGGAACTATTAGTACTGTTTGCCTTTTTCCCTATAAAATACAAAGTAAAGATGCAAACCAACACACAGACAAACACACACATGGGTGGTCGACTTGTTTGGCTCTTGGTGCCTTATCCCGGGCACCTGCTTGCATAGCTGTGACACCTGAGGTGCCTTTGTGATTTCATGAACTGCAAAGACATGTCTTGTATTGTGTGGCCTCCTCAAAAATCCCTGTGCTAAGCAGAGGAAATGCAAAGCTAGAGAGTAGGTGGTGTTGGAAATGAATGGGCCAATGGGAAGGGAAGGTACAGGGGAAGAGGAAGAGGAAAGGGAAGGGGAAGAGGAAAGGGAAGAGGAAGGGAAGAGCTTTTGGATGCCATTCAAGATAAGATGGCTGGATAGGGGCCTCATGGGAGTATGCCAGGAGAGGGAGAGCAGAGCTAGTGACAGACAAGTAATGCTGTGACAGGAAGCCAGTCTGGTCTGTGAGCTTGGAGAAGGAAGTGTAAGGGGTGTAAGGTCTTGAGCCCAACGCTTTCTCCTTGTGAAAGAGAATTTCCCTTCCTTAGTGGTACAATGCTTCTCTCTTATCCACCCAGTCCACAGACTTCAGACGGTGCCTGTGCAACTGAGTGATCTTTGCAGGGAGAATTAGATGGCTTCATCTTCTGTGTGCAAAGCAAGAGTGAGACGTGTCCTAAAGGCCGGGAGCTGGCTGGCCTTGGGGTTTCACGTCTTCTGTGAATCCAAATGCTTTGTGGTGAAATTAAATGGGAGCTCATAGGTGGGTTGCTGCCAGAGAGGGGAGAGAGGAAGCAGCAGTGTCCTGCTGTGGGAGCATGTGCTGTGAGATATCCGCTTGCTGGAGATTCACAGTGTGGGATTACCTGGGGCTGGAGAGCAGCACAGGCAGTGGATCCAGGATCGTTCTCTGCTTTCTATCTTCTATGCCCCTCGCACCTTCTCTCATCCTTTTCCTCCCCAACCATAAAACTCAACCACATACCTGTATGTGCCCCAAATTTATTTACTGCCACAACAGTACAAGCATGGGCAGCAAGTGAGATCCTTTGTGCCAGTGCCAGCACTAGCCCCGCTCCTCTGGGTCTCGGTGATTCAGCTGGTGATGTGTCCCCCAGTCGTGCAGAGCAGGAGAGAGCAGATACATCAGTCTCTGGTGAGCTGAGATTGCATACTCCACCTCCCCATAGAAATACTGAAAAGAAAACATTTAATTTAAGAAAATGTCCACAATCTAAATAGCAGCTGCTCTGGGCTAGTTTAATTTGTGTTGTAGCTGTGTGTTTATTTAACATGTGACTTTAGGCTACAGCATTCACTGCACATGGGTATTGCCACAGCAACAGCAGTAGCACATGCCACATTTTCTGCCTACTGAAATGTAAAGCCCTGTCTCACAGAAGCTCAGAAATGCCCTGGCTGATGGGAACCTCATCCTTCTGCACAATGGTTTAAAAATAACACTTACACACAGAGCAGGCTCAGCAGCAAGACAGCACTTTTCCCTGTTTCTCCAGTTTCCTGAGAGCACACCCAGATGTTTTTAGACCGTGTTAGGGATGTCCCAGGAGTTGTGGAAGGGGTAGCAGTGTTGGCACTGAACACAGGAGGTGGAGAGAGAAATGACTAAGAAATTATCAGTTGTAGGAGGTGGTTCTAGTATCAATTTATTATTGCACATTTGATCCTCTGCTGCAGATTTCTGTGTCATCGTTCTGGTGCTGACCGATTGTATCTTCACACACTAAAAAAAGATGGTAAGAGGTTATGCTGACTCAATGTTTTTAAGACCTGAGCAAAGTCAGAAGAAACTAAAGATGGTTACCTGCATCTGAATCATGTAGTGCTGTGGTTACAACAGGCAGGGCTCCTCTCTTGTGGGGGATGCTTCATCATTTCAGACAGATAATTTGTGACTTGATCTAACTTTCAGTCATAATGGTAGAAAATTGGTAGGTCTTTTTGGAGCCTGACCTTCACGAGCGTCACTATCAGAGACCTCATTTGCAGTCATCATAGAAAAATATTCTCAGGTGCTAACACAGAATTTACTGTGCACAGCCATAGCAAAAAAAGGTTTGAGAAGCATTGATCTATGCTGTATCCTCTCCTACTTTGTGACCTGGTCCAAGACATTATCAGCCATGGTCCTCCCTTGACTTCCTTGGAGGGTCTCTTCCACAGGGTACCAGATTTGAGACACGAAAGAATAAAGAACCAGAGAAGCTTCTGTACAAAGCACCAAGTAGACAAGCTCCAAACAGCTGGGATGGGTCTCCAGGCTCTGTGACATCTGGGGTGGCACAAGAGTGGTGATGAGGGAGCAGTCATTATACGAAGGAGAATCGGATTAAAATATCAAAGCAGTTTGTAGAACAATAGAGTATGCTTTTTCACACAGTTTGTCTTGCACACTGTGGTGAATGAAAAATCCACTTTAAATATGGATATAGTATCTTTGGTTCAGGAAGTCTCTGGTATTTCTGGGGAAGTGTCACTACAGGCTTTCCTGTCATTTACATCTTCCCTAGGCATCTGTCACAGGCTGCTGCCAGAGACAGGATGCCTGCCTTCAATGACCAGACAGGTTGGCTGCCCTAGGAACAGCCTGTCCCTGGCACGGGTACAACACCCCACTGGAAAAATCACCATCTTCCCATAGCTCATTTGCAGTTCCCTGCTTGGGGGAAGCTTTCAGTGCAGAATTTTGCTCAGTGGTGGCAAAGACGCTCATCCCTCACAGAAATCTTCATGCCATTGGAGTGGGATGTTTGCGAGTTGGGAAGATCTCACTGGACAACAGTCTGGGCTATTTCTGCATGACCTGGTCCTGAGTAGGTGGTAGCCAACCAGCCTCACCTCTCATGTGTGAATGGAGTGATGTTTTGCTAATGCGTCAATTTTCATATATTCACATAGCCCTGGAGTCATCGGACAATGTAAGAGAAAGGCCCTGCCTGTTTTGTCAAGGGCTGCATAAGAGTCTCCAGGGCAGTGTTTGGAGATTTGCTAGATTTTCTTCCTTTTACAAGAAAACAAAGTGCAACCAGGAAAGACTCAGTCACTTTGGAAACTCTGTGCCCTATGGTATAAATCCAAACTTTCCTATGCCGTCACGGGTTTGGATTCAGAGGGGACAGTTTGGTGCACACAAACACAAATTTGGTATCAATACCACAACCCTTCTAAAGTGATCATTTCTCCTGGATTTCTCTGACATCTCTGTTCTTCACAGGCTCTCAAGACTGAATTGACACCCCCAGCCTCCGACACCAATTCTCTGCATTTTGGGACTCCTAAAATATGGGCTTCTGGAGAGAAAACAAGCTGCTCCAGTGACAACAGAATCTTCTGGTATTGCCCAAATAGTAGCATTAGGGGAAGAGCCAGCTCTGATGAACCACCACTGCTTTTAGACCAGCAAGTGCACAAGATCCTGCCCCTCACAAAACCACAGTGGTGTCAGTAGAGCAGTGGATGTATTGGAAAGGTGACATGATAACCCATGAACCTAGGCAAAATTCTGCTGCAAGTGACATCTGTTTACAGCCTTAACCGGCAGCCAAGCTGCATCTGAAGTAATTTCTAAAGTGAAAAAGGCTTTTAATAATAATATTATTATTACTAATATTATTGTTGTTATTATTATTATTGTTATTATTATTATTGTTATTATTAAATTTGACAAGACAAAATAAACTCTACCATTGGAAAACCTGCTCTAAATGTCAAAGCATCTACAAGCACAAACACCTAAAAGACAAAATGTGATCCTCTTTTTCCAGTACACCTGGCCATCAAGCTGACCAACATCAATTTATTTGCATTCAACATTCCCAGATACCTGAGCTGTTTTTGAATGCCTGTGGATGTCTGTTTGATTTCCTAGTGAACAGCAGCCAAGCCAGAGAAACTCTGTTGAGTATGAAGTGTTCCTTTCTCCTGCTCCTCATTTTTGGCTGGCCAGGCTGCTCCTGACCAAAGGTGCAGACCACAACATAGTAAGGACATGGATCTTTTAAAGCAGGTCCATAAAAATGCTTAGAGGCCTGGAACCCCTCTCCTCTGAACACAGGCTGAGAGAGTTGGAGTGGTTCAGCCTGGAGAAGAGAAGGCTTCAGGGGAGGCCTTGTATCACCTTCCGGGACCTGAAGGGGCTGGGGAGGGACTTCTTACAAGTATAGGACAAGAGGCAATTGGAATTAGATGAACTTTAGAGTGCCTTCCAACCCAAACCGTTCTATGATTCTGTGATTTACATGCTCTTTGAATTGCACTGTTCCAGCCCTCCTGTACATGAAGCGTGTCAGCATGTCCAGCTCATGTGAGTCACCCCTGTCACAGCTGCAAACTCAGGGTGTCCACGGATCCTGATGGGGAAATTGGGCTGCCGGCTGCAGAGGTGACATTGCTAGAAGGGTGCTAGCCTGGTTTCAGTGTCCTGGTTTTATTTGCTCACCCAGTGGTTCCACCCTGCACTCCACCCATGGTTAGCACGGTGTTAATTACTGGCCATCCCAGTGGGGATTGCGTTCGGCTGAACGATTTACAGATTAGAGCAGTGTGGGTCACTCTGCCAGGGCAGGTGAGCCGTGGTTTGTAGGACGCTGTGACACACTGCCCCAAGCAGTATCCGGCAGGATTTGGCACGGCTGTGGATAGTGAGCTGTGCCAGGGCACAGCCGGGGCACGGCTGGAGAGCCTGGCTGAGCACCGGGTGCCTGTGCCCCTTGCACGGGCTGCAGCAAACAACTCCCTGGGACGTGCTTGCCAAAACAAGCCTCAAGGGCATGGCTTTCGTAGCAGCTTTTAAACAAAACTGATCTCCCCTTGCCAAGACAGCCTAAGTACGTAACAGTGATGTTTTTGTGGCTAAAGCCTGGGACAGGGGTTCACGTCATGTAGGTGCAGTGCCAGCCCTGCCACTGCTTTCTGTGAGACCTTGGGCAAACCCCATGTCCTCTCCATGCATCAGTCTCCACATGGGTCTGGCTATGAGGGGGTCTAGACGCTAGGGAGTCTATGGGGTTGCCCAAGGACAAGGTGCCCCATGAATATTCAGACGGGTAACTAGTGAGTGGTCCGTATCTGTTTCTTGTTTTTCCTTCTTCAAAGTAGTGGATCTGGCTGTAGTCTTTGCAGCTGGGTGCAGCACTGCCCATCAGTGTGAGCTGGGCATCCCTTTCTCAGGACTTGCTAGCCCACAGGGCTCCCTTACCCTGACAGGGGGATTGCTGAGAGAGTGACTCTGGCTGCACAGCCCAGCCCAGGGCAGCTGCAAAGCTCTTTCTGGTCTTTTGAAAGCTAACGGAAAAAATGATGATAAGCTAAATCTAGATCTATGCAGCAATTATATGGGGTTCCAGACCTTGCACCTGTAGCATAATACATAACAGAGCCAGATAACTACCTCGCCTAATGATTGCTCTGGACAGAATACAAATCACATTATGCACAGGGAGCTGAAAGCCATTTTTCAGTCAAAGCTGATGAGCTTGCAAAGACTTTCCTTGCCCAGCTCTCTCTGACTGCAGGTTTGTCCTCTTCTTCTTGGAATCCTTCCTGTTATTTTTCTATCTTCCTGTTGCAGGATGCAACATTCATTACAATAATAGATCAAACTGAGTGGAAAAACTCTGCTTTATGGTTGTCTTCAAGATTTCCCAGTTTTGTTCCTGTTTACTGATCTGCAGCCCTGACCTCCCAGCTCACCCTGTCAGGTACAACGTTGTAATAACATGGCAAAAACAAATGCAGTGGGCCTGTGTGCATACCCATAATTAGATAGGTGTTCTCACAGGACGCTTTGATGGGTAAAATATGGAACAAGAAGACTGCATCCCATCCCTCACTGCAGTCATAGTTAATACAAATTTAGAGGACTGTTTCCAAAAACATCTCAAAACCAAAGTCCTGTTATTTAAAAGCAGATCTGAAGTCCTCAGTACTTAAGTCACGTCTAAAACACAACTGTGGGCACCTAGTAATGAATTCTTCTTAGCTACTGTTAATCACCCAAACACAAGGTGAAAACTAGTTGTATAAATCCTCCTGTAGTTAAAGAAGAGAAGTGCCTGTAAAAAGTCTGTTCCATTGTCCTCCTAGCTGCCATCTTAAAATGGAATAAGTCATTCTCTGGAGATACCTTTGTTTAGGAGCTTAGGCAACGGCGAAAGATGAAACTCCTAAGTGCCAGCCATGGGCAGAAGACAAATCCCACCCTAATGGCACAGCTCCTCTGGGAACTCAACCCAAGCTTAAAATTACTGTATCAATCTCTTAATCTTAAAAAGTCCAGTGCTTTAGAAGCCCTGACTAGGTACCCTGCTCTGGCTCTCCACACCTAAATGTTTTCAAAATCTGGTCAGAGATGGTCCCAACAAGTGCTCCAGATGCTCTAGTGAGATATACAGGACGAAGCTGGGAGGCAGAACAGCAGCATTGATACAAACATGTTTGAAGAGGTTTTTATTGACTGGATTTCTGTGGGGGTTTTGCTTGCTTGTTTCCTGTTACTCTTATGTTATCAGCATGGAAATACTGAATTATGTGACCAATGTAGCCAGTAAGACTAGCCACAACTATTATATAACATCTGGTTGTAGCAAACATCTCAATAATTATTTCTTTGATTGCAGTGCAAACATATCCTGTGTACAATATGTGGGTTACTGGGTAGAGCTTTGTCATGACTCAGGATGAGCCAATATTATAAGCAACTGTTAATGAAGGGTGGAATTTTCAGTAGTTTCTGTGTTTTGACCTGTTTCTGTTCCTACTGAAGGTAGTGGCTGAGGAGGGAGGACCTCCAGAAGGGAAATCTCAGATGATTTATGGAGATTTGGTTCATGTCAGAATGTGGGAGACAGGTATGAGAGGGGCTTTATCACAGCAGAGAATGAGCAGCATCTCAAGGACGGGAAGGAGCGTTCCTGCCCTGGCACAAAGCGTTTGCTCTTGTGCTCCTGCCCTTCTGCATCTCACATTTCACCAGCCCAGGATCTGCAGGGATATAGGTCAGAGCAAAACAAGTCCCTCATGGGTGGTTAAACATCAGCACAGCATCTCTGGCTCAGGAAACCCTTGGGCACGGAAGGGGAGAGCATGCTGGGGAAGCTTTGCTCCTGTTCAACTTCACACTTTTCCCTTAGGCAACTGCTATGGGCAACTGCTGGAGACAGGATACTGGGTTAAAAGGGTCTTTGGTCTCTCTCAGGGTGGTTGTTTTCATGCTGTATTCTGTTAGATAGTCTGGGGTTCTTTCTGTATTAAAAATAAAAAGCTCCAATTCTCATATTTCCTTACAGAAAAAAAATAGTTATTTTGGTATCCTGCTTATATAACTGTAATAACTTTTGTTCTGCCCACCACCAAAAGAAAAGCAAAAGGCTTTTGTGTTGTATAAGATATTAATGAAAGGGGTTTCCTCTGAACAGAGGATGTTTGGAACATTGCTAAAATCTCTGCTCAGGAGAGGTTCGGTCCCTTGATCTGGAGACAAGTGATCTCGTACAGCCTTTCTGAGCCATTACAAACCCACATCCCTCTGATTTTAGTAACAACTTTCAAAGACTTAGCCTCTCACTATACCTATTTTATGACATGAAAATAGCACCCAGCTCTCAAAGGACAAGAATTAAGAGGCTTTATGACATTTTAAAGGGAGGGACATTAGATTGTGTTCCGCCTTTCATTTGAAAAGGGAAAGCAGTACAGCAGCTTCCAGGAACCACAGCTCAGCCCCATTATGGAGAAGATGGCACGAGACAATTTAACCCATCTGAAAAGGAAAAGTAGGGAAAGGTGACAGAAATGGAGAGGTAAAAAGTGAGTTAGTGACAGGTAGATAAAAATTATACGAAGTCACAAACAGATTCAGGAACAAAACACTGGTCATCTGACAGCCTGTCCACCCTCTGCAAATATTATTCGTCAGGTGAAAATTATTGTCATGAATCACTGCCTTGTAAGAGACTTTAGAAAGCTCACAGCAGTGATGGAGTGATTGACTGGATTTTGAGTTTGCCTACTCAGTCCTGGGAAAGCCACATTCAGGAGAGGAAATTGGTACCTGAACACCTGAAATGCCATGCAAACAGAGTGTGAAAGGTGGACAGTACACTGGTTCTGGGTTGGGTTTTTTCCGAAGTCTAAGAGATTTTTTCCAAGAGTTGCCCTGCAACTAAGAAGCAGAAGTGGTGTGGATTTTCCTATTTTGAAGCCTTCCTCTCTGTAGTCTAATTTAGGATTTTATTAAGGGATTTTTTTTTAAGAGAGTACATCAAAAAGAACCCAACAACAAGTGATCTCTGTCTAATGTTGGAACAGCCCCAGACGGTGCCACAGATAAAACAGGAACTTTCCATCTGTACAGTTTCACTGCTGTACGTATTTATTTCTGGTAGGTAGCTGCCTGGTTTGTCAGTGTGGCTCACGTGCTGCTGGTGTGAGCAGGAGTTGTCAAGGGCATGTGGAGCACATCTTTGTCCAGCTGCTTCAGTGTGTGAGCTGAGAGGAGCTTGTTCACTCTGCTCTGCTGCACAGGGGTTGGCTCCAAGTTCGTGCTGTGCTGGGGCTGTGGGGAAGCCACTGGCTGCTAAATCAGTGCAGCTGCAAAACGTCCCCCTGAGGTGTCCATGTCCTCCATCAGCAGCCTCTTGGATGGGAAGGATGGCTCCGTGCTCAGCTCAAGGCTGGAGGAGGTGGTGGAAGGGCAGATTGCCTGGCTGAGCATGTTCTGCCAGAGGTAGGTGTTAGTCAGGGCTTATGGAAGGGCTAACTGGTGCTTTGTATTCTGAAGCCCTGGGAATGCTGGAGTGCATAGCCCCAGCCTGGGAAGGAGGCTGGATCCATTTTACTTAGGCATTACAAATTACCATTAGCTTTATCACCCCAAAATTCTTCACCATCGTGTGCAAAGTTGACTTGGCAGTAGCCCAGAGTATTTTCCATGTTAAATATGTAATTACTACACCTTCCCTTTGTATTCTCCACTGCTACATATATGATTCCTGTTGAGCATCTTAGGTTATAAATGCCTTGAGACAAAAATGGTCTTTTGGGTCTGTGTTTATCCGGGATCTGGCTTCCTGACAGTCTGGTCAAATGCTGGAGTCCCTTAGTACCTCCACATCACAGAGAAAGATTAATCATAACAATCCTCAGCCTCTTGCATGGCTGGGTGATGAGTCCTTCCCACACCTCTGCAGTACCAATGCATACAGGAGATCCATTGGTAGGGTGTGACTTCACAGTGCCCCAGTTCAGAAAGTCCAGACATTTTTCGTGCATATTAAACATCAGGTATCATGTGCTGCTTTTGAGGTGCAATAAATATCTCCTGTGCTGTGCTCAAGCTTTCCACAAAAAGCACTTTGCCAACTCAGAGTGGCTTGTGCTCTGAGCACCACTGACCCCTTAGTACAGCTGAGGAAAATGAGATGCAGGGCGGGGAGAAGACTACAGCCAGAAAGCAAGAGAGAAAAAAAATCCCCTGTTCAGACCTTTATGCTCCATTCAGATCATGCTGACTGCCTGCAGCTCCCCATCACGGTGTTCTAAGTCCTGGGAGCCTCCCAGGTAAGGTTTTGCAAGCTGCCTTGAGTTGTGTGTAACACAGCACTGATCTGCTGCTGTGAGCAGGCTGAAGAGCAGGATGTGTCCTCCTGGACGTGTCAGCATCCCTGACTCTCTGCAGCTGCTCTGCCCCAGCTGATGATACCCCACTGGCCACACTGGCAGCAGAGGTGTCAATGGTGAGTGTGAGGAGTCGAGGAATGGGGGAGAAGGCTTGCTGTTGGAAGGGTGCCTAACACAGGGACCAACTTTCTTGTTGGATATGGGTGTTGCAGAGGAGCCAGGTCTGCTTTGTGTTGCTTGAGTCTCAAGGGATCAGTGCTTGCAGGAATAAATGTGCCAGTAGCAACATGAGTGTGTAGGAGAGAAAAAGTATTTGGGGTGGTGCCATCCATCTCCTGCTCTGGCCCGGCCCCGTCATCTCCCCCCAGTTCCTCCCAGCTGCAGCAAAGGCTGCTTGGCTGCTGCTGAGGGGCAGCAGCTGGACACTTTACCTCAGTACATTTCATATGTGCAAATTAAGCAGCAGCATAAACAGAGAGTTGGCAGTAAACATGATTTATCTGCCACGACAGAGTCCCACTGAAAAGAAAGGGAGCCAAGTGATAGGGTTCAGTCCTTGAGCTGGCTTCTGGCAACCCTTGCCAAGGGACTCAGTCTGGAACATGCAGATTGGATTCATGGAGTCAGTAATACCATGCTTAGTGCATGGTTATGATCCTCCCGTTTACCATTTCCTACTGAGATCCACATTCCTGCTGGGATGTGCCTGGATGAAGACAAACAGCACTGACAACTCTAAGGACTCAGCTGGTGAAGAGGGATATTGATGCATGGAGTCTTTGGTCATCCTGTAAATCCTTAGAATGGCTTAATACATTCCTGGGCCTTTTTTTTTTTTTTTTTTTTAATCATTTTACTTTGGTTCATCTACATTCACTTGTCTGTTCCAGGATCCAGGGGTTTCTGTAGCACAAGGAGCAGGGCCCACTGGAGGGAAGTCACCAGTCATTGTGTTACAGGATGTGGGTAGGAGCTGCAGTAACTCCCTGGCCACCCCAGCGAGGAGCAGCTCCTACCTTTGAATAAGGATATGGGTGTTGCTGGGAAATCAAAGGTCATCTCCCTTTTTTAGGAGGTGGAGGCTTAAATGGAGGAAGGAGCAGCTTACAGCCAACACCTGACTCTGCCTGCATTTAATTATCTGATGTGTCAATGCACAAATACCAGCTCTGCTGACCTCAAACATGTAAAAATCCCAAGTCAACCCACTTCCCCTTGTCCCCCAGTGTGAGTTTTCCATGCAAACAATGTACACTGGGGTTCTTGCTTCCTTTTTATGTTGAAGCCTTCAGGGGACATGGTTTACATTTGTCTTTAATCAAAGCAGCTGCCTTGAGGTAACCTGTAGGACCACAGGAACTGGGCTTGCAGAGCATCTCACAAGCCAGTCAAAAACTTGTCAGGTCCTGCCGTGTGGGTCAGTGGGATGTTGTGGTTGAATACACAGAACCCTGCAGCAATAAGAAGACTGGGGTAAAAGCACTGTGTACAAGTGGAGGTGTGATGAGAGGGTTGGGTAGGGGGTCCAGCACAGCTGAGTAACTCACCGGTAAAGCTGCAGCCCTTTCCACTTCAAGGTCTGGACACCACTTCCCTGAGGAGGATGGATGAGATAATACCCATGGCAGGAAGGCATCTGGATTTGGGGGTGTTGAGGTTTTTTCTTAGCCAGGATCCCTAGCACTTAGGAACGGCTGGTTCTTGTCAGAATCTTATCTCAGTTGATCCAAGGACTCCTTTGTAAATGACCAGCAGAAGTTTACTGTAATATGAAGCAATTCTCTATAGTGTAATCACCTTCGCAGGAAGCACCTTAAATATTTAAATTGACTGACTCCTGCTTTACAGGCACTCCAAACAGTCTTAGGTGGCAGGTTATAATATGTGCAAGGCTCCACAGCCCAGAAGGCAGGGAGACTTGGGTTTGCTCAGGGTTGTTGTCGTCGACGCTGAGAGTTTCCATCCATACTCTACTGTGGGGATTTCTCTAATGGGTTTTTTGTAAGCATTATTTCTATTTTTACATCTCCTGTAGGAACAGTGAAATTCCCTTTTTGCCCACACTAGTATTATCTGATGGGGCTCTGCTGCAGCTAACATTTGCTCTTTGGGACTTCAAATAGATTTTGCATTTCTTTATACCTAGACCCTCAAAATATCCATTTATATTAGCACTTCCCGGCTGATTTAACCATGTTTTATCTGCGAATTCCAGTCTAGTTTGAATCCTGCAGCTGTTTCTAAGGCGTATTGCTGGTGATTTCAGAGTGAGCCTTGAGCAGTTTGAATGGGCAGGAACACGTCAAGACACAGTCTTTGTGCTCAGTGCTTTTAGAGCTCTGCTTTGTGTTAACCTGCCTGCACTTGGGCCATGAGACTCTACTTCCCGAGCCCTTTTCTTTCTCATAATGCTGATGGATCAATAGGGCCATTGTACCCTTCCACCTTCTGCAGGTGCTTTATTTAATGCCCAGTTAAAATGTTTTAGACAAAGCACAGAGACTCAGCCCACTCGTACTGGTTGGGTAGGTGCTATGAATTAGTTGGCAGGTTTTAATCCAGTAAAGCCTAGTTAACACTGTCCTTGTGCCCTAAGCTGATTATGATAAATAGGCCTGCTGTGTCTTAGCAGATGCCTGAAATCAGATCAACTAAATGCAGTTAGACCGGCCAGGCAAGTTGTTTTTTTCTTCCCTTTCCTTTTTCTTTTTTTTCCCCCTTTTAACTCCCCCAGTGGTAACACTACCTTGGCTTTGCAGCCAAGGTCTGCTAAGGATGCAGTGATGGCAACTGGCTGCCATCCACCCACTGAGGTCATGGAGATTAGAGAAGCTTCTGGAGGAATGCTGCAAGCTCACGTGAACCCTTGGCAGCTGCTGGCTCCCTCACCCTTCACCCTTTCGAGCAGGGACTGTGCATCCCTGGCCAGGAGGAGGCTGAGAACAGGGACCTGAGGAGTGTGAAGCTCAGAGGAGGTGGCTGCAGCAAACCCAGATTCATTCCTGCCCCACCATCAGCGATAAGCCCTTTGTGTGAGACAGGGGACAGTGGGGTGCTTCGCCCTTCATCTTCCCTGTTTGCAGGTGTAGAGAAGCCTCTGGCTTCCTAGAAAGCACCAAGGGTCACACTCTTGGGTTTCACCACCAGCTCTGGACATGTCCATGTGCCACTGCCCCCTGTGCAGGGGACAGGTCAGGACACAAAATTTGCCCCCATCAACAGGGAGAATCAGCAAGGTTTGAAAGTCCTGAGCTCAAGGGGGACCTCTGAACCCAACAAGGAGCTTTCTGGTTTGGGGCATCCCAATCCCCCTGGCCTTTACAGCTCATCAGTGGGAGAGTTTTCTGCAGCTCCCCAGGGATGATCCAGGACACCCACGCCTACAGGGAAGGTTTCCTGTCCCGAGGGGGCTCCTGAGTGCATGTTCCAGCATTTCATGCCTGAATACAGGCTCTGTTGAGCAGTGCAGGAGAATAAAGCTCCCATTTAGGATATTGGTGCTGCCTAAGAGGCTTTAGGGATTGCTGAAACTCTTGTCTCTCGGGAAACAGTCTGGATTCATCTGTTGCCAATTAGAGCCATGGGGTTGTGTGGGGGCCTGGGGAGAGTGTTTGCAGCTCCCAACCTCGCTGCCCACCTTCAGGGCGGTGTGGGGGTGATGCAAGGGCACAGGAAGGAGGGAAACCCTGCCGGGAGGAGAGGCTGCCAAAGCCCACCAGCAGCCATGGAGCGACTGGGACAGGCATCAGTAAGCAATGGCATGAATTAGGGCTTCCCTTGCATGCATGGATGAGGGCTGAAACATCATCCCACTTTTTAGGTATTTGCCTCAGAGGTATTAAAACAACCTTGAACTAGGAAACAGAAATTCAGCTGGGCAGCAGGAGAAAGTAGACTATGTCCCTCCTGTGGTGCTTGTCTAGGGGGGCACTGCCCCCATGTGCTCTTTCTGTCAGCACTCCAAAGGATAGGACCCTTGAGATGGTTTGGAGTTAAATGAGACCAGCTCCTGTCTGGGCTGTGGGCTGCCGGCAGTGCTGTGGTGAGAGGGTGGGATAACCTCTCTGTGGGAAAGAGTGACAAGGGCTCACTGAACAGGAGACATGGAACAAATTCAGCCTTCTGGGAGTCTCCAGGGAAAACCTCCAAAGGGGCTGTAGCCCTGCTCTGGGTTATTGCTCAGCACATTGCTGGCTGTGCTCCCGCTGAGGGTGAGGAGGGAGCCAGGTGGCTGCATGCTGCACACCTGGACAGGGACTGCAGGACATCTCTCAGAGCCGGAGCTCTGTGGAAAGCTGGTTATCTTCAGGTGGTGGGCAGGGTTTGGTGGAGACCCACTGTTCTCTGTCCCCCACGCACCCTGCCCAGGCACTCTGCTATCACATGTGCATGGAGGGGCAGCATGGGGAGCCCCTACAAGCCCCACACATGGCAGACCAGGGCTGCAGCTGTGGACTCACATTGTTTCATTGCAAAGCAAATGGTGGGGGGTTGGTTTCTGGAGCTTTTCACTACCTGATCCCTGCAGTGTTTGCACAGCACTGACCTCAGTCTGGGTTCAGCTCTCCCACAGTGCCTCTGAGTGCGTTATGAGTTTGTAGACACAACTGCCTGGAAACCAGGTACTCTCAGGAGCTTGTTGACTTTGCTGTGTTGTTCATTTTGAATACCAGGTTTAAAAGGCAACCTGTGGCTTTGTGCTTATTTCCAGCTTCTGTTTACCTACCACATTCTTTCAGCTCTGAGAGCCTGTGTTTCATTCACCTTGATCTGCAAGTCTCCAGGTGACAGACTTGTCCCCTTCCAGACTGCTCCTCTCTCTGCTTAGGTAGCCCTTTCTCTGCAGCCACTCACTTGCCCTGTCACATCTGCTTTCGGAGTCCAGTCTCCAAGTCACCTCCCCTGCATCTTTTTTGCCTGGTAAGTGTTGTCTCATCTGTGGTTTCACTGCCCTTATTTAATTCTTTACACAATTGGGGCATGCAGAAGGCTAGACCACCCAGGAGATGGACATGCTGCTCTTACTGGTCCAAGTGCTACCCTGGAGAGCTGTCAATGCAATGCGGAGGGGTCCAAAACATCTCATTTCTTCAGGCAGTTTTGTGAAGGAGAGCTCCTTGGAGGGAGGGATATGGCTTTTATGGTGTGTTACTCTGCTCTCTCCACTGTGTTTCACTGAGAAGAGGGGACCAGGGAGAGATCCTACAGATCTGGGAAGGTACTGAGGTACCAAAGAGACATCAGATGTGCACTGAACTGTGCAGTACCTGGGTGCTGGTCAGGTGGCAGCATAGTTTTGGTGGGTTAGGAAAAGGCATTTGTTGAGCTCAAACACTCTGGGCAGTCTGGTCATGGGCCAGCAGAAGGTGGGGTCCTGTGATAGCTATGTCATGCCAGACACCAGGACTTGACCTCAGCCAAGGCCCCAGTGCCTGAGAAACAGCCTCTAACCATGTGGGGCTTCACAGGGCATTGACCGGAAGAGCACTCAGAAAGCCCTGACGTACAGCCTGGCCTAAAGCACTGTCACTTCTCGGCCTTGTGTTTAGGTACATCCATGGAGGATCAGTGTGCAGGGGTTGAAACCAGCAGGAGAAAGTTGCACACACAACAGAAAAACACAAATCTCAGTAAAGCCTGATACAGGAAATACTGAAAGAGAATATAAAGCTTATTTGGATTTTGGCTTCTTCAGTGGTGTGTTTCTCCATCTAATTAATTGCCCTAATGAGAGTGAGTCTATCATCAGACCCACAAGGGAGTTCACCTGGGAAGAGTGGGGGAGAAATATGGAGGGTCGATTAACATATAAAGAGTGGTAGTGAGAGGTAAAGATTGCTGTTGACCACGAGCAAATTCAATCAGGCTGTGTTCTTTCCTCTTTGCTTTCATGTTGAGAGCTGTTTGCTCCCTGCAGAGTGGCTGGGAGCATTGCAGAGAGGTGGGGAGGGAAGCAGTGTGCACAGCTCCTTCTCCTGCTGGTGGCATTTGCTGGGAATGCTGCATCGTGATGTGACTGCATCTCTTCTCACTGGAAAGAGGACTGAAATCCTGGCAGCTGAGGGGTTGTCAGTCCCTATTAATAAACAGGTGTGAGGAATGTTTCTAGGCCTGAACTGCAACAGCAAAACTGGTGATGCATGAGTTTGTCCTCTGTGTGAGTGTGTCCTGCATATGCCCACAACCTGAGCCCAACCCCACAGGCTGATTCCCAGCAAGAGCTGTGGTCCCCTTGGCAAGGAGGAACAAGAACCATTTCTCCTCTGCCTTGAGAAATAGAAACCCCAGGTATGAAAGGTGAAAGAAGATGAAAGCTCTTTCCTCTTTCTTATAGACTTCGTTTTTTTTTTAAAGAAGGCAATCAGGCTGTCTGACTATGATCTGTGTAGTGCCAAGAGATACAGCTGTGGGCTGACTGCTCCCAAACCTGCTGATGTTTGTCTGTGCTGCAGGTGTGCTGTGCCTCAGTGGGTCAGGGGCAGAAAGTGTAGGTGGTGTGTGGGTGTATAATGAAACCCCTGCACCCTTGTGCCACTGTCAGGTTGCATCATGCTTACAATCAGACAAACAAATCAAGGGGCTGGGGAGCCCAGCCACTCTGCTTGCTGACTAATCTCCCCTCCCCACGCCTCTGGCTGAGCTCTGCCATGGGCTTTTGTCACACAGAAGCCCTATGGCTTGGTTTGCTAGGAGCTCAAAGGGGTTTGACTAGCAGGAGGAACCCCCAAATTGCGGACTCTCCAATAAAGCTTTTTGCCCATGGTGTTTTGAGCCGGGTGTAGCAGCAGCAAGCGACTCTCTAGAGAGTGTGATGTTACAGAATAAAAGTGTGGGTGGCAGGGGCTGTTAGCACGCTGGCAGTAATTCCCAGCTCCGTGACAATGAGCCACTGATATCATCACACATGCTGGGCCAGATCCTGCATTCATCCTTTTGCCTGAGTACCTGATGAAAGCAGTGGGAATTGCTATCCAAGATAATGATTGCAGGATCAGGTGGGTGATGACACCCTGCTTTTCTTATCGCTTTATCTCTGGCACTGCCTCTCTCTCTCCATGTCTCTTCCCACTAGTGATTTCATTCTGTGCTCACGAAGTAAGCACAGAGAGCCCACTGGAGAGCTCCAATATGCATATGATCCCTGGAAACTCCATGAACTCTTAGGGAAAACGTTCTTCTGCTTTGTTTCCAGCAGTTAAGTTGCCTCAGAAGATGCACAAAGCCATGTAATGTCTTGCTGCTGTTGCCCTGGGCAAGCAATTGCTGGGTGATCTATGGTGAGGAGCAGCTGAGGAGGTGGCTGGGCAGCAGCACATGGGGAGGGGGTGCAGCAAGATGTCCTGGAGATCACCTTTGTTTTCAGACCCCCTTCATCAACACCTTTGAGATCCCACTCTTGACAGATTACATGGCTGAAGAAATCTTATCAGTCATGATAAATAGATTAAAATGTTTGCATGATTGCTGCTGTCTCTGCTTCCTTGCCCTGGTAGGACTTTCCGTGGTGCCCTGGATCTCTGCAGGTTGAGCTTCTCTGCCTCTTTCCCAGAGTAAGGAAGGCAAAATGAATTTGTGTCTTTTGAGAATCTGAAAGAACCGTGGGAAGCATGAGTTGTATACACTCTTCAAACTCCAGCATTCCTGTGAGCGGAAGCCTTGGGGAAAGTGGAACATGTCCCCTGCCCAGGAGGGCATGTCAGCCCTGCTGACAGGCACCCTGTATTAAAGTGAGAAGGGTTGGTGCTTGCTAAAAACCTGACATGGCCTGGGAGGCTGACACAGCTCTGTAAGTAACACTGAGCACAAGATGAACAATGAAGCTCTCCTAAATTTGCTTGAGTGAAATCACAGCTGACTGAGGTATCAGTGATGGCCTGCCTGAACTGGAATATGTGCTCTCACAGCTGCTGGCACTGGAGGACCCACAGGCTGCTCCCCTTGGGGATCTCTTCCCCTGTGTGGAGGTTGGCCATGGAGCAGGGCAGAGCTGCAGAGGTGTCTTGGTGCAAATGCAGGGGCACAAGTGTGGCAGCCAGACCTTTGGGTGGGTATTAGTCAAAGCAAAGTTCCCCTATATCTTGTCTGCTGGCTGAGGCTTGGTTGGAAGTGCAAACACAACCCAGTTGGGTTTTGTGTTTGCTTCTAGTATGGCAGTAGGAGATTTCTCCTACTCAATAGAGGAGAACTTGCTGAAGGATTTTACGTTGCACCCACTCAAATTCTTAGAAATGGGAAATTAATAAAGATTCAGTTAATAGTTTGTGCACTGGTGATCTTTCTGCCCATGGACAGGCAAGAGACTCATGTGCTCTCACATTTGAGTGCTCTTCACACCAGATGCAAGCGAAATGAAGAGAAGTTGAGAGCATGACCTCCCTGTAAGGACAAGGTAGTCCTCAGTTTGGGTGGAAGCAGAGCTGTACTTCAGAGACTGTTTTGACAGCTGTTGGTGGGCTGTAGCCACAACAGATATAAATATTCAACTTTCTCCCCATTTTTCTGTGTTGCCTGAGGATCTGAACTGCACTCCTCATGTTTGGGTCCTGGGGCTGCAGAGGGGCAGGTAGGGGACCATGGGGAATTGTGCTGGTGTGGATCTGCCGAGGACCAATCCTCTGTCATGTTGAGGCTGGAAGAATTTTTCAAGTATATTGTGTCAGCTGTATGTGAGCCTCATCCTTTTAGGTGACAGTGGCCATAGTGAGGTGGAATCCTGACTTTGTGGTGTCTTTAGGGACCCCCATTCCCACTGTGAGGGCTGGGGAGGTTGGCTCTTTCCTAGAAGATTGCTAGTGGCACTGTCCCACAGCTCTGCTTGTTGCAGAGCCCGACGTCAGGAGCTGTGGGATCTCTGACTCCAGCCCCATACATGATCACACTTGGCAGCTCTGATCCCTCCTGTCTCTGCAGGATGGTGTCCTTTTCCTTATCTATTTCCTCTCTGTAAGTGCTTTGATCTCTGGGTGGATTCAGTGCCAAAGCCAGGTGTTCCTAGATACTTTTTTTTTTCTCTTGATGTTGCAAGTATCGGTTACTTTGATGACATGTTGCGAGTTTGCCTTAAAAATATTGATTTCATTGAGGACTGGTGTTGCAAGCAGGCAGAAAGATGTCCTGGTCAGTTTTTAAACACTTATAGCTGTAAACCAGCAGCTTTCTCAGGGGAGCACACCCGCTCACCCATCCCAGGATGTGCTCTCCTGCCTCCTCCCCGTGCAGTGATACAGGGGCCAGGCTGAGCTGTTACCAACACCTCATTTGTAGCTACACTACAGCCGGTTGCTAATAGGTTCCAACCAATGTGTCTGAGCACGGGAGAGCCATGTGATCCCTGAATCTGCACAGCACAAGCAGTTCATGGTTTTTAAGGTGTGACCAACTGATCCAGCGATTTCTGGTCCAAACCCTCTAACTCCTACTTGACAAGAGCATTTTTTGTTTTGAAGACATCGGGATAGGGAAACTCCTCCACTTCCTTTGGTAGTTTGTTCCAGTGGTTAATAATTCTTGCTGCTAAAAATGTGAGTCTCCTTTCTCACATGAACTTGGTTGACTTTTGCTTCCCATTGCTGCCTTTTGTGCTGGTCTCATCCAGTGTGAGCAGTGGAAGTAGGCCAGATGGCTGAGAGCACCTCAAGTTCAAATTCTAGTAATCCTGCAAAATTGTCTAGAGGACTGCAACTTATTTTCTTCAGGGAAGTGGTGGACAAAATAGTCTGCAGCAGCTGGTGAGAAATAACTCTTCTGACTTTAAAGAATTGACCTCCACATTCTCCTCTCTCTCTGCCTCCAAATCTGTTCTCCAATCTTTTTCTGCAGCTGATTAAGAGGGAATCCCCTGCTGGAAGAATAAACTGAAATAGAAAAATCCCTTTTCGGGAATAAACACTCTTTGGCTAATCAAGCTGGGATTGCATTGTTAGGAGGAACCTTTGAAAAAACAGGCCCGCAGCAATGCACAGCAAGAGCATCTTTTTTAGTTCTGCAGAATAAGCAGGCTGGCAGCTTTATGTAGAGATGCAATCCAGTTCTTGTGTTTGGGAGCAAAAGAAAAATGTTTCAATATGAGTTTAATTACAGTTGTTTTTATAAATCCTTTGCAATGCACATTTCAGCTAAAACAACCTTGCAATTAATCTTGTAGACAGAAGCTTGATGTAACCAAAATCTGATATAAAATCTATCTCTACTTCCATATCCTTTCTTGAACTCTGATCTAAAAAGAGGAGAAAAAAACTTAAGGAGCTGAAAGAGAGAATTTCTGTATCTGGATGTTTTTGCAGTGCAGTCCTATAAGCCAGAGCTATTAGCATTCAACAGCAAGGAAATATCACCACAATTGTTGCCTGTTGAAGGGCTTCATCTCCCACTGACCTGTGCTCACTGGAGAATTGATGGGAGGATATTTGATGTGACAGAACCGCTCTCATAGTGTCTCCTAATCCCAAATGTCAGAGTCAAAACTCCTGTCAATAACTGCTCTGGTTTTTCTCTAATGTATCCCGCTGACATGGGTGCCTGGGAGGACTGGGAATCATTTGCAAACAAGTGCTTAATGAGTGTCCACCACCAGACAGGGTTTATTTGTGGCTGTGTGACCACCTCCTTCTGCACTGAGCTCAGCATGTCACATCACCTCCTGCCTCCCCGGACAACATCTGCATGGCAGCCAATGTGACAGGCTTCACTGTGCCTTCTCCTGGGGTGTCCAAAATGATCCAATTTAGGCTGACA
This sequence comes from Falcunculus frontatus, assembly GCA_013398115.1. NCBI lineage: Eukaryota > Metazoa > Chordata > Aves > Passeriformes > Falcunculus > Falcunculus frontatus. The sequence continues at coordinate 1,137,547 of VZRV01008191.1, read as the reverse complement.
GCTACAACACACAAGAATAAATATGTATTGTGATGATCCTGTTGGTTGTGACTGGACTGGAGAAATGTCTTCTGCCTAAGTGCTGAATTTGCAGACAAAGAATTGAAGCTGAACAAATGGATAAAACTGCCTGCTGTGAAAAATGGTAGGTGCTAAATAGTCCTAAAGCCTGGCCCCAATTAAGTGCTTTGGGATTGGGTTTGGGGTGGGATTTTTTTTTTTCTTTTTGGCTGTGGAAGGCTTTTTTCCGTGTCTGTATGCTTGTGTCTAAGTACAGCAGCCTGGAGGATGTCAGGATCAACCTGTCCAAGCCATCATCTGGTGTGATGCAAAACTACTTCATTTCTGGCTGGAGGAAGGCATTTCTCACAATAGTTTCAAGACTCTCTGCAGGCCAGATGCCTGTGTATCTCCCTGAGCTTCTCCCTCTCCAGGATGAATTGTCTGTGGTTGCATGTTCTTGCCTTACTTCAGACAGTGCCACAATTTTTCCCTTATCTTCTTAATTTCAACCCTTTTTGTCTTTTTTAACCAGAGGTGGTAGAATGAAGGGTCCTTTCTACCCTCCAGGAAGGCACTCAAAGAGTCTTTTTCTGTCACTGACTGACATGTGTGGCTTGGCCTCTAAGAGAGGGTTCTGTGTTTGGCTTTGGACATAGGTTTCCTCCTGCTCCTCTCTGCAGGTCTGCATTCAGAGGGATATTTTAATCTTCCCCATAATCCCTGTCTTGGTTATCTTGGTGCATGACAGGAGCTTCTGTACTTTTGGAGTGCAGAAACCATTTGTAAAGAACAACACACTGTACGTTATCCTCTGAAAGAGGCAGAGCGCTGCCAGCAGCAAAACCTGGAGAATCATAGATGGCTTTTCCAAACATCAGGCCCCACTTTTCCTCTTGTGCACTAGGGTGGATATGCAATGCGGGAGACTTTAACTGAAATGCCAACTGAAACACAAAATGAGTGTATTCATGTCTAAAGCATCTGAAGTGCTTCTCTTGTTGAATAAGGCCCCAACACCTCCCGCTTCCACACTGTCCTAGAGCACTTCCTGCTGAAGGCAGGCAGCTGTAAGCCCTGATCCCTTGTGCCTGCAGCTGACCAACCCACTGCACCAAAACCCAAAGTGTCTCAGACAGGGAGAGTGGGCTTTGGCTGCCTCTGACCCCTTCCTGGTTTCCAGCTCTTTCACAGGGTAAATTGAGCCTTTGTCCTTCTCAGCATCATGAGGCCAGGCTCCTGCCAGCATGGACAATGCCCTCTTGTTAAGGAATAAGCCTGTAGGGAGGGGGCTGAGCCGTGCAGCACCTTCCAGCACCAGCCTCTGATCTAAATGGTGCCAAGGTGAGTGTCAATGGAGGGAGGGACGCCTACCTGCTGCTCCCTCTGGGCACTGATTGCCCCCAGTATCCATCTGAACCACCTCCCTCTCGCAGGTTTCTGTCCCCACATCAAGAGCAGCAGAAGCAGACAAGTCTACCTCTCACCTGATACGCTTTTTTTTTAAACCTGGGAATTACCTTAAAATAGAGCCACCTACACCGCGCTGAGGTGAATGGCCAGCACGAAGCAGACACACAAATTCATCTCTCTGGGCTTAAAGCTGCGGCACGGAAAGGGCAAAGAAGGGCCAAAGTGTGAGCTGGTCAGGTTGAGGCCTCTGGAAATGTCGACATAACCTGTGTCAGAGAGAAGCTCCAGGGTCTTGTCCCAAACCTACAGTAGGTCTGCACTCAGCAGGGAGGACTCATCACACCTCTGCTCACGGCCCCTGCAAGGAGCTCTGAACTGCTCCAGGACACCTTGAGGAGAGGGCTTGGGCCCACGGTGGGAGAGGGGAGCAGATCCGTAAACCTGCCTTTAGGAATGACATTGGAATGACATCCAAAATATGCAGATAGCTCTTCTGTCCTCTCCCTGCTGCAGTGAGGGTGATTTTCCCCTCTTTAATAGGGGAAAAAAATCTCATATCAGGAGAAAATGCCCGGGGAGTCTTGCCTCTCTAACCTTGTGACAAAGTAGAGTCACCATATGGGAAAACCATGCTGAGCTGAGATTCTCCAGGCCTGTCTCAGCCTGTTACTGCCCTTCTGTGGACCCTTTGCTGTCACACCGCCAGAAGGGAGCAGGCAGAGGTAAGCCCAAAGAAGCCCCATTGTTTGCATATATCTCTCTGCTTTCCCTCTCTGCTTCTGGGGGTTTGTGCTCAGAGGTGTCACACCATCTGTGTGCTTCTTGGTGGGACACCTATATGGGCTGATGGCGTTTCTGGCTAGAAATCACAGAGGGTGCTGCTCTGATCCATGTGGAATAGGTGTGGAAAAGAGAATCCCTGTCGTCATAAATTCATAGCTCAACGCAGTGCCAGGCATGGCCTCAGGAGCAGACTTGCAATATCACAAATGTGTTTTATTCCTGGAAAAGCTTTAGTTGTTCCTTACGGGTAGGCACTTCCTGCGGTTGTTAGGATAAAAAAAGGAGCGGCAGCTTGAGCAGCCTGTTGTCTGTAGGCTCGAGTGATATGCCAGGAACACCACGTCTGCACAGTGAACAGTTTCTTTAGGACTGACCTCCCTTGGTGGAATGATTTCTAAAGGAAAGCCTGAGTCTGTGTATCTTTAAGCCCCTTGGGTTCAGGTGCCCAAGATCTTTCCAAATCAGTCCAAATGCATATTTTTCCCCTTCCTCGTAGATAAAAGATGTGTTGTGAACAACTGAAACTGTCAGTGATTCAGCCAGTGGAAGATGTGTCAGATGTCCCTATTCCCAAAGCAGCACTGCTGAGGTCTGGGTGGAGGCATGTCCCAGTGACCAGCCTTCCCAACTGGGAAACTGCCCCTCAATCCACACTCCTGATACAGCACTGCTTCCCAGAGCACTGTCTCTTAAGGGGGTCCTGAGCGATTCCAGGGGTGCAGGAAAGGAAACATTCATGTCTGTGCCATGCTCCTGCAGGAGGAGGTTGGTGGGAAGAGAGATGAGCAACTGCCACGGAGGCTCACTTTGCCACCCACTCCTAAACTGGACTTCCAGTATCATTGCAAGCAATGCTGGACAAATGTTCTGGCAAGTGACAAATTGTTTCCCAGCTCAGTCCCATTCTCTTCCCACCTTTTTTTCCCTGTGAGTCAACTTCTGCCTACACAGATGCTTCCAGAGCCGCTCGAATGCCCTCTTCGTTGTGCTCTGATGGGATGGTATGTTTGCACTGAGGCACATTTTCTTCCCCTGCATTTCTAGATGTTCCTGCATGTGGGCAGAGAGCAGCATGATGCTGAATGACTGAAGTCCCTGCTCACAGTTCATGAATAATAAAGACGGCCAAAGCTTGCAGCCCCAAAGTCATGTTTTGTGGGACCTCCAGTGCATAGTCAGGCAGCAAACAGCTGCAGTGATATGAAATGTGATGGCTTTGTGCTGATCTTCAGCCAGAGGTTGCACTCCACACCCCAGAGCTGGAGGAAGGAATGGTGATGGATGGTCCAGCCCCTCTACTGGCTCTGCTGGGACCTTTCTGCTGATATCTTGGCAAAGGAAAGCAAAGCTGAATGTGCTGGGTGCAGAAGGGATGGAGCAAGCAGCAGTTTATAGGGGGAGCATTTTCCTCATGCTTTGAAGGACTGGCTGTTACTTTCTTTATCAGGATTGTAGGATGGGACCCTCTGCTAGCTGTAAGCTGTAAGATAGCCCAAGAGATCCTTCACTCTGAGCCGTCTCTGTCAGAAGGGTCATTTCCCAGGAGAAACTTGGGAAGGGCTTGGCTTTGAAGGTTTTTTCTCTTTAATAAACAAGAGACCCTTAATAAACCTGGAAATCCCCCTTTTAGATTTTATACACTGGCCTCTTCCAGACTCCCAAGCCTTCAGGGAGGAAGTAATAGGAAGTGGGATTAAGTGGGCTTGAATCTGAGGGACCAGAGGACTGAGGACCCCAGCCCTGTTTGCTGGGGTGCAGTTTGCACACCAATGGGCAAAGCAGTTTCTGGCACAAGAGTTCCTGTGCAAGAGGCCATTTGCCATAGCTGCAGAGGAAATCAGCTGTGTCACCCCACAGGCTCTTTTGTGTCGGTAGGAAACTGTGGTGAAGGCTCGTATTCTAAGCAGCAGCATTGTGTTGGCAAGGGTCTCCAATACAATGTTGACTTGAAAGAAACCAAGGTGCTGCAGTGGTACAACTGTGTGTTTGATAATACCAGCACAAATTATTACTCATATCCTGCTGGTTTCAGATCATGTTCTTCCTATAGGGCAGAGGTGAGCAAAAGCATGGCAGGTATCATCCATTATTTTTAACTCTCCTATTTTTAAATGAACGGCATTGTTGTTGGTATTTACTTCCATTTTACCTTACCTTAAATATAGCTCTGTGTTTCAGGGGTTAGTGTATTAACTCTTACTCTGCCTGTGAAATACAGGGGTGGAATGTAGTCCTACTGCACAAAACACTTTGGTGCAAAGAAAACTATAATGAGCCCAAAGTGGTGGGGGAAGTTTATTTTATAAAGATGCTCAAGTGGGCTATGCCATCAAAAGGATACAAAGTCAAAGCCACATCCTGCTGGCTTGCCTAATCCATAAAAGAGCTTTCAGTGTTTCCCCTTGGAGTAACAGCTTTAAATTTTAATAAGCTGTAGTGTACTTTCACTGGATGTAATAAGCTGATACAAAGTTTAAATGGGGTTAAGTAAGTAGGAACCTAGAAAAAAGCAACATAAAAACGTAAATTATTTCCTCTCTTTTTCAAGTTTATTTCACTGGGTTTATTTTGGGAAAAAAAAAATATTTCATTCAAATTATTTATTTTTTGTTCTCTGGATGATTCAGTGTCACGGGAGGGACACAATACTTGAAGTAACCACAGAGCAACTTGAGCAGAGAGGACACTCAGTAAAAAGAAATAAATTTATCAAGTCATTTATTCAGGTTATTTTGCCATTTAATTTTAGGACAGTTACCAGGTCACAGGCGTGGGTGCCTGAATATAACTCACATAATCCTGTAAAACAAGGATTTGTAGGAAGACTCCTTGAAAGGTCATCCAGCCCGCCTGTAGCCCAAGGCAGGATCGATTGTGTGTAAGTCTTTATGGACAGAGATTTGTTGAGCCTGTTCCTGGAGCCCTCAGCCATGGAGAGCCACAGCCTGCAGCCGCAGGGAGCGACCCCAGCACCGGCAGTCTCTGCTGCCAAGCAGCTTCCCTGCTCCTCCAGCAGCTGTCCTGGCTTCCCTGTAAGCCCATTACCCATGTTACTGCTGGAAAAGGAGAGCTCTGCTTTATCTGCTTCCCCTCCACAACTCCAGGTGGCCACGGCCTCCCCTAGCCCACCGGCTCCAGCTGCTTCCCCGTTCCCCACAGCTGCCTTCTAGACACCCAGAAACACCATCTAAGGTGATGCCCAGAGGGCAAACCAAAGCCAAGATCCACTTTCTGCTGTTTGCAACGGTGGCATAAAGAGCTTTTCGGGCATGGGATGTGCAATGCCATGCTTGTGCTGGAGTAAGTGAGGTGGTTTATAGTCTTCACCATGACCCACTGGTTGCCCTGCCCCGACTGTGTCATGCCTGGGGACCCCTGAAAACAAGCAGGGGCTGGGGGGTGGGAATTTTTCTTGTTGCTGGCAGTGCTATAGATAACAGAGGCATATGGGGTTTTACTGAATGTGTTTGTTTGCTTGTATCTGTGTAGCCTACTGAAATGGCTCCAAAACATTCTCAGCTAAAAGCATGAGCTGTTCCATTTTGGGCTTAAAAAGTCATTTCTGTACCCAGGAGCTGTACTCATTCTCGGTGGAGTGGGCATAGTAACACACACTGTGCAGTGGATTATACTTATGTGATTATAGCCTCTAGGCAACAACCTGGTGCTTAAGAAATGAGTCAGTCAGAAAGACCAAGGCAGAGGGAATCAGATTCAGCGACGATAAGATTTGCTTCCAAAAGATCTGGACTACAGCATTTCTTCAAGATATGCTTGTCCTAATAGCCAATTAAACAGCATATATAGGAATATTTTATGTCATTTGGTGTCTCACAACAGTCTAAAGAAGCAGTAACTACACAGAAGGACTTGCAGTATGACAGGTTAGTTGGGTACAGAAAAGCAGGAATAGCTGGGAGACGTGAGTGAAAGCCCAGCCAGGCTGGTGATGGCTGTGTTAGTGCAGGGAGATCTGCCAGTGCAGAATAGGAGTAGGTTTCTGGGAAATACATCCAGGAAAAGGGAAGAGACAGGATGAGAAGGCAAGAAATGCATGCAGGGAAGCAGTGACAGGAAGAGAAAAGAACAAATGAGAACTGGCAAGTTGATAAAAGAACAAAAGGGCTTTGTCTCACATTAAAGGCAGCTAACTACACAAATCCTTTTCCCATGTAAGCAATTACTGCAGCTACCCCAGAGACAGTACGTGGTTGAAAATGGGAAGATGGGTTCTTTACATCCATAACTGGGTCTGGCAAGTGCTCCATCAATATGGCTCACGATGCTCTGGGCCACATCGGCAAGCGGAGAAATTGAAACTTGATTGTGGAGATAGATGGATTCCCTGTTTTAAAAATTATCTTCCATCCGTGTGCAGGGTTAAGCCACCAGCTAGTGGAACAGAAAGAACAGAGGCTTCTAAAAAGTGGCAGGAGGTTTGGTTCATTCCTCTTTCACTCCTGAGTGTAGCTGTTGATGGCAGCTTATAGCAGTCAGTGCAGTCACAGTCATATAGGCATGAGTCAGGTAAAAATCAAACTGAGACTGAGATTCCCTTTCAGCCTGATTTTCAGAAATGCTGAGTGCAGGCAACTCCTGTCTGTGTCTGATAGTGCTTTTCACCCTGTAGAATCAGCTTTTGGCAACAGGTGTTCTGTTGAGACTGAGAGAAATTCGTAATGAGACGAATGATCACGATCTGATCTTAGATCCTAGACTTATGTCATGAGTGACCAAGTCATGACACCAATGAGGTCTCAGCTTGACAATCTCCTATTGCCACTGCTCAGCTGACCTTAGCCCTGCATATAAATTTAAGTGTCTTGCTGCTCTCCATTTACTGGCACAAACTTATCTCACTGCTTGTCCTGTAAGTATTTTGACATCAGCCGCTCCAAAATTAGAAACTGATGATATGGAAAACTTAATAACATTAAAGAAATGCCAACCCATCTTCTTCGCTGCCTTGTGCTATGCTTTGTTCATCTGAGGAATTTCTTGCATTTCATAACCAACAGGAGGATGTGGGTTCAGGATTGTGCCCCAGCAGGGATATGATGAAGCTCAAGCCCCAGACTAGGACTCCATGGCATTTAGGTTACTCTCTATAACACCTCCCTGACCTATCTCCTGTATGATCCTTGGTCTGCCTTCTCCTAAGTCTCCTTTCCTTTCCAGGAGCTCACGGGCTTTCTCTCATCTTTGGTCTTGCCGAGGTTTGGTCTTAACTCTTTGGAGTTACAAGCACATTTGTAACATCCAGCACAGGGCATCTCGTGTCTCAGCTGAGGAAAGTCAAGCCCAAGAAACTTGGCTGAGCCTGTTTCTTTTGCATCCCAAGAAACGGGGTTCATTTATCCATGTAAGCCCTCTTTTAAAGCTCCTTTTGAGTTTTATTCTCCCCAAAAGGCAGTTTGTTACTCTTGGGCAATACCTTCGGGGTGCTGTTCCCTGGGGTGGAGGTCCAGCCGCGCCCCTCGGAAACTGGGGCTGCCCCTTCCCAGCTGCAGCGAGAAAGTTTCCCTTTGCAGCACTGGGAACAGGCAGAAACAAAGAGCCCGGAGGAGGTGGAGAGGGGAGAAGGGAAGAATGAGCTAGGTTAGGGGAAATACACCCTGGAAGAAAAGGAAAGGACCAGCTGATCTGAAAGCCCCGATAAAAGCCCAAGACAAAGGCCGAAAGAGCCTGGGAGATTATCAGGGGGAAGCGGGAGGAGGAGCAGAGAGATGCAGCAGAACCTAAGTGGGAATGATGTAAAATGCTGCAGGGAGGAGGGGAGTTTCCTACCTAAAGCAGAGTGTGGTTTAATTTACTCAGCCATTTCCATTTACAGGAATCGAGGCCCTTTCTCTCTTCTAACTGGGAGCACCCGACAAATGAAGGAGTTGCTCCAGCAGGAAAGAGGATCCATGTCCATCCCACAGCCCTGACAGCATCAACCCCGATTGCTCATCTGTTTCCAAGTACGACTGAGACATTTTGCTGGTGGGCAGAGAAGTCAGGGACACTGCATCCAGCACCCTGCAGCGGAGGAAACATTAGTACTGCTGTTGTTAGCCTTGTTATTTTCTCCTAATAAAAAGGTGGTCATGACTCACTCCATTAAGAAACAAAAGCAGAGCTGTAATCTACTGAAAGGCAGTTGTTTGGATGCTCAGCATTAGGCGTGTAAAAGGAGGAAGGTCAGCTGCAGGTCAGGTCTGGTGATATACACCCTGCCACCAGCACAGGCCAAACTTCAGGTACTCCCCAGAGAATTGATTTTCTGGGCTGGGGTAGTTTGCCCCGGCTTCGGAGGTGTCACTTCAAGCAGGAGTGTGGAGGGGAAGAAAGCTCTCTTTCTCACCCCTCCACATTTCAGTTGTGTTTCCTGAGAGGAAATGATACTGTAACTGCACTGGCCCTCTCCTTCCTCCCGGGAGGGAGGAGCACGCCAGCATCTGCCCACAGCACCTCTTCCCCTCCCTATGCCCCACCGGGACCAGTTTGCCTGCTGAGCTGTTACTGAGGTCTGAGTGCCAAGGGAACCAGGCTGCTTCTCAGAGAGGAAGCAGTGGCTCCTGAAGCTGGGGGCTGAGAGGCAGGAAAGGCAGGTTGTGTTCAGGTGGTGTGGAGGTTTCCTCTGTGAGCAGGACTAGGTCACAGCACCCCTGCCCATGCCAGATTTCCCATCTAGTCCGTGTGAAGTTTTTTGCCACAGCTGTGGTGGCCCAGTTCTGACAGGAACCGTGCTGGCACGTGGGTCTCACCCAGCCATGTGGCTCTGACAATGCCCAGCTGCCTCCCAGGGTGGGTGCAGGGAAAGGGAAGGAGCCAGGCTGCCGTGATGGCAGTGGCCAGGTGAAGACAACACCCACGCTAAGATGCGCTGTGAACATCTGTCCCTACCCACAAGCTACTTCTATTTTTGTTCCATCTCGTACCCTGACTGACTCAGAGGAGGGGAGTGAGGGGAGGGGTCAGGTTAGAAGGAGCCAGATGGGAGGGCTGGAGGGGGATTGAAAGAGGAAGAGGAGGAGGAGTTGCTTCAAAACCGGTAGTTGCCATTCTTTCAATCAGCTTGAACATTTTCTTTGCACAGTCTCTTTCATGCTTCTCTGTTTCAGCTGCAGGCAATTTGAGGCAGGGATGGCACTTCCTGCCTGCTGTTGAGGTGAGCATTCTTTCAGGGCACCATCAGAATAAATGACACCCTGCTCTTAGATAGCTCCACTGTCATCTGCCCAGGCTGTAATGAACTTGACTGAAGCTCATCCTTTTGATTAACTTCTAGGAATTGCCACTCCTCTTTTTTGGTCTCTTTACAAAACTATCTACAAGGAAAGGGCAAGTGCCAAATTTCCTAATTCCTGTGTGTCTTAGTGTCATGACTTCTGGACACAGGCACAGTCAGTGGTCTGTGGTGTAAGTCAGGCAAGTCCTTGAGACACAATCTTGCAGCCACAATGAAAGGGACATTAGACCCTCCCCTCTAACAGCCATACCAGCAATTTTGATGTTGCAGGTGGCCCTCTCCTCCTTGTCCCCATTGCTTCAGAGCATTTATTAATTTTGCAGAAATGGCACATCTTGCTTTGTCCCAGTCTGTTACTCCTTGTTTGCTCCTTAGCTGCCAGACTGTAAACCTTGGGCCAAGTAACCGCATCCTCGGGGTTGTTCCCCAGGCAGTTCTCACTGATCACTCGGTTGCCGAAGCTGCCTTGATGCAAACCATGGCCTGAGCAGGGGACCCAACTCTTTCCGAGGGGATTTAGGAGCGGGCAGCGCCCATCCCGCGAGCAGCAGAGCTCTCGCAGGCAGGCCTGCCTGGGCTCAGGTTTTACTGGGGGTGAGGATACACACCTTTTTGCTGGGGGTGAGGAAGGAATAAGGGGAACTGAAACACCATTCGCAACCTGGTGCGAGAAGCCTGCCCCAGCGCTGCCCTTCCTTCCTTCCTTCCTCCCTTCCCTCCTTTCCTCCGTCTCCCCGGCACGCTTCCCTACTCTCCTGACAGTCTGGGGAGGGGGCGGGGGTGATGTCGGGATGAGCCTCAGCCGATGAGTGGAGAATTTTTGCAGCGTTTTTCAGCTTCCTCTGCCTCCGAGCCTGACCTACCGCCGCCAGGGAGGGAGGGGATCCCCGCCAGGGGGCGGTGCGTGGGGCGGGGGATGTCCATGTTTGGGAGGCGGGAGCGTCACTTCCCTTATATGGGCAGTGTCGTCACGGCCCGGCCTCCCATTCATATAAATACCCGGCGGCGCCGGCCGGGATTCCCTGCCCGGGCTCGGTGCGGCCCCGCGGTGCCTCTGTCCCTCCCGTCCCTTCCCACCGCCGCCGGCTCCGCGCTAGCACCGGGCACCCTCCTGCCGCTTTCGCAGCTCCTACCCCGGCTGCGGCGGGGCGCGACCCTCGGCCGGTATGAAAGTCACGTCCCTCGACTGCCGCCAGCTGCGGAAGCTGCTGCGGAAGGAGCCCTCCCGCTGCCTCGTGCTGGACTGCCGGCCCTACCTGTCCTACTCGGCCTCCTGCCTCCGCGGCTCGCTCAACGTCAACCTCAACTCGGTGGTGATGCGGCGGGCCCGCGGCGGGGCCGTGCCCCTCCACTTCGTGGTGCCCGACGCGGCGGCCCGAGCCCGGCTGCTGCTGGGCGGCGAGGGGGCTGCGGGGGCCGCCCGCCTGGCGGCCGTGGTGGTGCTGGACCAGGGCACGGGCCACTGGCAGAAGCTGAAGAAGGACAGCACAGCCCAGATCGTCCTCAACGCCCTGCTCTCCAGCCTGCCGGAGGCCGGGGCCAGGGTCTGCTTCCTGAAAGGTGAGAGGGGTCCCGGGGACACGAGGGACAGGGGCTGGGGGGGAGCGGCGCGATCGGCCCTCAAATCTCCCCTGGCTGGCGGCGGCCCGAGGTGTTCCCGTTCCCTCTACTTCGCCCTGCAGTGAACCTGATTACTAGTGGAGGGCAGGGAGGTAACACCGGGATTTTGTTTCTTTTCTACCTACTGGAAATAAATCCCGGATAGACTCTGCGGGCTGAGCCGAAATGCCTTTCCGCTCACCCCCACCACGCGTTTAAGAGGCTGAGGGAAAAGCAGAGACTATCAGTAAAGAAGAGCAAAAGTTGCAGATTATCAAAGGGGGAGAGACATTAGCGCTGCGTGGGAAACAAAATCAGCCCCGCGGATATGAGGAGAAACGAGGCCACGGCTACTCGCTTTCCGCCCGCTGACCCGGGGAGGCCTGTGTTGTGGACCCAAAACTCTGGGACCGATGCCCTCCCCTCCACCGAGGGCGGAGAGGTTTCTCTCCATCGGGCACATCGACGCTGGCAGGGGACACCTAGAGCCGAAAATCCCGGGCTCGTCGGGGGACAGAAATACCTCCTCCCCTCATGTGTATTACAGCCCTTCGATTGCGGTTCTTTGTTTTCCTTCCCTGTAACTCGGGCTAATAAAACGATAAATAGCATAGCGAGCATAGCAGCCCGCCCTTTCACTGTCCTCCCGCCCCTACCTCCCCCCCACTTCTTCTGGAGCGCCTTTGTCTTTCTGCCCTCTCTGGTGTTCTCAGTGTAGTCCCCACCTGCTCTGGGAACGGGGCCGTGCCCGGGCGGCGCCGCTCCCGCCCGAAGCCCCGCACATGCGGCTGCCGCTGGGCTCCCGCAGCGGCACCACGCCGAGGCAGGAGTTTCTAAACAACCCCCTCGCCATAACAAGAGGCCATAAACGGAGGGGAAAACCAGGCGATGCTTCTTGAATAAAGCCTGCCCCTGTGTTCTCATGGGCCGGGGTTATTTCACTTTTAATAAGCCTTTTATCACTAGTTTTTGTCCTGATGTACCCAGTTTGTGCCTCCTGTAACGAACTACTCGCTGGGGCAGAGGCATCTTCAACCTGGGTATTGCCCGGTACCGAGGTAGGGGGATGCTCCCCCGGCTGTTTGCCACCTCCCTGGCTCTGTCCAGCCACTATCAGCTTTTGCTGGGGTCTGACAGTCATCCCAAAAGCACAAATTCTGCTGCTGGAGGGCAGAGATAAAGGCACTCTGCCAGTCAATTCCTTGGGGATCACACTAAACTAGAGATGAAGAAATATCTCCGGGTCACGGTGGGAAGTCTGTGGCAAACCAGGGGCCGAATTAAGCTCTGCTGACCTCAGACTGCTTGTCTGGCCACACGATCATCCATTCCTCCTCATGTACCAGTCTCACACTTTGAAGTGGTGACTGTGGCTGTGGGCAGTTTATCCGGGGTGAGGGGTTAGTGTAGGCTCTGCTTTGTACCTCTTGTGAGTTGTGAAGTGTCTTATCTTGAAAGCCTGTCGATCTGGGGCTAAAGACGTTTCCTCTCAGTGTATGAGAAAGTTTCCTCCTGTTCCTGCTGCAGTTTCCTTTTGCTTTGCTGGAAGTGCTCCGGGTTGCAGGTTCAGACCCATGACTCAGTGGGTAGCACTGATGATTCACTGGGGCCACGGACCCCCAGGAAGCTGTCGTGGCCTGGAGGAAGATCGTTGGAACAGTGAGGATATAAATCACCCTGGAACACTGGGTTCTGATCAGGAGAAAGGGTCCTTTGGAGGCCTCCACTACCAACTTTGCAAATAATAGGCTGTAAAACCACCAGAAAAAAACCTCCTTGAGGTTTCCCCTTATATTCCTGTTCTCCCTATGCATGGAGAGATGGGAGGAGGTGTTGGCTGCTTAAGTGCTAAGGGGGTCTTGTTGCAATAAGATAGGAGGAGGTCACCCTCACCCCACCAGGTCATCAAGATCCTGGGGATCTGGTCCCAGGGAGGGCAGCTGTGCAGAGTCATTGCATGCCAGGCCCTGTTCCCTCCCTTCCTTTCTGGCTTGCAGGGTCACATCTTTTGTCTGTGTAGGTGCAGTTTCACTCTGGGTGAGCTCAGTGCCAGCACGGTGAGAGTGGTTGTGTGTCAGGGAAAAAGAAAGATAAAATAACGGATCCTCCCTTGGTGCTGATAACGATTCTATTTCTTATTGATTAAAACGGAAGTGCAGCTCAGCTCTCTGTGATGAGCAACTGAGTATTTGCAGAAATGACCTCAGGGAAGGTAGGTTGAGTGGGGAGGGGGAAGAGAGGAGATTGCTGGAGGATGGGATGAGCAGATGACTCACTGTAAGAATGGCCTGCAAATATCCTGATCCCCAAGGCTTGTAATTAACCATTCACCAGCTGCATGTGTTAGCTGCCCCAAGAGACACGAGACAAGTGTGTCTGTTCCAACACACATGCATGGCTCGGCAAGATTTCTGTGTTCATTCAAGAGTAAAAACAACAACATGGGGCATAAATGGGGATAATGGCTATTTATATAAACTGGACATATTTTTCCTCTCCGATGTCAGTGGCTGTGGTGTTGGGGGGAGATAAGGTCAGCTATGCAAAACAAGAGGATTTAAAAGTTCACCCCGTGAAGGGCAGTTGGAGATCAGGGAACTCTGTAGAGCTTCTTGTGTTTGTTGCTTTCTCACACTGTGAGTTGTTAGGGATATAATTTTTTCAACCCAGTTGTTGTGATATCATTTTATCAAACACATCCCACCACCACCATGGTCTCCACGGTCACTTGACTGCTTTGACCACAGCCTCATGCTGTGAGCTCTGGAACGATCTGGCAGAATGTGGCTGGGGGTAGGAGGAAAGGTGCAGGTGCTGAGTGCCTGTTGGCTGTAAAGTCACTCTCCTGCCCTCTGTCATGGAAAACAGACTTTCATCACATTCAGTGGGCTTTGGATCGTGCTGGCCACTTGCAACATGAGGACCTCATGGCAGGAACGAGTAGGCGATAGTAGCACGTCAAGAATTTGAGCACACATCTGCTCAAACATTGCAAACAGATGAGACACCGGCACTGTGGGGCTGAAATGTCAGAGGTGGCTGTACCAGGCAGCCCTGGCAGCGAGGCTGGTGGGGGTCCTGCGGCTGCTCTGGTCTTCAGCACTTCCCTTGTTTCAAAATCCATCCTTGCACCCAGGCACCCACACCGACGACAGAGCTTATCAGGGTGAAACAGTTGCAGGTGAATGAATCACAAAGGGAGGCTTTGCTTTCCAAGCCTTATTTACTTGAGGGCCACACTCTGAAGGATTATTGAATGTAGCTGCTCATGAGCCATTCATTTCTGCTCCGAAAAAGCACAGGTGGCAGACATGTGGCACACCACTGACGTTGAGGCTGCTTCTGCTACCTGACTTATTCAGGTTCATTTTGGAGATTATGTGCTTCCATGCAGAATATTCCCAGCCTGGAAACGGGCAACAATTTAGCTGACGACAAACTTTGAGTAACAATGTAATAATAGGATTAATTCCTTTTCATTAGCAGTGCACTGAATGAAAGGAACGCAGTACTTAAACGTGCAGAATAGCTCATGTGGGGCTATTCAGCTGTCAAATGCTGTCACAGGATTTCATTAAGTTTTATAGCTGTTATTTAATAGATTGGTTTCAGTGGGACCATCTTCATTACTTCGCTGTCTCGTGCATTGTGGTGATTAATGAGATAGATGTAAGCATCCCTCTCTTGTGTTTATGTCCATTTAAAAATGCAAACAAAATATTCTGTGTGTTGTCACAGTGTATATATTAATGATGGGCTTAGAAAAGATGACTCCTGAGTACAGAAGTCTCTGCCTCAAACACTGGAATTAGTGCTCATATACAGAACCTGGAGGGGAGGGATTTTAGTCCCCACTGTACCGGAGTTAATGGTTGCTAGACTCAACAGAATTACATTCGCTAACAGCTTTAGTCTGGATTCACTGGCTTTTGGCAAGTTAATAATTGTCAGTGATATCAGAGGTTTTTCCTTCGGTGCCCAAAGCCTTTTAAGCAAACCCGTTTTCCCAGAGGAGCACTATCCTGCATTGACCCTCCCCTGGAGCCCATCATGCACTGCTATCCCACTGCATTGCAAGCACTGGAGCTTCATTTGTCCTTTACTTGAATTAAACCAGTCCTTGGGAGGGCAAATATTCATATCTTCTTTTTTTTGTTGTTTCCCTAGGGGGATATGAAACCTTTAACTCCCAATATCCTGAGTGCTGCGTGGATGGAAAACTCATTTCCCCAGAGAAGACGGAGGCAGAGAGAAACCTTGCCAGCCACTGTGAGAAGCAGAGTGCCAACCACAAACCCGCTTATGACCAGGTGTGTATCATAGCTGCTGTGAGTGACCCTCCCCTTGGGACTTCTCCCTGCTGCCACCACGCTCTGTTGGAGGCTGGCAGGGTGTCAGTGGCCCTGGTGCTGCCGTGGGCTGTCAATAAGTTGTCGCAGTCCAGGCTGACAGCCTGTGTGCTGAATAAGTTGCCCTTGTGTGCTGCTGGTCAGCATCATCTCTGCCTGGCTTCAAAATTAGGCAACGGAAGGAGGCAAACCACTGTATCTAGCCTCAAAACTGTACTTATGAACCCTCTTATCACACACCCAGGCAGCATGAGCCATCAGCAGCTCACACCTCCACAGGAGACTGAAAATGGGCAGGGGAGAGGCTGCCAAGGGTGTCGTTTTTCCACCAAAGGAGCACAGTTTGCCCATGCCTCCTCTGATATCCCAGGAGGAATTTGAGGCTGGCAAGGGGCCCAGTGCCTCTGAGAAGGGGCAGTGGCTCAAGAGCCACCATTGGAGAGGGGAAGTGGGGTTTCCACAGGGGAAGTCATCATGTGCCCACCCAGCCTGGGGATTATGTGTGTTCCGAGATGTCACCCTGCGGTCAGGATGCTTCCGCCAGAGCTTGCGTTTCCTGCTGCTCAGAGGAGTCCCCTCGTGATGCCTCTGCTCTCCTGGGAGTACCTCCCACACCAGGTGTCTTCCTGCCACCTTGCTGGCTGCCAGTTGACCCTGAGGCATGGGAACCCACCATGTGGGCAGTTCAGGGGGAGTGGAAAGGCAGTTTGTGGCAGCTGGGGGGGATGGCAGCAGCTCGTGTGCATCATGGAAAGTTACCTGCCAGCTCAGAAAGCCGTGTCAGATGGTGGCTTTTCTTCTGCCATCTCGTCATCCAGCCTTTGCTTGTGCTGAGGAAGGAGGAACTGAGATGACGTCTTGGGGTGGGTGACGCAGCAGGTGCTGTGCTCTGGAGAGGTGTGGGGTGAAGGGGGATGGGGAGCCTAGATCCAGTTTTTTTGCTTTGTTTCACTTCTGGAGTTGTGACCAGAGGGGCTAAGCCCTGGCTGAGCTAAAGTAGCCTCTTCCTCTGTCCTCATCTTCCTCCCTGCTGGACGTGGCTCCCTGCCTTGCCCCTATTTCAGTAAAGCCTCAGTGGGAATGGGTACCACGTATGAAAGCACTTTGGGTGCACTGCAAGGAGCAGCACTTTAAAGAAAGCCACAAACATCCTGCACACAAGCGGGTTGGGTCTGACTTTGTACCTTGCAGATGTGGACAAGGAAATTAAAACATTTTTCCTGTGTGGGCTTTGCCATGGGACTGATTCATTGACCAGCGGCACTGGGGTCCAAAAAAGCCGGAGAGGGAGGGAGCAGGCACCCACACAGGCTCCCTTGGTCACTCTTGGGTCTCAGGAGTTTTGAAAAAAGAATTATATATTTCTGCTCCTTCTCTTCCAGGGTGGTCCAGTTGAAATCCTGCCTTTTCTCTACCTTGGTAGTGCCTATCATGCTTCCAAGTGCGAGTTTCTCGCCAACCTGCACATCACCGCCCTGCTAAATGTCTCCAGGAAAAGCTCAGAGTCCTTCAAAGACCAGTATTGCTACAAGTGGATCCCAGTGGAAGATAGTCACACAGCAGACATCAGTTCTCACTTCCAGGAAGCCATAGACTTCATTGGTAGGTACAAATTAACAAATTTTAAGATCTTTATGTATTTTAAACTAATTTAAAATGTAAAATCAATTAAAAAATAATTTAATTAATTTTAAAATAAAATACACATTGAAGACTACTGAGTTTTGTGAAGGAAAAAACCCCAGGTCCTTGGACTTGCATGCCAGACTGAGTAACAACCAGGTGAAGCAAAGTCAGCTTATTGTTTTACTATGCTGAGATATCTCAAAGGTGGAGTCTTAGAAATCCATTGTCCCCCCTTATCACAGAGCTCTTTCCATTCCTCCTTTTGATCATACTGGTATCTCACCCTTTAATCAAATATCCCAATGCGAAAAAATGAGGAGGCCTTTAGAAAACTTTGTCCCGTTTACTTTCAAATCTTCCTGTGTTCGGCTGAGTGGGTGAATGAACACGAGCTGTGCCAGGGAGCACAAGAGAGAGGATGCTCCCTGAGAAGCACAAGATGGTTTGGTGGCGTGGAGAAGCCTGAGCCTGGGTGGAGATCGTGTTGAAATCGGCGCTGTTGCTCTCCAGGAATATTCAAGAGAGAAAGGGAATAAAACACAGTTACAGACTCACTGGACTCATTGCTCAGCTGAGTTTAAGTCCTTCAACAGTGCAGGCAGAATTACAAAAACCTGACTTGAGGGTGCTCTCTAAGTCCTTCACCTTCCTGATAAGGGACATCTCGGACCTTTCAGGGAAATAATAATTTATGGCACCTTTCTATAGGATTTCTGTCCTATCCTCAACCCCTTCTGATAGATGTCGAGTCACTTGGAAATTTCCCAGGTTTTGAGGATGACTTTAATTTTCACTTTCTTTTAAAACTGGGCATGAGGTGTAGATGCTGGGGATGACTCAAATCCATGTCTTCCTTAATTTGTGCAGTAGCTAAATATAATTGGTCGTGGTGGCACCAGTCCCCTGGCAGACAATTGAAGGTAGGCAAATGATAACTTCCTCAACTCTGTGTGTTTCCCTGAGCACTACACTCACAGTTATCCATAAATTGGAGCTTGAACATGTTGCTCAAGGCAATAGAGCAGAGAAAGGTCTATTTTTTGAACAGCCTTTTTGTGTGGAAAGGGCTTATTTTAAGCACATTCTCTTTAATCTAGTAACAATCATTGTGTTGTGTGAGTAACCACAGTGGCTCCTGTTGTGTAAAATGGGTGCTTTGCATAAGCCTTTTATATCCTGATTTAAGTCCAAGCATCCTTTAACCAGGCTGTAATTAGCAACTGCCTACCAGTGCTTGTGTGCTTTGTGGTGAGGCCCCAGGGACTGAGCTCAGCCTCTCCACCCAAGGGTACCCACCAAGGGCTCACCTCCTGGTACTGCTGTTTGCTGCCAACTAGCCAAGCAGGGAGTTGGGATTTTGAAGAAAAATCCTGTTTTTCTAGCAAAGATGATGAGAGCCCCTGCAGTTTTTGAGTGACCAGGCAGTGGGAGAGCTGGCCAGGTTGAGCTTGAGATAACATTTTGAGCTGCAGGCAGAGAAATGCAGGTACAGCAAACACAAGCGTTGCCTGTATCACAATGCTCTGCAATGTCAGTTGTTCCAAAAGAGAAGTAGGCGCAGGGAAAGAGACAGGGATGGACTTCCCTAAAAAATGCAAAAAGAACCAAATCAGGATCCACAGACTCTGAAACCAAGTGCCTTTTTCAGCTCAGGTCCATTGCAGGCTGGGTTTTGTCCTCTTTGTCTTTTGATCTCCATGTTACCCCTGGTACCCAACAGAAAAGCAAGCCTCTCCTTGCTGCTGGACTGGCTCTGTCCTCCCCCAGCGCCAGGTGCACCACAGTGTCCTCTCCATCCCAAACAACAACTGATGTCTGCAATGGCTTTTCCCCCAGATTACGTCAGGCGAACAGGAGGCAAGATCCTGGTGCACTGCGAGGCGGGGATCTCGCGCTCCCCCACCATCTGCATGGCCTATCTCATGAAGACAAAGAAGCTGCGCCTGGATGAAGCCTTCGATTACATCAAGCAGCGCCGCAGCCTGATCTCACCAAACTTCGGTTTCATGGGCCAGTTGCTACAGTACGAGTCAGAGATCTTGTCTTCCACCCCCAGCCCCCCCGTCACCTCATGCAAAAGAGAAGCTGCATCTTTCTTTGCAGAGGAACTGACTTTAGGCAAAAACTTTGAGGGCTCATGCTTTGCCTTTCCTACCTCAGTGTTGAGTTCTGTGCCCATCCGCTCTCCTGTCCACCAGCTGAAGCTCAGCCCAATGACGGCATCTTCATCCTGCTGAACACCGTGGGAGCCCAGAGCTGGTGTGGTTCTGATCCAAACTGTGATCCCCAACACGAACATTTCATGAATGTGCAATAGAGAAACTTCATCCACTTACTCTGAGATGAAGTGGTTGTCATGGGTCATACTTCCCATATGCTGTGACTGTAAGATGCAAGTGGTCTAAGCATGGCAGGTTTTCTGAACTTCTATTGTTCTTTTTTAAAAAAAAATACAAAGTGCTTTTTTAGGGTTTTAACCACACAACGTGCACCCACTACTGTATTTCCAGATTCCTGGGGAGCAATGAGAAATCCATTTACTATGTTCTCAGTTCCCATCTCCTTCCCATCTTATTTTTGAAAAGACCCTTATTAAAAGTTTCAAGCAATAAACAGCAACAGCAGGGAAGAAAGCAAAATGAAAAGCACTACCTTTGCAACCACATAGGTGGTGGGAGTGAATATTTGTTTAAACCTTTCTCCGGCTTTCTTCCTCCCCCCTCCTGTGTCATGTTTCAGGGAGCAAAGGGCTGGAGTGCTGAGAGGGAGTGCCTTTCCCAGGACACTGTTGCATAACCAGGTGAAAATCCCCTCTCCTGCTCCAGCCTCTGAAGTGTCAGGTATTGTCTACAGTGTAACTGGATACCAACCCCGACCAGTGGGTCCATTCAGGTGTGGCATTTCCTGTACTTCTGTATTTGCCTTTGTACTGGATGTGCTTTTAAGTAAAGCAGGGACTTAACATCTGTCAGCTACCCTGCTGAGCTATTATCCTCCCATCTGTTATTTAAGAACAGCCCTAGAATACTTGAATGTCTCCACAATCCTCATCACATCCACTTCCCATCAGATAACGCTGTAAAACATTGTAACTCCTGGACTTCACACGAAAAAACCTGACAAGCTTTCAGCTCCAAGACAACTTTTCCTCCATCCCTTCCCAAGTGTTCCCATTGTGTATCGTGTGTGGTCAAGTGGTCTTTTTCAGTGTTATGTGACTTGCTTAGAGTCTGTGGTCACCTCTAGTCAGCCTTTGTCCAGAAAAAACGGTTTCTGTCTTGCTCACATTGGCTTCTGTGTCCACAGGGAGTTCAGAATGAGTGTCTCTGTCTATTGACCTTTTTATTATTTTTTAATATGTAATATGTATGGGAAATGGCAATAATTTCCAGGAGATCTCATGAATGTGAAAGAAAACCTGCAATGGTTTTTATGGAGTATAAAAAATAATAAAGGAAAAAAATGCCAGGAAAATAAAGTTGTTTGTTTTACTTGGAGTGAGCTGCAAAAGTGCTTTGGGAGATCTCAGTGGCAGGAGAGGTCACCTGAGAAAAACACCATGGTGTAAAAATGATGTAAGAAGGTAGAAGAGATGGGAAAGTATCACTGTGCTCTGTGCTGAAAAGCCACCAAGGTGCATCACTACAGAGGGGAGAAGGTGAGGGGGAGGATTGTTTCAAACAGAATGACATGAGTCATGGTGGCGTCACTTCCCAGCAGCCGAGCAGGCACTTCTGTTTTGATTCATGCATGCTTTATATAAGATTTACCATCTTGCTGAAGATGAAATCTCAGCTAGGCATGGCCCCCACTTCCTTTCAACCCATGACAGGGGATGTTACATGCCTTGGTCCTTGGAGTGACGCTGACGGGTGACACGCGGCACCTCTGGGTGCCAGGAACCAGGGAATGTGGGTAACACTCATCTTTTCGCTTTATTAAATGAAAAAAAATTAAATTAGAAGTATCAGCATGTCTGATGCATTTCATACCCCTTTTCATCTTGAAGTTTCTAGGCTTTTTCTGGATCATCACCACAGCACATTTATAATCTGCAATACCAAACTACGGAGTTGAAAAATTTATGGTAAATATCTGGGTTACTCAGCATGTGTGCACATACACATCTGTTTGTAACTTCTTACCCCCAGGCAAGCAAATCTGACAGATGAGAAGGTCTTATTGGGGATGTGCCTTGGATTTCTTCCCCAGCATCAGAGGGATGTGTCAGCAGCCCTGCCTGGGCTCTGGGGAACCTGAACATGGGAACCAGCAGCCAGGGATGTAAGGCAGACGAGCTCATAAGAGCAGATCAATTAATTTTCTGAAAGACCTGACTGGTCCCTTTGGAGAACTCTTGAAAATGTGGAAAATGCTTTCTGCCTCTCAGCCCACACAAACACCCAAGCAGAAAGGCTGTTGGGCTTATTGAGAGTGACTGTGTCCTGAACACCGAGACCTACAACCTGGACAGAAACAGAGCAGCCAACAATTCTCATTAAAACTGCACTGAACCCTTGTGGGTGGACAACCAGCTTTGTTTCTTAAGGACGGGAAAGCTGAAACCCTCTGCAGAGCCAATGATGGAACATGGGAACCTGCAGAGCACAAGGCAGTGGGCTGAAAGGGTTAACAGAGGGACTGCTGACCTTGACAGATTTGACCAAGGCAGCTGGAAAAGATCACAGGTCAGGTGGAGGAGGCAGGAATTCAGCAGAGAGGGAAGGCAGCTGCTTTGTGTTTGGAAGGGAGCTCTTATCCTGGGCTTTAGGCACAGTGTGTTGGTGGATAGTGTTAGCAGGGAGAGATGCTGGGCTGGGATTCAGCAAGGATAGGCCATAGCCCTGTGGGAACCTGAAGAGGCCTTGTTGTCATGTCTGGACACAGGAGACTGAGGTTTATGCTCCTGCCCAGGGCAGGCATCCCCTCTTCTTGTCTGGTCTCAATCCACATCTCCTTCTAGCAGAAGGAAGTCCCAGCATCCAAGTCAGAGTGGGATGCAAATGCTGCCTCCCAGAGGGTTGTGTTCCCATGTTCATGCTGGTGCCTGCTCTGCTATTTCAGTGCTAGGGTGAGACCTCTGCCCCCAGCTCAGTCCCTTGGCCATTTTGGCAGACCCCACCTCTCTGAGGGGACATCACAGCCATCTGACTACAGGGCTCTGGGCTGAGAGTATGTGCCCTCCTGCCTTCCTGGCCATGCTGCTCCCATGGGAAAGAAGGACCTGAGGATCTGAGTACTAATATATGAAGGTGAGTGTGTCAAATCAGGATGGCACCTACCTGGGAAAAGGCAGTGTGTTTGAACTCACATGTGCAGGGGAGGGCCCCTGGTTCTCTGCTTCCAGACAGCAGCACACAGTAGGTACCTCCAACTTTAGGGAAAGAAACAGTTCCAACAGTGTTTTGTGGTTTCTGCACTGAGGAAATTCACCAGATTTGGTAGGATGGAAGATTTAGGAGGCTTTTATAGCTCTGATGAGCTTGGGTTTGAGTGGCTCATTGCTAAGGACGGAAGTTCAGATCAGTCAGTTGTGTGGGGAGTGTCAGAGCTGAAGGGTGGAGGCTGATAGTGGTTGGAGCTGAACTAGCTGTTTCAATGTGCCTGTGTCCATCTGCTAGCTAAGCTTCACAGAGGAAAAGGGACCTCAAAAACAAAATTCTGATGGAAGGTAAAGATCCTTGTAGCTATAACAGCAAGGGGAAGGCTGTTATCAGGATGCTTTCAGACTTCAGAAGAGGCAAATGAGGGAAAAATGGCAGGAATGGTATACTCTGAGACAAAGCTTTGATTAGAGCTTATCCATTATGATACTAGAATCCAAAGAAGATGAGAGGAAATGTCAGAGAAAAGGGGATTTTGCAAGTTCTGTTGCCCATGGAAGCGCTAGTTCAGAGCTGTACTGGGATATGACATCTCTCCATTCACACTCCTGATGGTGCACCCTTGTGTCCTGGACAGCTTGGTGCCACTCAGGACCTGTTTCAGATCCTGGGGTGGGACTGAACAGGGCTTGTGCCTCTTTGGTCCCTTGCTTTTGGTCCCTTTCTTCTAGGCTTGCAAGGAGCAGTCATGTTGCAAGCATGAGTGCAGTTGCTCAGACTCTGACTCTGCTTTGCACATGCTGCCTTTCCTTTCTGTCTCCAAGAGAAACAAGCATTCAAGAAACTGCCACAAAAAATATATATCTTTACATCATTGCAAATCAGATTATGAAGAAATCTAGGGTGGAGTTGGACGAGTGGGTGTTGTCCTTAAGTGTCCCTAAGTGTCTTTTTAGTCCATACATTTGCTGGTGTGATTTGCAGTCTATTCTGGTTACAAAGCACAGGCTTTCTCCAGCTTCTTCTGCTTCCTGCCTAAAGAGCTTTCCGAAAGGTAGAAATTGCATCCTTACCAGTAAAACCTAGGTAAAATTGACCTGCTCCATGGGGAGTTGGTGCTGAGGTGCCCATCCCCAGTCCCTGAGCAACACAAGGCAGGCAGCTCTTCTTAGCTTCTTGCCTACTGGTGGGAGCTTCTTTTTTTTTTAGGAGACAAAGTATGAATGAAGAAGGTATTCTGCAGGCGCTGTCGTTTGTATGCTAAAAACAACACTTGCCTTTCAGGGAAGTCAAAGGTCTGAATGTGCCTGTAACATGGGAAAAAAAAAAAGTGTGAGGCCCCAGGTATGGTGAATTTGACTCTCCATCTCCACTTTTCACAGCTTCACGTTAATTGGAGAGTAGACACACTGCCAGCTCACTCTCTGGGGAGAAAAAAGCAGGAACCAATTTGCAGAGCCACATAAATATGGAAGTAGGATTTTTTTTTACGTGGGAAGTGTTACCAGTACCACACATTACGGTTTCTTGGCTTTATCACATCGTAGGCTTTTACTGAGACATGAGTAAGTTTGCTAAATAAGGAATATGAAAATAGCTTGTGAAATAGGTTGAGTCATCAGAGAAAATCAAATGGAGTTCTGACACCGGGGCTTCGGTTGTAAAGTCCTACTTTATTTTACCAATGCATTAGAAACTTTGGGGTCATCTCAATCTTTTTATTTCAGCTTCAAAATTCAAAGTACTCTGACATCTAAGTAAGGCTTACCAAATCAGTTCATGTTTTCCATCAGCAGTGGTGATATATCCCTATGTGTCCTGCCTATGAACACTTGCAGGGAATGTGAAGGTTACCGAGACAAATGGCTTCTGCAGTAATAGCTGAAACGCTCATCACTTCTTTCCAGCCTTGTCTAGCTATTGAAGAGGATTTATGGCCCCTAGATATCCCTTTCATGTACTAGCCTGCCCCATCGAAGTCACTGGCTGTTATTTGTAGCTTCTGGGAATCCTAGCAGGACAACAAACAAACCCGTAAAGGCAGTAACTCAAGATCTGAAGTGACCACAGTAGGTAGAAAGGGGGAAAGAACCTTAAGGGGCCTCAGGGACAGCATTGCCTGAGGACTCCCATATTTCTGTCAGGGATTGTCCTTGTATCCCAGAATATGACCTGTGCTGGGGAGACCGTGGGTGGAAAGCATCTCTAGGACACAAGCTTGCACAGGATCCATAGGACCCATAAGACATGCTATGCCCGAGGAGACGTGGGAAAGACCTTTAGTACAAATCCTGCCCCAGCATCAGCCCACGCTCGCTGCAGTCATGGACTTCAGGCACCACATAAAGATCACCACATGATCTGTTGGGACTAACCCCCATGGCATAACCTTTTTTCCAGATTTGGTTTTCTGAGCTAATCATGTTAGTAAAGTTATACATTTGAGTAAGTGTTAATTGGACCAGGTTTATGTCTCCCAAGTGAAATGACAAGGTAGTTTTTATGGGCTCTCTTTTTTCTTTTTTTTTTTTTTGAGGGGGGGTGGGGGGCGTTGTCTGTGTGTGAATAGTAGTTTATTTCTGTCACAGTGATACTCCATTTCTGAGATTCCTTTGTAAAGCAGACAGTGGGTGAGTCATCTCTCGTTATTAAATTGCCCATACATTGTGAGCTGCCTCCAGGCCCTGAACCAAAGATTATTGCCTTGGTGGAGAGAAGGGCCCCCGAACACAATGGGATTCGGATCAGGCTCTGGATGAATCTTTCCATTAAATCTTTATTTTAAGGAACGATTTGTTCTAATTGAAACTAAACTTTGCTTCTGCATTGAAATGGCATTTGAAGTCTACAGGAC
This sequence comes from Falcunculus frontatus, assembly GCA_013398115.1. Lineage (NCBI taxonomy): Eukaryota > Metazoa > Chordata > Aves > Passeriformes > Falcunculus > Falcunculus frontatus. The sequence goes on along the minus strand of VZRV01008191.1, from coordinate 1,112,365 downwards.
TCATCTGGAACAACGGGTATATCCTCTCTGCTCTAATGCCTCCAATCATGTTAAGTCAAGTTAACTGGAAAATCAATTGACACAAATTCCAGTCTGACCATTAACTTACATCCGGCTGGGCCCCAAGTGGCTGGCCAGGGTGAAGCAGATTCCCAACAGGGATGGAGCAGAGCTGTGTTCATCTCCTAGTTATGCTTTCAGCCTGAGGTCTCCCTAGCAATGCCCACATTGCCCCGAGTAATTGCTGTGGCTAACAGAGAGCCTGGGGGTCAGGCAGTCTGGGATCAATTGTGGACTCTGCCTGTGGATTTCCAGGGTAAGTGCTGCAGCTGCTCCTGCTGGCACAGCCACATTTGTCAAAAGCATAAAGGAAGTGAGTGAGACCTGGACTGACCAAGCTGACCAGATGGGTCCCTTGAGTATATAGAAAAGGACTATAGCAGCAAAACTGTGTTTTCCACAGGATAGTTCACTTCTGCAGAGGGTATTTCTGCTCTGTTGGTAAAACAGAGCTTTGCTGATGTGGCTTTGCTCATACAAGAAGCATTTTGTTGCTAGAGCGAACCTGAATTTCTCTCTAAATCTTTCTCACAGGCTTATCTGTATGTCTCTGCATCCTGTCTTGCATCAGGGATAATGATATCAATCTCATTCTGAGAAAGGCATAAAGCTTTTTTCATATGTTTGCAATGCACATTAGACCCATGACAAAGACTATCCTAAGCACAAAATCTTGTTACCATGATGTATTTATTGTGCTGTGCTTATGAGTTCATGTGTTCCTTATTAGAAGAGAGAGTTTGTTGTGGGGTTTTGGTTTGTTGTTTTTTTTTTCTTTTCCCCTCAGGATATAATGTATTACTTAGTTAAAAACAAAACCAATTGTGGAGCACTTTCAGACAGCCACCACAGCCACTCTGCCGGGCAATGGGAGCCCTGGGTGTGTGGCAAGAAATCTGTGTGCTACTGAGTGCTAAAGCATTGACATGGTTCAGTTTACTAAATCCAGCTGTGAAGAGCAGCTGGTTTTCTGGCAGTCAGCTTGACAGATGCAGTTGGATATGCTCGAGAGAATTGATCAGGGGCCACCAGTGGAGAGAAGGGGAGGGTAAGTTGTTTCCTGCGCTACTAAGTGTTGAAGTGGCTCCTGGCAGTTCTGATTACTAAACCCAGCTGAGAGGAGTTTTCTGGACTTGTCTGTGACATCTGATGGGGATAGGCTTCAGCCATGAAGAAGGGGGAAGCGGAAGACTTCTGCACAGCCAGCTACTGCCATACTCAGTGCTGTGGCTTGTGGGATCCTGGGGAAAGGTTGTTGGGACGCATGGGGAATGTCTGCAGACAGCAGTGGGAGGCTGCCAAGAGGCTTCAGACAGTGTTCCCATCTTGTTTTCTCTTTTCGTCTCCTTCTCCATCCTCCCTCTGTGGGGGAGCTGAGGGTGCAAGAAGAGGCAGCAGGCACAGCAGGTCAGGGCCAGGAGAGACCATGTAGAATAAACAGCAAGACACTTCCTTGGAGGGCTGGAAAAGATAATAGAGATGTCTGTTTTCTGGACTGAACCGTGAAAAGTTGCACTGGTGAAGCTTGCCGGCTTGGGTGTGATAGGAGAATGTCCTTCTGCCTCTGGGCTCCGCCTGGGCAGAGCCTGAGAAATGCTGAGCGCTAATGGGGAGTGAGGCCCAAGATAGCCCCTGGGGCAGTGGTTTTAGTTTCCATGACAAAACTGGAAATTATCTTTGCTTTCCTTTGATCTTCAAAGCACAGGGGGAAATTTCACACTTAGGGGAGGCCACCCGGTATCAGGTGAAGTTGCTGCAGCTTGTTAAAGTCAGTCAGATGCCATAAGGTCAGCAACTCACCTGCCTTAGAGTGAAAATGCCTTGCAGAAAGGAGTCTGCCTTTTCCTGGGGCTGGTTTTGGTGCTCTGGTTAAAAAAATCACATTTGTTTGTGGATCCCGAGGCTGTAGACGGATGGCTTAAAGAGGGAATAAAGCCCAGGCAGCGTGATTCTGATGCGATTCTTCAGTTTAGATACGTATTACTTAGCTGAATGGATGTGGTCAGCCTAAATAGCTGGTTTTGTTCTAATCTAATTGCAAATTTACTGTGGGGTTTTTTTTCAGAATTTCAGGATGCTCCGTGGAAGTCAGATAGCCAGTCTGGCATCTCTGTCAAATGTGTTTGTGCTGGCCACAAAGACTGAAAAAGCTGCCCCAAAATGAGGCAGTCTGGGTCACAGACCTACACAGGCTGTTTCTGCCCCTGCCCCACAGCCTGGCTCATCACATGTGCTGAGTGCAGACATTCAGAGACTTCACTGCATCCATCCCCCAATTTTCCCAAGGAGTCTCCATGGCCCTCTGTAAGTCTATGTCCTGCCACTGCTGGGAACAGGTTGCAAAGTATCCCTTTGGTCAATGATGTCATCAAACGAGCAACACCTCCAGGGCCAAGACAGGCACCGCTGCTTCCCCTTGGACCCTCACCTCCTCTTGTGTAACAGCAAGAATCAGTCTTCCTGCAGACACACCTTCAGAGCAAGCAGCCAGTCCTGCAGATGTGGGACATGTATTTGTGTCTGTGTGGCTCTTACTGCCAGGATTGCATTTACCGCTCGCTTGAACATGAGGAGGTTCTTTGGAAACAAAATTGACTGCTTTTAATTCACCTCCTGATTTCCTAGTCTTGCACTGCTGTCTCAGCTGGTGATCGTTCACCTGGAGCTTGGGATTATACAGGTCTTCAAATTTCTACATTTGTTTATGATTTATTTTGATGAGAACCAGTTGATCCTGTCCTCCATGGGCTGTCCCTGAGCCCTGCTGATGGATGGGCAGGTGCTGGCCTCAGGAATGTCATCTAGCCCCTGAAAGAAGCCACCCCCTTGCCCTGATGCCTGTGAGCTGGTGCCAACCCAGGCTCTCTTCAGGGCAGCCCCTACTGAAGCCAAGAGGTGCTGTGGGCTGCCACCCTCACTGCTAGGGTAGCCACTGGGTGCAACAGATCTGTGGAATCCAGGGTCCCTGATTTTCTTCTCCTTCATCCAAAACAGATCTGGGATGGCATGCACCCTCCAACACAGCTGACCCCATAAACATCCCACTGCATGTCCCTTCCCTTCTCCGGAGTTTAAAATAGAAAAAACAGAGAGCAGTGATTTCTTTCACAAAATTTCCAAATGCAACGAAGCTTTCTGTTGCATCACAGCAAAGGAAAGCATCGCTGGTTTCCCTCCTCGGGCAGGATGTGACCCCGGTCGCCGTGCGGCCGGAGCCAGCCTGGCCCACGCCACCTGCCGGCAGCGCTCCCGGCACGGCCCCGGGTGCGGCCCTCGCTCCGCGTGTGCACAATGCCTTCATTTGTGAAATTGGTGAAGCGAGGGAAATTCATTCAACCACGACCACATTTTATTCACAGAGAGGCTCGTCTGAAAGATGATGAGCAAAACAACTGTTTCCCTTAGTAAACCTGCAGCAGATTCATTCATAATAATATACGCTCTTTTCAAAAAGGAACCTTTCTCTGTTGTTCATTTTATGCTGTTGTTTTACCCCGCCACTCTCTTCTTGACAAACATGTTAGCTTTCTTAAAATGTTGCTGGATTAAAGGGTTTATGGACGAATACTTAACAGGCAACAATAATTATTTAACTTTACACATTCAGAGGATCATAGTGATCAAGAGAAACTTTTTTTTATTTTTAAAAAGAGACTGTCTGACTGTTTTGAGTTGTTTAAAGTGACTAGAAACTGAGTCAGAAAAGGAAAAGCAAAAAAACCCCCGCCTTTGTTGTTTTTCATGCATATTTTTCATATAGATGCCTCCCAGCCAATTCCCCCATTCAGTGCACCACCCTGGCACCCCTTGGGGTGCGCTCTGGTGGGGGCAGGGAGCAAGAGACGAAAAAGAGCAAGAAAAGGGTCTGTAGGTGGTGGAAACAGGTACTCACCATGGAACGGAGATATCACTGGCTAACACTGTGCAGCCGGCATCTGAACCTGTAATTACATCCACCCTTTATCAAACTGAGGTTCTTTTAAGGCTCTTGCAGGCTTAGGGCTCCCTCTTCTAAGTTTTGTGGCAGGCAGTTGCTCACTGTCAAAATTACAGATGTTTCCGAAGGTTCTGGTGAGGGGTCAGACTGTGCATTGCAAGGCACAGGTGACTAAAGGTTTGAGACCAACAGAACTCAGTAACTTTGTTCAAGACAAAAATAAATTGTTGGAAAGCAGGCCCATGTGTGGTTGGCTTGCATTTTGTGCATCGAGATGGATGCGCGTGCCAGGGTCTGTCAAGAAAGCACTGGTTTCTCTCACTTCCCTTGCTAGAATCTCCAAAGAATTTAAAGGTGAGAGAAAGATGCATTATGGCCTTGCTGCCTTAGGATTTAGGCTTGGGTGGTTTAGGAGGAGAGGTATTCTCGGCTGTCCAACAGTTACCTTGTTTGACCTTGGGCAAGATACTTTCTCACTGCCTTTGTTTCCCAGCCTGGAAGAAGAACATCAGAATATCTGTTTGTGAGTTCAAAGTGCCACTGGACACTGGTTTCTGCAGGGTCTTCTCGAAATGTCAACCAAAATCCAAGTTCCCTGGTTTGCTCCCATGATCCTGCTGCAACATCAGCACTCAGAAGAACTGTCTCCAGAAGTTCTGCCTCCCCTAATGATTTCAAGCGATGGAGCACAAGGGATTGAGTTGCAGTGAACCTACTGATTTCTACAGTCATTTGAAAAAGGCAGTAAATACCTCAGTGATTGCAGCCATTCATGAATGAAAGCAGTCTATACACGTGTTGGTTCACAACTGAAAGTGGTAATAGAAGAGGTTAACGACACTTAAAGTGCTTTGTCCCTCCCCACAATAGGCTTAACATTTTTTTCTGAGAGAAATTCTACTATTTGAGAAGAGAGAAAAAAATTCTACAGAACTGAAATCCCATCTATATGTTCCCATTAAGTTTCATGAAAGAAACGCTTGACGTATTTTTATGCTGATGAAGCCTAGATGAATTAAAGCAGTGTTCCCACTTCCTCCCTTCTGATGCTAATATCTAATTCTAGCATATTTATACAAAAACACTGCTTATAAAGCAGGGCCATGGAGAAAATCTCTTCAGCACCTACTGAAGCAAGGTGAACTCCATGCGTAGCAAGCACTGATTATATGTTTGCAGGTTCTGAATATAGAGCGCTGTTTTACGAGCTGCCAGCTTTCTGCACTCCTACAGCCACAGCAGCTTGACAGAATAAAAATGACATGCATCACACTTGGGTTGGAAGCATATTTTCAGCATGTACTACAAAACCAAAAGAATAAAAAAAAATATAATACTTACCCCACCACTCCGCTTCCCTCAAGTACAATCTCTAAAAGCTATGTGACAAAACCTGCGTGCAGGGGCCTTATTTGAGTATTTGAAACACTCTTTGAACCAGACGATCATTTGCCACTTAATCCTTAATGAATACAGTTGCTATTTTTGCAAAAACGTCACACTGGTGAGAGTGCTTGATGATGGAATATCAGTGGGATATGGTTTTATTCTTATGAATAAATACAACCCGGTGTCTGTGCACATTTGTATGCACATGAGCCCTCTTCAAACTGCCGGAGTGAGCTGTATATCCAAAGTCCTCGAGGGAGAATGAATATCTGGGGATAAAAGAGATCCCAGGTCCTTGTTTGTGCCTGTTCATAACAGAGTGATGCACTTTTGGTACACCTCAACAACAGGAAACTGTCTGGAGCACCAGATGTGCGTTGTTTGGCTTGAGACAGGGTTTTCAAGAGGACTTGGTGCATTCAGGCACAACAATGTCAGTGCAGCAGTCAAGAGAAAAGGCAAATTTTCCTCAGCTGGTTTCTCTGAACCCCTTCTTTAGGGCACAGAGATTAATTCCTTGCCCTGGGAGTCTGTGATTAAGTGAAAATAACCTTCTGAACTACAAGGGAAATCTCTAAAACGTGGCTCAAGGCATCCTGTACCTTTAAAAGCACAAGACAAAGAGGAATGAACTCTAGAACCTGCCAATGTAAGAACATTTCTATGTGTATTACTGCCCTGAGAAACAGGGATGGTCCATCCATGACCACCTGTGTCTTTAGCAGGAGAAGACTGCTAGTGAGGAGATGTCCTGGCTGTTTGTTGGGACAAAGCCCTCGTTTGCCGTGTTTCAGTAGAGGTTGGACCGCACTGCCTGATGTGGAGTGCCAACAGAGTCTCAAATGCATATGCAAAACATATTTCTGGTTTCTCCCTCTGTGTTTCAGATGGTTTTGAAAATTCCAAGTTTATCTAGAACGTGTAAATCTGTGTCATCTAGGTTGTATAAATGTGTACAATTTATTTACATGCAAATATTAACACAAAAATGGATTTAGATTATTTTTTTAACCAGGTATGAGATCGTTTAATTGTGTTGTAAGGAAAAGTGGGGAATCTGACTTTTGTTTCTTTTCTTAAACTCTCATCTCCCCCCCGCCAGGAGTCTCCTTGGACTGGCCAGGCATCTGGGACGTGAACTACTGATATCTCTAACTCACTTCACCCCAAAAAAAGCAAAGAAGAGTAAATTTAGTATCACAAACTAATCCCAGAAAGATGCTGTGAGACTTATTTGAGGATTTAACATTCCCTGAAATCCTAAGATGAAAGAGATTTTGAAAATGTAAATAGAGAAAATATTTTTTCCCGTAGTCCCATTGAAGTGAGCTATTTAAAAGCCAAATAAGACAGGCAGGAAATTTTCATTTTGAATATATTTGTGGAGCAACCATTAAACGCTTTAGTTTTTTAAGCCCTGTGTTTTCTGAAGAAACAATGGACCATTTCTTTATAGGTGCTGGTAAAATCGCTTGCAATAGACTCTTGAAGGGCTGTTAGTAAAACCATTTAATTATATGGCACTTAAGAATGTCTGGGACTGGGGAGATTTTCCCATTAGGGAAGAAAAGTAATTCATCCATTATTCTAGGGGAGGTAGAAACTAGACCTTTCTGTCTAAATCTAATTTTTAATAGGGTTAAGAGGCTCAGTGGAGGAATTCTATTGCATGTCTGGAAGTGCTGGCTAAAGCTGCAGTTTTGAAAGAGCATTGTCAAATTGAAAATTGCATTTTCTCTGAGACGTCGTGTCCCGACTGTTGTCACAACAATACCTGAGATTACCGTAACTGGAAGAGATTAGGTGAAAAATAACGTTTCTCTTCCACCATTTTGCTTATTTTTGTGTTTGACAGCTCCTCCGGGGAGCTGAATAGTGGCTCTGCGAGGTAAAGGAGCGCACACGGACTCCCGCCAATCTGTTTTCCTGAGAATGTTCCGCACCATCACTGTTTGCCCAGCTGACCCTGGGCACCTATTTGGCTTCGCCCAGATTTTTTTTCCCTCTGCATGCGGAGCTCGGCTCCCAGCCCTACACAGCCAGCTGGAGATGGCTGAGGGAGCGAGTGCGCTGGGGCAAGAGGTGGGCCAGCGCAGACCCTAACGCTGCTGATGCTTATTTTTTATTATAATTTTTGTTTTTAAAAATTATTTTTAGCTCCTCGAACAGAAGTCTGGACTTCAGACCGAGCCTTTATTTCGCCTCCCGCGCAAGCGGCCCCTCAGGGCGTCCCCGGCAGCTCCCCCTAGAGGCGCGCGCCGCCACTCGCCCCGCTCGCCTCAACTTGCCTTTGGCGCCCAATCCGCCCCTCGGCGGGAGAAACCACTTCTCCCAACTCTCCGGGGGGACCCCGGCGGCCGGGAGGCAGAGTGACCCTCCTTCCCCTCCACGCAGCGCTCTCCAAAAGACCACCGAGACACATTAAAAGATCGGAAAAACGAAATTCAGGATGTTCTACATGGTGTCGCTTCTTCGGCGGGACAAGAGCTCGTTCTCTGCTCCACAGTTCTCCCTTCAAGTGACGCTGAATGGTTCGTGCCAGGACGGGACGGGGAGGGTCCGCCGCCATTTTGTTTGCGTGAGGGGTGAACGGGGCCCTGTGCGGGAAGCGGGGGGCGGCTGAGGGGGCGGGAAGCGGCGGCAGAGACCCGCGGTCAAGCCGAGCGCTCGGACCGGAAAGAGACGGCGAGGGCGGGCTGAACGACAGCGTGGCGGGCCAACTCCATCCTCGGCAAACATGTACATCAAGCAGGTGAGCCGGCGGGATTCGCGCTGCCCGCAGTGTGCAGTGCGGCCTGGGCCTGGCCGGGGGGGTTGGCCCAGCCCGCCTCGCCCCGGGCCGGGCCTGGGGGCTCTGCACCTTCACGTCTGCCCAGCCCGCAGCAGGGGGCTTGCGGCGGGCTCGGAGGCCTTTGCTTCGATGTTTTCTGTCCCGGGGGCGGATCGAGGTCCAGGCTGGGGGAGGTGCCCCCGGCCCGGCCACGGGTCAGGTCTTACCGCCGGCTGGGCTGGCGGCGCTTTCTCTGTTTCTCTGCTCCCCTTTCATTCATTGCAGGTATGAAGTGGCGCTGGGGGCTCTCTTTAATGGACCCGAGACTTGTTCGCGGCGCCCCTTTGTACGCCAGCCCCGGTGTCCTGGCCGCGGAAGGCTCGTACCCAAACAAAGGTCTCTGCTCAGCTGTCAGAGGCATCTTTCAGCTGTTCAAGTTGTGGAGTCTCTGCTTTGGGGTGCTGTCTCAGGCCCCCGGGCATGAACCATTTCAGATGTTATGCTTCACCCTTGTCAAAGGATATATGGCTGGTGCTCACCTAAAAAGGTCCTGGTATGGACCTTTTTCAAACAGTTTTTGAGGTTGTCATTATATTACTTTTGCAGTATCCCTGCAGCTGCTTTAGCAGCAGATTTTTATTGCTGCTTTTGTGCTGCTGCGTATGTGTGTTCATACTAAGCCTACCATGGTTCTCGTTTTCTGGTGGACTCAAAATTGACCTGTTTCTGACACCCTGCAGGTGTGTTTCTTAAGAAGAATACTTACTTAACTTTGAAGGTGCGTGTTCTACATAGATATCAGGTTTTCACCTACTGTTTGGCTGACTGGGCAGTATTTCAAATGCCTTTTGATAGTGTTTTTGTAAATCACTCTTATCACAGGTGGGTACATTGCTTTAAAGACTTTGAGTAAGAGTTTTTGTTCTCCAGGTTTGAATTCTCAAAAGCAAACAGCAGTGAAGATACATAGAAGTCCAAATTAACTCAGAACAGGGGAAACGTTTCACTTTGAGGAAAATAAAAGGAAGGGAAATTGGGTGGTCAATAACCAATACTGTTATAGGAACTATAGAAGAAAGTGTAACAACGTGTGAACGTGAGAACAAAAAACAACGAGAACGAGTTTGATTCCATCAGTATCCCTTATTTTGTTGCTTTCCAGAAGTTATTCCTGGAGTTTGAACATTAAAAATATTTAAGTCTTAATCTGAGTCTGTACAAAGTAATTAGGAAGTCATGAGGTTTCAGAATATGTAGGATGGATGAAGTGATAAACCATCTAGAGAAAACCTTTGGGAGAAGATGATGGTGTTCAGAGTCTGCCTGTTTCACACTCCCGTGGTGCCCGAGTGTGTGTGTGCTAAAAGTTTGTGCTTCTATAGCAATATTCAAACAATAATAATTGTTTGGTTTTATCATTTTGTAGAAACTTTCAGGTTCTTTTGAGAATCAAGTAAATGAATTATTCCAATCCAGATGTTTTTAAAATATGTGAAAAATGTAAAAGTAGCAGCGACCAACTTTTTTGCCCATTCTTTTAATTTCTCCCACTGCTTTTGAAATCTAGTGAGTTTGGAAGCAGCACTGTTTCGAAACAGTTTGGGTTTTTAAAAACATTTTGTATTTAATACGTAAAATCAGAGTGAATGACAATAGTTGCTGTGGCCTAGGGTGAGTGGCAAGACCTGAGTAAGATATTCTGTTCCTGCTTTTCCTTTGAAAGCTGCTGGCACTGAGCTTGCTGCAAAAGTCTCCATCTGGCAGATGAGGCAGACTGGTTTTTTTAGGGGAGATTGGGTGTTTGTATTCACAACCACAGTGCCTGGATCTTCAGTCTATACATTGTCTTAAACCTGCTTTCTGTAGTTTGGTCCATTAAATTCTGAAATCCTTGATTGCTTCCAGTGTAGTTCATCTGAAAACAGTGCAGGTGCTTAAAGAAAACTATATCTGGCCTGAGGAGAGGGAGCACAGACAATTGCAGTTCAGAAAAGGTTTAGGTGGGCAGAATATTGAAGGAAGTGGTATTGGAACACTATTCCTTTTCCAAAATAGCTTCTGCTTTTATCTGATGTTTGATGGTCAAGGATTAGTAATTTTCTGTCTACCTGTATTCTTAGCTTCAGATTCCAGTAATAAAATAATTTTGCAAAGAGAATTTGGCAAGAAAGCCATAGTGCCTGGGAAGAGAAGGGCTCTCTTGAGTTCTGACTAAAAGTTAGTTAATACCTTAAAGTTTTATTTCATTTTTATAAACTCCAGGGTTTGATTTGCTGTCTAACATGACATTTTCATTCAATATTAGCGAGATAGTTTTAATCCGTTAGTACAAACAGGTGATAAGAGAAGTTTTCCACAATAATAATTAATAGCAGGCTGTCACATAATGGGAGAAAGACTCAAGATCAAACTTGACATGAATAAATAGGGGCATTTTCTTCTCCCAGTCATTTATCCAGTACTTTTTGTGGGCAGGATTTTTTTCCCACTGTTTGTGTAATGCTACCAGAATATTACGGAATATGAATGTAGTTCTGAAAGTAGTTGTTTCTTGAGGTGCTGAGGTGTACACTTAATAGAGGCTTTTGTAGTAGTGAGGAAAGACTTGCTTAAATGTTTACAGTGCTGCTTCTGGGCTTTTTGCTGAAGTTTTGTATGTGCTTCTTGAATAAAAAGTATTATGCTCATTTTCTGGAATACGGGCTACTTTAATACTTGAAGGTGTGAGAGAAGGAATGGCGTGTTCAGAGAAATAGAAAATGGTGATGGGACCATAGACCCTACAAACAAAAAATCTAAATATTTAATTTCATATCTTAAGCTTCAGCAGTAATAATATCAAGAAGTATCTTGCAAGATGTTTCTGTGTCTTCTTAACAAGTAATTTTTAGTGTATTGTAGCTATCATAGTGAAACACTGCTTTAACTGTATCCTGTTTCTCTTGGGGAAGAGCCAGGCAAAGAACACAGCTATTGAATGGTAACTGTAGTCCTGTTTCAAGTATTCTTGCTGAAAGAGCTGCAAATGTCAAACCTTCAGGTGGCTGCTGCCTTTCTGGTGTCCTACTGAGCAGAGCGAAGCTGCTGTGCTTTCAGCACAGCTTTGATGTATGAAACAGGTTGCTTGGTGCTGGAGGTTGGATCAGTTTTGTTGCTATGCAGAGCTGAAGTCTTAGGATATTGTAACTCTGTACCTTGTATATTACTAGGCTTGGCAAATCTCAAAATGCTGCTGAAATTAAATAGTTGAAATTTGATGTGCTGTTTCCAGATGACTATTTGCTGCATAGCTCCTGAAGTTATTTGTGCACATTTTTATTTGTCTCGTTAGGCTGTGAATTGGTAGAACCAAGACAAGCTTGCTTTTTTGTGTTTCCCTTTAGATTGCACAGTAAAATGAGACTATTGCATGTGAAATAGGCAGTCTAGTACAGTTTTTGCAGCCTGCAATTGCACTGCTTGGAGAATTTGCTAATAAAGTTCTCATGCTGTAAGTAGATTGTCTTAGAAAAATTAAATATAAGTGCTTGTTATATTGAGTTTTCTTTCCTGTATATGATACTTTAAGCAAATACGTATTTTTGTGTGGTTTGGTACAGAAAAACTCTTTGAACTCTCTTGCTTGCTATGCTTTGGCCTGCACAAGTACCAGCATCTCTTGCTGGGGGAGAAATCTGTCCCTAAATCGATTCTTAGATGAAAGTTTCTGATCTTGAGCTGAAAAGTTGAGTGTGTGCAGGAAGGGCAGGCAAATTAAATTACAATTGATGTAAATGTTCTGTCAAACCTCATAGTGGAAAAACTGTTCAAGAACAGAGAGAACTTTGATAAAATAACTCCCTCTTCTCACCAGGTAATCATTCAGGGCTTTCGAAGCTACAGGGACCAAACCATTGTGGACCCATTCAGCTCCAAACATAATGTCATTGGTAAGTTCTGATACTTGCCTTTTAGCATTAGTTAAAATTGCACTTTTATTTCAGATTATATTCATGTTAGTCTCCTTTATAGTTTTTAATATTTGGCTTACATGTGATGGTTGCGTTTTCTGTTTTGGAAACTGCTGTACAGCTGTCTGTAATGTACCACAGAGCATGTTCCGCTTCCAGCAAACAACTATTAACATTCAGTTTTGCTGGGACAAGAGGTGAGTCTTCAGAAACTGAGTGAGGTTCATAAACTCCTTCCTAAGTGCACATCTCTGTATGAGACAGACCTCCTTTAAAGGGTGCCCTTGCAGGAACTGCAGCAGAGAATTTGTATGGGATTCTTATTTTGTTTGTCTGTGCGAGTGTCATCATTTTTATAAATAAGCACACCAGCAATTATAAACTCACGCAGAGAAAGAAGATCTTCTTTCTTCCAGTTTTAAAGGAATGAATTTCTGGACTGTAGACTGTCAAAAAGTGTAAGTTTTAAAGGGCAGTTTAATAAATAACCCATATTTTAATAGCACGTTGTTGTCCATCATTCTCACACCTCTTCCTATTTCCGCCTATGGATGCCTGGTCCTGCCTTTTTGTTTACATTGATTTTAGTGATTGTGCAGCAACTTTTGAGACTGCTGACCAAACAGCAAACAGTCAATTTTGGACATTAAATCTTAGTAGCCAGGATTTAACTCTGGTACTAGGAAAAAAAAACGTACATGTGACATGAATAGATGTCGTGCTTAGCGATGTTGTTTTCTCGGGAGCTAAAACTTTTATCCAGGTATTAATGTTTTTAAAATACACTAAAAAATCTGTTTCACTGAGGGTTGGTTTTTTTTTAAAAAAAAGAATTCGTAGTAATCTCAAGTAGTTTTGGGGATGAGGTGAATCTGGATGGCACATAGGGAGGCAGGGATGAAAAGCCTGAGATGTTCATTGCTGCCGGAAGATGAGTGGGTTTGAAACTGATACAGTAGGTGCTGATCTTAAAGAGAAGACAACTGGGCCTTGCTGAAACACTTTGGAATAAACATTGAGATTATGTTGGTGTAGTGCTATGTTCTTACACCTTTATTTTTCTGTATAGAAGTAGTACTTATTCCAGTCTTTTAAAAACAATATTGCTGGATTAACAAGTGGAGTATTAAGAAGTTAATGTGCTATATGAAGTTCATACAGTCAACCTGAATGCACAGGCAAATGGTTTCCTCTGGATAAATGTTCTGGGGGCAGAAGAATTTGACTTTGGTCTACTGTTCTTATCCATCAGAATATCAGTATAAGAACCAAAAAGATGGCAATAAATACAATTGGTTTAACTATTATTCTCACTGTGGAATAGTGTTGGAGTTTGTAAATCAAGGTAATGTGTTTGAGTGGACAAAAAGCCACTATCCTGTACCTAATGACTAAGTGATTCACCTACCAAGTTCACCTCATTCCCTTGAGATTTCATTTGGCTGCATTATATTTGGGTTCTGGTCTTGAATATTTTTATGTGGCATTTAAGGTACCTTCCACTGTTAATCTATGTCAGCTATAATCCGTGTTATACTTTGTGTTTGAATTTTCAGTGGGAAGAAATGGCTCTGGAAAAAGCAACTTTTTTTATGGTAAGCATGGATTTCTTATTAGCCGAGGAATGCTGAAGATACCAGGTTTCTGTGTTTGTTTTTGCTAGAACTTGATTTAACAAATGATCCTCCTCAATAAGGAGTGGCGGATTGGAAATTACTTGACAGTGATGAAAGGCAGATCTCAATGCACTTGTTTAGTACTTAGTTCAGGTTTTTCCCTAGAATTCAGCTTCTCTTATTAAGGGCCTTCTAAGGCTTTCAGTTGGCAAAAGTACTTACAGGAGGAAACTGATTCTGTAAGTTGCTCACCATGAAAGATGGTTATGATATTTGCAGTAGTTTTAGACATTCTTAGTGGCTAAATTCTACTCGATAGTTTGGCACAGCTTAGACATTCTTTTAATATAAGGTTATGAGGGGGATTTTGTGGGGTGGGAACATTAATGGAGGAGCAAAGATGCTAATTGAAGGTGTTAGTAGGCTTTGTGACAGTTGTGTTTATAAATTGTCAAGTGCTAAGTATTTTAGCAATATTTTTAGTCTAGCCTGTGTGCTGTGTATATGTAGAGGAAAGCTCTTGAATCCCTACTCATTCAGCATTGTTGATGATTATGCAGTGAACCAGTAATGTAGCAACAATGACTTCTTCAGATAAATCCTGCTGTACAGCAAGTTGAGTGATCAAGATCCAGCAGATTAAGGTTTTTAATGAAGAAATATTGTAAGATTTTAGCAACAGCATGACTGTATTATACAACAGTAAACAAGTGTGTTTTGAGTTAATGAAACTGTTGCATATCTCCCTGAAGGAAAGAAGAAATCTTCTGTTTCTTTACTATTTTATTACAGCAATTCAGTTTGTCCTCAGTGATGAGTTTAGTCATCTTCGCCCGGAGCAGAGACTGGCTTTGTTGCATGTAAGTGAGGGTGTATAGCAACAAAACTAAAGAATAAGCTAATGCATTTGAATGGTACGGCAAAAATGTTAAATTGCTGGGCTGTGGATATTTTAAGCCAATTATTTTGAAAGCATCTTTCTTTGTTTCCATTGGCAAAAGGGAATTTATTACACAGTAATACATTGTGTTGATAACGCACACCGGTGAATGTGTAGCCAAGATTTTCAGAAATAAAAGAATGCATGCTGGATCTTATGTAGATGCTCTTGCATCTCGAGTCCTTGAAAGGAAGGGGGAAGTGGGGTCATCAGGGAAAAGAGGAGAAGAATGAGTTCAAAATCTTTTCTAAGGTGGCAGTTGTCTAACCAGAACATCTCCTTTCTTAGGAAGGTACAGGTCCTCGTGTTATTTCGGCATTTGTGGAGATTATATTTGACAATTCCGACAACAGGTTACCGGTAAGTTCAGTGAACTGCTTTGGGCGTAGATTATCATTTCAGACTCAAGTCATTTCAGTCTTATGGAAGAGTTCAGCACGGTAACTGCTTTTGAGTAATTTCTGGTAAAAAGTGCCATAAACATTCTGGGTTAGTTACAGCTGCTTGCAGTAGGTATGTGTATTTACTGGCTTTTGTTTTTTTCAAGATTGATAAAGAGGAAGTCTCACTTCGCAGAGTCATTGGAGCCAAGAAGGACCAATATTTCTTAGACAAGAAAATGGTGACGTAGGTACTTCTTTTCCTTATCTGAATGAGAATAGTAGTATGTCTTTAAAATTCTATAGGCAAACCCAACACTTGCATCCCTAGCATGAACTAATTTGTTTCTGTTGTGTAATACTGAGTGCCAGTAGTTTGACGGCTGGAACATCAGTCCTTGTGCAATAGACAGCAGACTTTGAATTGGCAGTTTAATCCATCCATTAATGTGGTGCTTAACTGCTTGCGTAGTAGTTATTTCACAGCTTTTTAAAATAGAAGAGTTACCACACTCTAGGTGGTTTTATATCCTTCCTTGTGATATCTTTGCCTGTATTTCCCTCCTCTGTTCTTCGAGGTGCATATTTCTTAATCTCTTTCCAATTTTAGATATTTGAGATATTTTCCATTTTTATTTTCTCATTTCATTTTAGAATTAGCCATTTTCAAATAAAGAAGTTTCTTCAAACTAAGCATGCATTGCACACGGTGATTGTTATGTGATGTATAGTCGTGGTACTTTACTGCATTTTTACAGCTGTCACTTTTACTGTAAGTTTTTTATGGATTCATAATAACATTTCAGGAAAAATGATGTCATGAATCTTCTTGAAAGTGCTGGATTTTCTCGCAGTAATCCCTACTATATTGTCAAACAAGGAAAGGTAAGATTCTTTTTCACAAAGTAGGAGGAATCACTGTCAAGGGTATCATGTTTCCTGGCTGCCAAACTTAGTTCAGTTATTCCAGAAGTAAACCAAAACCTAAATATGCCTTGGTTTGAAATAGTTGTTGTATGTAGATTCTTCTTTGGCAGATATTATTGGTTTTGTAGTTTATGTTGATTTTAAGAAAAAAATTTCATGTTTGTAAACGTTGATATTTAGCAGAGGGTTTTTGTCATGATGATCTTTACAATCAGGTTTTTTTCCATATGCTTATATACAAAGCAAACTTGATTCCTGTGACTATTTCAGTGTAAATTCAAGTATTTCTGGGCCTATAGATGAGGCAGCAAAGTAATGATAGAGAATTTTAAGAGGTTAAAAATACTGTCAATGCAGAATGAATGGAAGATGTAGAAGTATCGAAAGCGCTCATCAGGAAAAGGGCTTATGGCATGGCCTTCTTAACTGGTCTTCAAGACCTAAGCAGCTTTTTAGAACTTTCAAAGGACACCCACATCTGCAGACAAAGTATAGACTGCTTGTAACGCTCACAGGATGGATCATCAAGGAGACACTGGTAACTGTCACCTCCAGAAGGTTACTGGAAGGATACTTGGAGAGGAATGCAGGAGACTTGAGGCGCTAACCCGTAATACAGTCTGCCAGATGTTTTATCAGGATAAATTTTCCCGATATACGGGATTATACAGTTGAACATGCGCATTCGAAAGAAACAGCTTGAGCTGGAAAGTCACTTGTAGTGGGGATTGGTGCACACTACTTAACAGCCAAAATACACATACTGGTTTTAATAGAAGACAAATTAGAAACAGCTACCTTCTTAGAAAAGCATGCAGCCACTGAAATTCTATTGAAGGGAGTTTTATATTGGGTGTAATTGTATGACTGATTTGATGTCATATTAATGAGTGTTTCATGATGTGAATTATTCTAAGATTTATAATCCCTACGTTTTAGTGTGGTTTTATGGAGGCATTTAAACTATTTGATTTAGCACCAGGACTTAAAAGCCCAAGCTTGAGTTTCTCTGAACATAATTTTGAGTGGTTTATGATTTCTTCAGTGTATATAATACTTGTATCCTGAGTTTTAGCAACAAATGGTAACATTTGAAAAGCAACAAATTTCGTTACAAGCAGAGTACTTGCTGTCCTGAAGTAATTGTCTCCAAAGGAAAGCAGTGTGGTATATGCTATGTATCTGAATCTTCCTGCCAAAGCTTCAGGCAAGCAGGCAGAGCAAAAGAGTTCAGTCTTTATTGTGGTTAGCCATACATCCAGAGCAGGTTATTGAAATCATAAATCTTGAATTTTCAGATCAACCAGATGGCCACAGCTCCTGACTCTCAAAGACTGAAGTTACTAAGAGAAGTAGCTGGTACCAGAGTGTACGATGAACGTAAAGAGGAGAGTATTTCACTAATGAAAGAAACAGGTGAAACTTTAAGAAATTATTGCTTTATGCCACAGTAATTCAATTAACTCTAAAACTTCAGGCTTTTTAAGTAAAGCTAGATAGTTGTTATTTGTTGTGTGTTAAACAATGCAGAGCTTGTCATATTTCCTCCTTGAATTTCCAATATCTCAAAAAGGTTTAATAGGTTACTTTCTGCATGCTTTTATTACTAAAACTTTTTAGCTAAGCTAATATGGATAAATTTAGTGTTCAAAACATATGAATGATGTCAGCTGGCAGTGATCTGAAAATCAGGATACCTACTGCTGTGCAAACACTAAAGTTCATGTTGTACAGTCTGTATTATTTTAAGTGTGTGAGCCAAAAGAGTACATGCTTATGTTGCCTTGCATAACAAGTATCAACAGTTCTGCTGTTAGGATGGTTTTTTGGAGAACTTCTGGACATGGGGTGTTTTTTACATTTGATGTCTGTTGACAAATAGTTAATCACCAGAGTAGATTCAGTGGCTGTAAATACGGGGGATTATATTACAGTGTTTAACTGAATTTCAATCTTGTCATGTTTTCTAAAGAGGGCAAGCGAGAGAAGATCAACGAGTTGTTGAAATACATTGAAGAGCGACTGCATACTCTAGAAGAGGAGAAAGAAGAGCTGGCACAGTACCAGAAATGGGATAAAATGAGGAGAGCATTAGAATACACCATTTATAATCAGGAACTTAATGAAACCCGAGCTAAGCTTGATGAGGTAAAATATCTTGGCTAGTACAAAATGTAATGAGCTGTTGGTTTGTTTTTGCTACCGTCCCCTTGTGTTCCTTGGTAGAATCCTGACAGCGTTAAGGAAACTTTCCTTTCCAGCCATCCAGGAGCCACTCTAGCAGTCAAAACCGCACCACCTGAGCTAGGACCGAAGCCCCTTCCCAGCACAGGTGCCTTGCTTGACTCCCTGCGAACCACACTCACAGTCAGACCAGGTTCCCCATAGCAGAGTTTCAGATGTCTCGATCCTTCAAATAATTTCATCTTGCTGCAGTAACTAAATAACAAAGGAACAACTCAAGCTGGTGCCTCCGAGGAGGGATCCTAACAAAGGAAACTCTGGGTTTTTATCCCATCACAGTCTAAGCTCAGGCGCTCTTGCTGTGTCTCTGAGTGTGACAGGTTCCCGTGCCCTTTGTTATGCAAAGAGACATTAGTTCTCTTGCTTGTGGCTTCCACTACCCAGAGCTCAATCTGCAGCAATCTGCAGCTGCACGCTGAACTATGTGCACTGTATGTACTCCTCAGCATCACTGTTCTTCACTAAATAAAATTTTTTTTTTTTGGAACCACTACTAAAACAGAATCTGGCTACTTAAGCTATTGGTGATATTTCCATACAGCTTTCTGCTAAACGAGAGACAAGTGGAGAAAAATCCAGGCAGCTGAGAGATGCACAGCAAGATGCTAGAGATAAAATGGAGGTAAAAATACTTTTTAAAAGGGCTTTCCAGAGGTGTTTTGCTTTGTGGTTTTCAGGATTTTTTGGAGGAGGTGGGAAGAGAGAGGGCTGGTGGTGTCTAAAATTATATTAAATTCTGTTGCATGCTTTCATCCTGTTTGGAAACTTGGGGTTTTTCACACATCTAGTGTATTGTGATCTACAGAATAATGGTCTTGGGAGTTTTGATAGATAGTGAAATGTTCCTTCAGCATTTAAGATACTGCATACTTAAATTTGCATAGGAAATAGAACGGCAGGTTCGAGAACTGAAGACAAAGATCTCTGCAATGAAAGAAGAGAAAGAGCAACTTAGTGCTGAAAGACAGGAGCAGATTAAACAGAGGACTAAATTAGAGCTGAAGGCTAAAGATCTACAGGATGAATTAGCTGGCAACAGTGAGCAAAGGGTATGTAACAGCAGTGAAGTCTTAAAATGTCATTGGCACAAGGAAGTATTCTTGTGCACTGAAGTTTTGATTTTAGACTGGAGCCTGTCACTTTTGTAAGGTTTACTAGATTAGTTTAAATACTAACTTTAAATACTGCTTTGTTTGACTTTCAGAAAAGACTGCTAAAAGAGAGGCAAAAACTTCTCGAGAAAATCGAGGAGAAGCAGAAAGAACTGGCAGAAACAGAGCCAAAATTTAACAGCGTAAAAGAAAAAGAAGAGAGGGGAATTGCTAGGTCTGTGGCATTCTATGCAAATTTTATCAATGCTATCCATCTGCAATTAACAAAAACTTGTACGTGTTGCTTGACAGTGGGGTAGCTACATGCACTTGGAGATGGTCTGTAAAAGGCCTGCTTTATTGTTGGGGTGGGAACAGTGTTTGGCAAAATGATTTTCTAAGCTTAACCACTTCTTGTGGATGATTTTATTGTTTATAACATGATCCTTTTCTTTTTGTTACTGATTTGGTGCTTAAATTTTAGAGCCTGGTTTGACACTTCTTGAAAATTCTAATAGTAGTTCTTAATGCTTGTTCTTAATAAATTCAAGATATCTTTATAATACAGCATGTCCTTCCCTTCTCAAAACAGACTTGCACAGGCTACACAAGAAAGAACAGATCTTTATGCAAAACAAGGTCGAGGGAGCCAGTTTACTTCCAAAGAGGAAAGGGATAAGTGGATAAAGAAAGAACTGAAGTCTTTAGATCAAGCCATCAATGACAAGAAGCGGCAGATTGCAGCTATACACAAGGATTTAGAGGATACAGAGGCAAACAAGGAGAAAAACTTGGAACAGTACAGTGTAAGTTTTCAGCTTATTCTCAGTCTTTTTGAGAGAAGTGTTAAATACTCAATCTTGGACAATCAGACTTCAATGTATATTTATAAGGAAGATGTGACTTTCTGGTTGGATGTGGTCTTTGAAAAATGCTTACTGAAAACATCTGCAGATAAGCTTTAAACTCCTTTAGCATTGCACTAAATTCACTCTGTATGTTGGCTTTGCCTTCTGCTATTTTCCCCAATATGTTTGGCCTGAGTTATCACAAAGAGGCTTCTGTCTGCATTGCTCTTGTCTACATTGAACGAAGCCATGTCATAGATAACAGTTTGTTACGTTCTTACAGGAGTCTGTGTTGGTTGTTTTCACTTCTCATTTTTCTCAAGCAAGAGGATCTTTTTAACTATGCAGCAGGCACTGCACCCTTGTACCACGACTGCAGCTGGTTAGAAGCTGCATCCCTAGGCATGTTAGAAGATTAATCTGTTATTGTATTACCTGTATAACTTAGATTTTAATTTCCATTCAGAAACAGCTCTTACAGTGCAAATACAGCAAAATAATCCAAAGACAGCATTCCTGCTAGGAGCTCCAGCCGTGAAAACCCTGCTTTTATATTGAGAGAGCATACAGTGCCAATGCTGATGGTGTTCTTGGTCTTTGTGTAATATACCTGCTGAAATTGAGGGTCAGTCTGACACCATGCAGGAGTGTAGTTGTACAGAGATGATGGTGGCGTGCTAAAATTCTGCTTGATTGGGACCCACATTAGCAAAGTTGTGATTCTCTGAGTTGGTGAATGAAGAAAATAGCATTTACCACTGGCTGGCTGTAATTGTACTGTACTGCTCAATGGTAATTCTACAGAATCGAAGGGGTTAAATTTGTTGTGGATTTTGATTCCTTTCTATAAACATGTCTTGGTTTCCTTTTTCTCCTCAAGGAAGGTTGATTTATGCTTAGGTGAAGAGTTGTATAGCTTTTTGTTGTTCAAAGAGAAAGCGAATGTGATTGAGAGCTTGCAAGGTTAGTTTGGAATGAGCTGGCTGTGTTTTTAGAACACAGTTACTCTTCCTTGTACACATATAAATACATAAACACTATTGAGTGCTAGCCCTGAACTGCTTTGAAAATGGCAGGTGTTAAGTGAGCAAAGGGAGGATGTCTGTGCATTGGCTTCAACAGCGCACTGTTGACAGCAGCTGTCTTGAAAGTCTAGTACTGCTGGAGAGCAGGCTCAGACTTTTGACTAATAGCAGGTTGACATGGTACACAAGATTAGATGTACTTATCACAAATGTCATTTCAGAGCATGATTACACTGAAGTTATATGTATGTTAGTTACCGTTTTGATTCCAGTTCTTACGGTGACTTACAGGGATCCATTTCACTTTAATGCCCAGAGGCACAGTTGAACTCTGTGCCTGCCTTGCCATCTGTGTGGCACCTACACCTTGTTACTACTGCTTCTTTACAAAGCTGTCTTTATTCTTAGTGCTTTTGCAGTTTGTTGTAAACTGGTTAAAATGTTTGTAGGACTTTTCTGAATTTTTAGTAGTTCGGTATTGAATAACTTAAAAAAAAAAAAATAGAGCTGTAGTTTCATATTGTTCTTTTCTTTGTGTTAGAAACTGGACCAGGATCTTAATGAAGTGAAGGCTCGTGTTGAAGAATTGGACAGAAAATACTATGAAGTGAAAAATAAAAAGGATGAACTACAGAGTGAAAGAAAGTTAGTAATTAATTGAAATATAGCTCAATCTCACTTAATGTGAAGGACCCCAACTGTGTAGTTGTTAACATGGCATGTAGGTATGTTTTTTAAATATGGCCATGTATGAACTTCTGCACTTTGCCTTCCCTTAGATTAGTAGTCTTTAAGAAAATAATAATAAAACCTTCAGATTGCGTTCACACTTATAAAGTTTTATTTGTTTTGTTGTATAGTTATCTATGGAGAGAAGAGAATGCAGAACAACAAGCTCTTGCTGCAAAGAGGGAGGATCTAGAAAAGAAACAGCAGCTTCTCAGAGCAGCAACAGGAAAGGTAACATCTCGCTCTTGAGAATTAGTTGTGTAATCTCATTCTTAAAGGACAAGTCAGTTTTATCTGAAAGATATGATAGTTATTTTTTTAATTATTGTCTTTAATTATTGTCATAATTAAAATTGACAACTTATATTTTAAGCTGAATTTTTCAAATATTTATAGCTCTAGAACTACTTGAAAATTAGTTTTGCAAGCTCAAGGTAGTTGATGTGAGGAGACTAGGCAGAAATTGAATATTTTTAAAATTTCTTCTGATACCTTTTTGCTTAAAAAAGCCCCAGATAAACAAAACTGAAAAGCAATTGACTCTTATTTAGGTATCTTCTGTTAGAGCTGTAGGTTAACAGGAATTTGGCAAAAAAGGAGGTTACGCCTGCCACAAAGTTGAAGGTAAAATGAATATTATGCCCACACATTTTAACTGCAATACAGTAATTAGTTGTATTTTAACAGGCCATTTTGAATGGTATAGACAGCATAAACAAAGTTTTGGAGCACTTCCGTCGAAAAGGCATAAACCAGCATGTTCTAAATGGCTATCATGGAATCGTGATGAATAACTTTGAATGTGAACCAGCTTTCTACACTTGTGTTGAAGTCACTGCAGGGAACAGGTAATTATGTGCTCTTTAGTGCAGTGTCACAATTCAGTTGTTGTTTCAAGCTGTTACTGGAATATTATTCTTTTGAACTTGATGTCTTGCCTTTTTTTGTCAAAGTGCCTTCTATATAGCATGATCAAACTGCTCTTCCTTTGTAAAGGAACTAAGAAGAATTCTGCCTATTTGACTATTAATCCTAGCTGCTCCTGACTTTGTCTTAAAAAACCTAAAACAAAACCAGAGAGAAAAAAAAAGAAAAAAACAATTAAAAGGCCCTAGACCCACACTCCTGACACTTGCCAGGGGGATTGGTGGTGAGACTGAGATATATTGAATAAAATGGACAGCATCTTCCAGGGTGGAGAATTCTACAGTAAGCAAGGCTGATGTTTCAATAATAGTAAGAATTATTTCACTTGCACTAGAAAATCTCATGGCTGAGAATGGTCTCTAAGCTGTCAAAACTGCTGTTTAAAAGCTGTCTGAAAAGCTGTTGAGTGTTAATGAGTCCATGTAAAATGTTTTCTAGAAGAAGTAAGTGCCTGTTGGGTGATCCACCGCTTGCTGCAACATCTAACACTTCAAATTAATTAAAATTGTCTTTTTGTGTGATCAGTTCCTGTTCCAACTCACGAGTAGTCATAAAAATTCTTGTTCTAATGAAATGTAGGTAGTGGCATAAGAGCAGGAAAGAGGACAGAGGTGACATGATCTTGCAAAGTGTCAGGTAGAAATGTTGATGTTACCACAATTGGAATGCAGTGTCTTTTCTGAAACCTCTGTTTCAGTGTGAACGAGGGCGTCTCTTCCAAGCACTTTTCAGTTCTCTCTGAATCCTGTTGTACCCCATAGTTTGGAAAAAGCTATAACAAGCAAGCTGTAGTTCAACTTGCAAAGGAAAAATTGCTTATTTCAGTCCCTGTGGTGCTAGTCCTCATAGTGCACGGGGAGGTGGGTGGATGTGGTCTCTCTCTCTCTGCATGGTGTATAGAGGTAGCAGAAGCAAACTCTATAGATCCATGCAGAGAGGGAGGGCTGAAGGAAATTGTGGAAATGCAGGACAGAGGTGTGTGCACAAGTGGCACTGTATATGTATTGAGCTGCTCTTGGCTGGATGGTGGAAAAGGTGTTGGATGATCCCATTTTAACAAAAGTGAGTGTCTCCACTTGCTTTTTCTGAGGCATGGAATTGAAAATGCAGTGCAGCTTTATAGTGATGTGTTATTTAATGGTACCTGCATGAATACTGTCTGTATACAAATATGTTTGTCCTTTTAGCATAGTAAAGTTTAGCCTATTTGTTTGGCTTGTTAAATAGGTTGTTTTATCACATTGTGGATTCTGATGAGGTCAGTACAAAGATCCTAATGGAATTTAACAAAATGAACCTTCCTGGAGAAGTTACTTTCCTCCCTCTGAACAAGCTGGATGTTAGAGATACTGCTTATCCTGAGACTAATGTGAGTCAGAATTCCTTTTGAGCCTCCCTTTGCTTCATAACTACAAAGCCTCATGTTTTGAACTGTGTACATTGCTTTATGCCCACCACTTGCTTTTCTGTTGAATGTCTGCAGTTAAATACTACTTCTAATGTATGCTTCTCAACATAAAATACTCTTATAGAAAAGCACTTTCCTACGAGATATCTGCTCTTTATTAATTGCACTTTGCAAGTAAAAAGGCAATACTAATAAATAGAGTTTTATTGTAACCTGATAATCAAGAATTACTTAAATTGCTGAATTATAATTCTGTCACTTCAGGATGCTATTCCTATGATCAGCAAACTGAGATACAATCCCAGATTTGATAAAGCTTTCAAACATGTTTTTGGGAAGACTTTAATTTGTCGTAGCATGGAAGTGTCCACCCAACTGGCCAGAGCTTTCACAATGGATTGTATCACTCTGGAAGGTAAATACTGCAATTTAATAAATTATTTATTGTAAAAATAGGATTCCTGGGAACATGGGGCTCATTAAACTTGGTCTGTTTAGTGTTGTCAAAATAAGATTATTAAAAATAGTAGTGTACTTGACTGAGATGTATGTACAAGGTTGCACTTGGTTAAGTACAGTGCTTAAAAATACAGAATTTCTTGACAAGCTATGGAATTTTCTTAGGATCTAAGTGTTACTAGCTATGTACCTCCATCCTGAGAATTAGCAGATTAGGTTTGTGTTCATCCAGTTTTTTTATCCAATATAACAGGCGTTTGTTTTCCTGGAGTGTTTATGGTGTTTTCCCCAAGCTCAAACAAATGTTTAGGGTGTGATTGAATGGCCTTAATTTCTGATAAGGGCAAGGTGAATTGTTCTGTGCAACAGATTTGTTTACATCTTATGTTCTCTGAAATAATCTATATCTCTTGTTAATTGCCTGTTTTTAAGAGGGCAGATTCCCTGCAGCTTTATTGTTGTCTTTTGTGTCTTAAAGTCAATCTGAAAAAATTCTTAAGGGTGTCTGGGGAGGAAATTATTAATTTTTTAGTATCAGCATATTCTACAAGCCACAGATGCTGCTAATTACTTCATCCCTTTACTTCCTCATAGAAAACTTGAGATTGTTTTTTCAAACTGGTAGTGCTAGGCATTTTCATTTTTCCCTTAATATAAGTTTTTCTTTTTCCTTCAAGCTGCATGGTTTCAGAAGTTAATTACAAACATAAAAATAAGCTGATGCTTAAAGGTGATCATAGCGGTCTGTGTTCATCTTGGGAAAGGGAATGCACTTAAATTGAATACAGAAATAAACATTTCCCTAATTACTGTAAATGTATATGATTACTGATACACTCAGTGCTTTGTAGGTTAGTTGAAATGTTCTAGTTAAACTGCTAAATTGCATTGTAGAATGTGTGCTGGACTTTTTGGCAAGCATGTAGTGTGCAGTTTATATCTCCTTCTGTTCTGCCCTTAGGTGATCAAGTCAGCCATCGAGGTGCTTTGACTGGAGGTTATTATGATACCAGGAAGTCTCGGCTAGAATTGCAAAAAGATGTTAGAAAAGCAGAAGAAGAACTTGGTGAACTTGAAGCAAAGCTCAATGAAAACTTACGCAGAAACATAGAAAATATCCTTTTGTTGTTAATGGGGAAGGTTGTGTGACAAAGCTTTTGTTTTGTGGTTACAGTAATAGATGAAAAACAGGAGACTGACTTGCTACATATTAGCTGTGGCATTTGTTTTGATTGTTTTGTGTGCAGTCTGCTTCTCTGTTACTGTATTTGATATTGATCTTTAAAGCTTAGAGATGAGGTTAAACCCTAGATTATGAGGCTTTCTACTCCTTTTAGAGTCTGTTGTAGTAACTGCCATAACCAGATATTGTTGTTATCTGTGTTAATCTTCACTGCTTCTTCTGACTCAGGCTGTATTTTTAGTACTTGTGTCCTGAATTGATGTGTTACATAGTCCACTTATGCTGTGGAGGGGAGATGGGAGAGCGTTGTGTTATGATAAGCTCTGAGTTGCTTGACAGTTTGTTCTTTTCAGTCTCTTTGCACAGTGACCTTTTGAGATCCAGTACCTACAATTCAGGAGTAAGGGAGGTTTACACAATTCCGTTATGCATCACCCAGGTCATTCTGTCCTACAAACTGAACTCCTTTGCTTTTTTGACCTTCATCAGTGCATTAGAGACACTGTTGGGACAGCAGATAAGCAGAAGCGTTCTTCTGAATGTCATGTAAAATAAACAAGGAAAGCTTCATTTAGCTTAGTTCCTGGTATTGATAAGTTACTTGATAAGTTGATAGGCTGCTCAAGTTACTTTCATTGATGATCCTTGAATTTTCCTCTACAACTGATTGTTATGGTTTGGTGGAGTTTTGGTTTGTTTCTTATTTTGATGACAGATGAATATGTCAGATAGAAAAAATTGAAGGTACTAGTAGGTATAAAATGGTTTTTAAAACAAGGACAGAATTTTCCTTAGCCCACAGTATGGATTAATAATGAGATTGACCAGCTAATGAACCAAATGCAGCAGATTGAAACACAGCAGAGAAAGTTTAAAGCCTCTCGAGACAGTATTTTGTCAGAGATGAAAATGCTGAAGGAGAAAAGGCAGCAGTCTGAAAAGACATTTATGCCTAAGGTTGGTATGGGGATATTGAAAGCTGTTACTGGGTTTATATTAATTGTTTCATTAATGTTCCTGATAAACTTGCATTCCTTTCTGGTTAATATCATAATATGAAATATGAAGAGATAACTAGAGATATATCACAAAAATATGTTGATATAAACAGGTGAAATGCATATAAATCTACAGATTGCTTTGAGGAGTGATTCTGTCTAATATCTGTCCCACAGCAACGTAGCTTGCAGAGCTTGGAGGCAAGTTTACATGCTATGGAGTCAACTAGAGAATCATTAAAAGCAGAACTGGGGACAGATTTGTTGTCCCAGCTCAGTCTTGAAGATCAGAAGCGTGTGGATGCTCTTAATGATGAAATTCGACAACTACAGCAAGTAAGGAAATGAAAATGTCTTGCCATTGAATGTAGTACATTTCTTAACAATAAACTTACTTTTGTCCTTTTGTATGAAAAGGCACTTATGAATATAGTGTCATTAAAGTAGTGCTTCATCAGTAGTAGGTAGCTGTGGTCAAAGTTCTCTCATGTGCAAAGTGTATTTGCAAGTTTTTCTCAAACACTGGATGAATTTTGCCAGTTGTCTGTGTGACAGTTAAGGCTATTTGTTTTGGAATCATCACAGTTTTCTTGCCCTTGCTATTGACTTTCTAACAATAAATACAAATAGATCTCATCTGAAGGGAGGATGCACAGTATGGGAAAGGAAAACAATTCCTCTAAGCGCGTGGCAGGGGAGATAAAACTAAGCTTTTGATTGACACACATGTTGCTGGAAAAATACTGTTTCTTAAATATGCTCTCTAAAGCATTTCTGGGTTTAAGAATTGGGTTCATATACAAATAAAGATTAATAAACTCACTGATCTGTACGGTTGACTTTTACACTAGACACCTTATCATTTGGTTTTTTCTGTCTGTTAAAATTAGAGGAATAGTCCAGACAATTGTGATATTTTAATACACAGAATTGTGTGAAGAGTAGGTTTTGTTGTTGTTGTACTAGTTTGTTTTTTTTAATAACAAGAAGAAAATGGTCCTAGTCAGGGAAGGCAACTAATACACTTCTTTATTTTCTTCAGGAAAACAGACAGCTTTTGAATGAGAGGATTAAATTAGAAGGCATTATCACAAGAGTTGAAACATATCTCAATGAGAATCTGAGAAAACGCTTAGACCAAGTGGAACAAGTAAGGATTTTCTCTTAAATGTACTTTTGCAGTCTGGTTTTGGTTTATTTATTTATTTGTAAGGGCTAACACATATTAAATAATTTCATAAATACTCATTCATTACACTGCATTATCTGTGATGGAGTTTGCTTCCCTATGTATAAACTGGGATAAACAGTTTTTCTTTGAATTTCAGCACAGTAAGTTTTTGACAAAAAACTACTGTGAATACAAGCCCGTGTATAAATAGGACTATCATAAGGACAGATTTGTTTGAAAGTCTAACTATTCGCTAGAACTTTACTAAAATATTGAATATTATATGTATATAATAGTTACATGTAGTTATGGGTAGAGTAGCAGAAGATGGCTTGTTTGTCTGGCTTATACTTACGTTCCCGTTCATACTGAAGCTTGGTGGCATGTATTTATCCCATAGGAACTGAATGAGCTTCGAGAAACAGAAGGTGGCACAGTTCTTACTGCCACAACATCAGAACTTGAGGCTATCAACAAACGAGTGAAGGATACACTGGCACGGTCAGATGGTTGGTAACATCATGTTTTGGAAAGAAAACTCTCCAGGATTTTGAAAGTTCACACATACCGTATTTGATTTAGAAACAGACTGTAATGTAATTACCTTGTATTGGTGGTAATGCGCTTCTGGCTTCAGGGCATAGTACTTGTGAGGCAACTGTCCCTACAAGTAAGATCTTGTGTAATTGTTCCTGAATTTTGTCTAATCCATTTAAAACTTAGCTGCTGTCAAATAGGCTATCACATCTGTATGGCTTGAAACTTCCTTTGCTTCTCTTCCAAGGCTTGAACAATATGACTGTAGTACATTTGTTTGGGGTTTTTTTAAGCCGTATTCTCAAGGGGAAGAAGAGAGAGGGATTTTCAGCTTTTTGCTTGAAATTTAACCTTCTGTTCCTTAACAGATCTTCTCTAGTTTATCTTTTTGTTTCATAAATCTTCTGCAGGCGTGTAAGACTTAGAACTTTGGGTTTTGTACTCTTGCTCAATATTGCAGATCTGGATAACTCTATTGACAAAACAGAAGCAGGAATTAAAGAACTTCAGAAGAGCATGGAACGCTGGAAGAACATGGAAAAGGAGCATATGGATGCCATTAACCATGATACAAAAGAACTTGAAAAAATGACAAACAGGCAAGGCATGCTCCTCAAGAAGAAAGAGGAATGCATGAAGAAAATCCGAGAGTTGGGTTCGCTTCCCCAGGAGGCTTTTGAAAAGTATCAGACTTTAAGTTTAAAGCAGGTAAATAGTGTCCTTGGTTTCATGTTTCACGACCTGAGACATTAGTGTCACCTGCATCCTGAGTGTCACATGTGCCTAGAATTGCCAGTTACTTTGATGTGTTAATATTTTCTGCTTACAGTTATTCCGCAAGCTGGAGCAATGCAATACTGAACTGAAGAAATACAGTCACGTAAATAAAAAAGCTTTAGATCAGTTTGTGAATTTCTCAGAGCAGAAGGAAAAATTGATAAAAAGACAAGAGGAACTGGACAGGGGTTACAAATCCATCATGGAGCTGATGAATGTCCTTGAGCTCAGGAAATACGAGGCTATTCAGCTGACTTTCAAACAGGTAACAAAATGGGAACAATTGTAAAGACACTGGTGCTGAAATCAGTCAAGCTGTCCCATGGCGTAGCAGCAATATGGGAAGAAGTGGATACTAAGTAAATCTATACTAGTAGAAGGCAGTGTCATGTAACTTGAGGCTTGTGGGTTTTTCAAATACTGAAAAATAAATAGGCTACCATTTTCAGTATGTGCCCATCTCCAATACAACTCTAACTTTGCTTTAAACCTCTTAAATACTTCCTGTCAAGTGAATTCCTATGTACTATGTACAACCCCTTCTGGGAACTGTGGCAAAAAACTGCACCAAATCCCTTCTTAGATTTAGTGAAAGTAATTCTCATGTTAATGAAGGATCTTAACTATGAAGTGTGTGAATTCTTCTCTTTAAAGGTTTTTTGTTAAACTGAAGGTTACTAAATAAATCTTATTTTTGCTACAGTTCTATGTTTTAATTGTACTGTTTTCTTGAAAAAAATTTTGAGAATTCTCATGCTACAAAAAGAGTTGGTTTGGCTCTTTTTTTAAGCCAAGCTTTGTGCAGCGTACATTTCTCACTTCTGCTTAAGAATGTGGATCTCTGCTTTGAAGCAGGTACCTCTTGTGTTCGTACAAAAACAGTTGTCTGCATTTGATTTCACTCTGTAAAAATAAGTTGGTTTATTTACTGTTTCTTTTTCAGGTGTCAAAAAATTTCAGTGAAGTATTCCAGAAGTTAGTACCTGGTGGCAAGGCCACATTAGTGATGAAGAAAGGAGATGTGGAGGGCAGTCAGTCCCAGGATGAAGGTGAAGGCAGCACCGAGAGTGAAAGGGGATCTGGATCTCAGAGCAGTGTTCCATCTGTAGATCAGTTCACTGGAGTTGGCATAAGGGTAAAGAAAAATATTTGTTTTTCTGTCCCCTGCATGTTTGTCTAGGTTTCCTTTGAACTTTATTTTTAAAAGGCGACATTTAGTTGATCCTGTTTGTTTAATAGCAAGTGATGCTGTGGTTCAGTGTTTTGAAATCATCTTGCTGTTGCATTGTTTTCTTAGGTATCGTTCACAGGGAAGCAGGGTGAAATGAGAGAAATGCAGCAACTTTCAGGTGGACAGAAATCTTTAGTGGCCCTGGCCCTAATATTTGCCATCCAGAAATGTGATCCAGCTCCATTTTACTTGTTTGATGAAATTGACCAAGCCTTGGATGCCCAGCATAGAAAAGCTGTCTCAGGTACTTGTCTGCCTTTTATAGTCTTCATTGTAGTTGAAGGTAATAGTTTGTCTTCTCATCCCTGATGTTTAAGAATAAAGCTTTTAATCATGAAAGCATGTTTTTGAGAAGCCCAGTGTGTGTTTGGGGAAGCTTTCATGAACTTGGTTTTAGATAGAAGCTCCATTTTGTTACTGCATCTAAAGGGTCTCCTTACTGCACTTCAGTGTGTTGAAAAACAGTCCTGTTTTGAAGTCTAGTTTCATATTAAAAATTAATGGAAAAGTGCTTATGCTGTTTTTATCATAGAAGTTTAATACCGTACTAGGTTTGCTGAGTGGCTGGGCTTCTCAGAGTTCATACTGGAATTAATGATAATACTTGTATGTATTATCTGGGAAATTAAACTGGTATAGATACTTTCTTGATTTGCGAGTTTTTTGCTTTGTTAACCAAAACCTCATTTTGAATAAGTTGGAGTTTGCTATTCCTGTCTGTCTCACTTTATTGAAAAGATTACATTAATAAAGAATTTTTGTGTTCTTTTTTAGATATGATTATGGAACTAGCTGAACATGCTCAGTTTATTACAACAACCTTTAGGCCTGAACTGCTTGAGTCAGCTGACAAGTTCTATGGTGTAAAATTCAGAAACAAGGTAAATAGTATGATAGGCTTTTTGGTAAACACTGTAATTAAAATAAGTTGTGCATTTGAGACTTAGCAAGAGTTCAAAGTGAATCAGACTCACTTCAGCTGATCAGTTTCTAGTTATGTTGCGGTCTTCTATAAAAAGTTCTTTCCTTCTTGAGAGCGAATTTAAATACCTGCAGATATGTCCCATGTCACATTCTTTAAAGGGAAGTATAAATTGATCATAGACCAGTTGCTGAGTCCTGGAGCCTTTGGAAATGTCTGTCTTATTCTGCAGGAGGTACTGTGATAACTGAATGCTTCTTTGTTCCACCAGGTCAGTCATATTGATGTGATCACAGCAGAAATGGCCAAAGACTTTGTAGAAGATGACACCACGCATGGTTGAAGGAACTTGTAATTATTGCTTATTTGGAAGATGTGTATAGTGCTATGTTTATGCCAGGGACCTGTACATTTAAAATACGAAGTATTAAGTCCTTGTTTAAAATAGTTTTTGAACACACATTTTAACCAAGACCCCAGAAGGCTTAGTTTCAAATGAGCTTGAGTATCCATTTTGTCTCTGTTGCTGTATTTTATAAGATAATTGTTAATGTTACCTTTATACAATACTTGTAGTTTGGAAAATTTATTCTCTTCCTTCAAATCTTTTGTAAAGTGTTTGTTGCTGTTTTAAAGCTTTTCAGAAAGTGCTAGCTATTTCTTCTTAAGTATAGTTTTATCGTTTATATTGCCTCACATGTTTTTTTTTAATGGCTTCAATTAAAATGGTTGGTTTTATGGCTGTAACTTGTATATATTAAGTTTTTGGGTTATATTGTCTTTCTGAAGAGGAATCCACTGAGGTGAAGTAAACACTTGGGTCATATTAGAGTGGTGTATTCCAGAATATGAGACAAAGCAATTCTCCCAAACCCCTCCTCTTTTTCCCCTTTTCTGCACATTGACAGTACCAGAAGAAAACTGCCCCAAATCTATGCTTGTCGAAATCCATAGTGTTCTGATTATTCAACTGAAAAAAGGGTAAGTATGAGAGAATCCTGAAAAGTCTGACAAGACCCTGGAACTGTATCAAAACAAATCACAGCCCTTTCTTTTTCCTGCACATTGTCCAGTGTAACAGCTCCTCCATTACATCCCTTCAGCCTGAAAGCCCAGTATAACTGGAGCCAAGTGACAGTCACCAGTCAGAAGGTGAAATCTTTTCTTGCTGTCTAGGGTTTTGGCAAAGGGCTATTGAGTAATCTGATGTGTTCTCTCGGAACACTTAAAGATTTACCACGAAGCATGGATTTCCGAGGTAGCAAGGCGGTTGTAAAAAGAAAATCCATTGGTATTAAAATACTACCTTTATAAGAACTTAATAACTTTAAGAATACCTTATGTGACTTTCATTAGTACAGTGAGAAACGGTGAACTTGTATATTGCATTTATTCTGTGGGGCACGTTCAGGAAAGCAGAAGAATAAAGCTCTCTGATAGGTTTTGATCTGCAAGCACCTTTGTTCCCCACTGAGAATTTCAGCAAGTGCAGGAAAGGAGAGCATGAACTGATGGCTGGTCTCCTGAGCTCTGGAGTGCATATATTTGCATCACAGGGCAGGGTGAGAGAAGATACTGAAGCTGATATGGAGCAACTTCCCCAGGTAGTGACAGACATGTGGGAAACCACTACCTGCAGTAAGTCTTAGGCCAGGAGGAGGAGGATGTTGTGACATAAAGCTTTCTATAGTTCCAGGGACTCACTAGCTGCATTGAAGACTTTTCTTAGTGAAGAGAGGATAGAGTACAAAATCTGAAACAAAATGTCCCAAATGCCCCCAAAATTTTTACCATGGGAATAGACTATATTTGAGAACCCTGAAGAATCTGAAATTTGTCCTCTTCATACAGAACTCTGAATATGCATTTAGGCTGTTGCAGACTAGAGTGTTCCTGAATTGCTCACAGGTGAAGCCAGTGAGTTCAAAGCCCAGAGAAGGACCCAAAGAACGTGGCCAGAAGTTCATACCTCGGGTTACTGATTTCATGCCGTTTGGTCCAGTGTGTGTAAGGACACACTTGAAGTGTCTGTAATCCATGACCACCAGATACATGATGTGCTGTGGTAGTAGCAGGCTCTGCTCTCAGCTAACTTACTAGGCTTGCTAGTGCTAGGGTGTCAGCATGACAGTTGTTTGAATTTTGGAGTAGTTCACAGGCTATGAAGCTAATTACTGTGCTTATTAAGAAGTGTCATACTAAATCCATCTAAGACTGATCATGAATTTTATCACATGACCTCATTAAAGTGGATAGACTAAAGCGAAGGGTTTTGTTTTGGTGATGTCTTTTTTTTACAATGCTCAGCGTAGTGAAGCCTAAATACAGATGAATAACTTGAACATCTTCAGCTGTGTTAGGAAATCTCTGGGTTGAGTGTAGCATTAAGTTGGGTTACCAAGCACAGTAGGAAAATGGGTAACCAGCAATCTGGTGGAAACAACAGAACACTATGATGATAACAGCAGAGGAAGAGTAGACAGGCCTTTAGCTATCAGCTTCTCATCTGCTAAAGAACAAGGTTTAGATCTACTTGCACAAAATTTGGGAGATTTTATCAAGATTTTCAGGATCCCTTTTCAAGGTAAGTTGGGGGGGTGTGGTTTTCTGTTTGTTTAAATTGCTGCTAAACTTTATTCTGTCCTTGAAAAGGCATTTTTAGAGAGGCTACTTTCTAAGTTGACACTTTGTTTCCCTGTGACCATATTCCTTCCCACCTGCTCCTTAATGCTGTGCTGCCTCTCTGTTGTATAGCCAGTGTGAAAAAACATAAAGGCACCAGTTGCTTCATCTTGTGTACTGAGTGTGTTATGATAACGTTGGTACACATGGGACTGGAATGGGAAAGGCTGAAATAACAGCACCTCCTTGAGATGTCAGAGTACAGCCTCTGCAGGGCTGTGAATGCCCTGCAGTGAGCTTAGGTTGCTAAGTTAGAAGCTACAGTTAGAATTAAAGAGGCCTCAGATAGGGATGAAGTAGGGCAGGTTATGTAGCAAAATCCGTACCAGCCCACTGTATTGGAAAATGAATTGGCACGGGAGAGAACTGCATGAAAGTAGGAAAAGTAGAACTTCATTTGTTGCTGAATTTTTTTTAAGGAAAGTCCTTATACAAAGGTGAAAGTATTGTTGTGAAAAAAATACCAGTACGTATAACCTAAAGGAGGTTTTTTTCCCCAGTCTGTTGTTAAAGGTCAGGAGTAGCAGAAAAGTTTTCCTTGCTGTTTGCTTCAGTTTGCTACAGAATGCAGTGATTGGAGTAGTGTTTCCAAGGTGGATGATCTTGTGTTCTCTTTGTGATGGTTCATATCTGCGCCATACAACATAAGAATTTACAAGTTGCCTTTTTGGTGTGTAAGTGCTTTAAATTCTTCCCAGAGTTTTAAAAATAAGCTTTATTGAGAGTTACTGTGTCCTTGAGTTTCTTCAGTGTCCTGGTTTTTCCACCTGAAAATTTTAAGGCAGAATTCAGTGAAACTACACACTTGCTTTGAAATGTAGGACACCCCAGAAATTGTAGATTTTCAGAGTCCCTCTGGTTTCACCAATATAGGTGTTTAGTTGTTCTTAATTATCAATATGTGAAACTTAACAGCTGAGTCACTGATCACTTCTAATATCTTAGGATAGTTTTCATCTCTAGTAAACATTCTTCAAGTACTTTGTAAGATTAACACCTTTGAGTTTCATACTTTTAAGCTTATCTAAATGTTACTATATGTAGTTTGTAACTTTGAGCAGGAGATGGAGCCAAACTGGACTAAATGCAAAATGGACGTTTGCTTTATTGTTAAAGTTGAGGGTTAAATCAAAGCTTTTCTGTGAGGTTTTTTGGAGTTCCAGAGACTCTTACAGTTGTTGTGAGGGTCCTGAACAAATGGAAAAATAATAATTATAGATAGTTTTACATGGACATGAATGTAAGTAAAGGGAAACAATTCACAGTTTTTGCTGAAAAATTTATAAAAGCCTTTAAGATTTAAATAGTTTGCTAAAATGTTCTTATTGGGTAGAACTTTGCCAATCTAGAAAAATGTATAAATAAATTTGTGTAAAAATAAACATTGTACAAGTAAAGTAAAAATTGGAAAAAAATACCACAAAGGTACATGGGTTTGGTTCCTCTATGAGAAATTACTAATAATTCTTTCTAGTGAATGAGGTCCTTGTTCTCTTTATGCAGATGAACTTGTGGGTGGGGGAGGTGATGATTCCCAAGGCAGGGATGATCAGAGGGGATTGGCTGCCCCTGTTAAAGTTATTCCCTCAGACTGGAGGCATGAAGTGAGTTACCCTGACTGTTGAAGTCAGTAACTACTGGGATCCTCTCAGCTGCTCCAATTTGAGTGTATTTTTCCATAGGCACGCAAGAGTACTGCCAAAGAACAGCTGCCCTGTGCTTGGAGCACCAGGTTCTGATGGATAACAGTTCTTCATCTGGGGGGAAATAGCTGCTGATTTTGCAAGCTGAGAGTCTTCAGACATTGATCTTTATTTCCAGCATCTGCTTTCATTCTTCATTGGACACAATGGATGCTTTTACTGTCTTCCTAATAACCAATAAAAGCATTCCCAGTAACAAAATGAAAATCTTTTCACATGTGTGCTGAAGTTCACTTCACCAGTAATAGCATTTTAATTTCCAGGAGGGTTATGAAAGAGGGAATTTGGTTTTATAGAAAATATGTAGCACTTTGTTCTAGTGCAATTATAAATGTATTTGAGGATTATTTTAGTTGGAGGTATTTCTCACCTCAGTCCTGGCATTGCATCTCTCTTCTCCCTCTTACAGTCAGCTGAAGTGTAGAGGGAAGCCAGTTAGGCTGAGATCCTTATTTCTAGTTACTCTGCTTTGTTCGTCCTTTAGCATCATTTTTATTCTTTCCTTCTCCATCTCTTTAGTTCCTCATCTTTTGGCTGCAGCCACAAGAGGACAATTCTTGGATTTGGTCACGTTGATTGCCTCAAGTTCAACTTCTTGATTTTAGTTTTCTGCCTATGTATTTTGTCTTGGGCAAACATTTCTTACATAATGCAGCAACAGTGATGAACAAAATCATTGCTCATTAGTCCTTGATGTTATTTTTTAATTTTTTTTTTTTAAGTACCTCAAACTTATGCTTGCTAATACAGATAAGAGCTTGTCATTTCTTCCTGTAGTCATGGCTTGCATTTAGGATAGCTTAATTCTTCTGTGGGGAAATGTAATGATGAGAAATGACATACGTGTTCTCAGGTTCTCATGCCTGACAGTTCCCACCATTCTAGAAATGAGATTTACATCGGGTGGGATGAGCATTTAGACTTCAGTGCTACAGCTATGCCTGAGAGGATCTATTAGATGTTTGTTGGGTTACGGGATGTCATGATATAGAATCTGCGTGTACTGGGCTTTAAATAGGAGGCATTCCAGACAGAGCATGTGTTTGAGTCAGAAGTACATCTAATGGCTGTTGATATCATTAAAGGTTGTAGGCAGATGCTGCTGGAGCTTTGAGCACAATGAAAATCTGCCTCTGTTTCTTCACAGGTTTTTCTGCTTACATTTTGAAGGATAAAAATGCATCTGTGACCTTCAGTGTTCACATCACTCAAACAGCATCTGGCCAGCTGGATGCAGGCCCTCATAGTGCAGAGGGAAACACCCCCTTGCTTAAACTGGGGGAAGTCAGCTTGTGAATGAATTTTTGACCAGTTTTAGAATTTGCACTTATAAATATTGAGTAGCTGGAATCTCTCAAGTACAGCTGTAGTTTGCAGCCCTGGTTACTTGAGAATAAATTGCATTCCCACTGCTTTGTAACTACCTTCAGTCTGACAGTACAGATACCAAAAACTGTGCTAGGGTTACTCTATGTTGCTTCCATAACAGCTAAGAGGGATTTCTAAATTTTAGAATATATATATTATAAAATATGTAATATTAAAAGGTATAAGTATATAATACATATAAAAACACCTAGAATATATAAAGGCATTAAGGAAATAGTCTTCTTAACTTTATCCTACAGCTGTATTCAAAATTTTTTGAATTGGGACTGAACAGCATAGGGTTTGCTTGCTTAGATGGTAAAAGCACTGTAATGCAGAGGAGGCATTCACACACAGTTCTTGCAATGCACAGTGATTGGTATCTATGACCTACTTTAAAAAACACTTTCTATTTTAAAAGGCTTAAAAAGACATGTGCCATGTCAGCTCTGGGTTTGAGCGTTTCTTTCCCAGTTGTGCTTGCCTACCATACTCTCACTTATATTTGCCAGGAGATAAGAGCTTTGGGGGTATTTGATGTGTTACAGTGTTGATTATTTAGCTTGAAAGGATACCAAGTAACTCATCATTGTTACAGCTACAGCCCCTTTCAAACAATCTTTTGCCAAGCCTCTTTTATGCATGACAATTCTTTGACCACTTTTCAGTCAGTGCTCCAGCATTTTTGGTCCCCAGTAATTTTGCATGAGCCATACCAGGCACAGGCTGAGGATGAGGTTCAAGCTGATCTTCCTTGATTGGTGCCGGATCCTGGGCATTGTTGGATTTGTTCTCTGGTTCATTCAGAGAACAAATTTCCAACAGAAAAATACTCTGGAGGACCAGGCAGTGCTTGTGAGTTCAAGTTTTAACTTACTCAAGTCTCGTTGCCTTCGTGAATCCTTTCTTACCCCACAAAGATATTTATGCTGAAGCTTGTAAGATGGCTCTGATGCTAAAGAAAGATTCAGATGGGTACCTGGATAGATGGATGCACAACTTGGAAGTATGGCAACATTCAAATCCCTTGTTTAATAAGGAACACTCTAAAAGATGTGTTCACAACTGTACTTTCAGAATATATCTCAAAGCTTTTGAACGCAATGGTCTGTGTATCTAGATGAAAAGTGTCTTGCAAATCTAGTAAAAGGTCTCTTGCAAATTTGAGGGCGAAAAAGAGAAGGGAACCCATACAATTGCGCTCCTTCAAAAGAGGGAGGGGAAATAAACCAACTGGGGTTGTATTAGTGTGAGGCAGCTGAATCCAAAATGACCCATTTGGAGTTGTCTTCTGGGAAGACATCTCTATCTGCTATATAAGACATCAAGGGTCCAAGCCATAAGAGAACCATTCCTAGATTAGATGTCAAGGTTGATCACGTAAATATTCCCTCAGTATCCAGTGTAAGGGTAAAGCAGAGACCTCACGCTGGTTGGAGGAGGAGGACTTTGTTTTCATGAATAAATAATCTGGTGGATAGCTAATGTAAGAGGGAAAACTGGAGAATATTTGCCTGCTTTCTGTCTTGTAGGTCCTCCTCCCTCTTCCTCAGGAGGCTGGGGTACTTTGAGAAGTAGAGCAGTTCTTCAGTGAATAAAATGTTCCCTGTCAGAATGGGATCAGCTGGCAATATTCAGCACAGCATACTTGTGCTTCGCTGTCTAATTCCTCTGTTTGAGCTGCTGAGTGATGCAGCTTGGGCTTGTTTCTGGTATGTGCAGTGAGACAAGGGGAAAGCATGGGTAGATACAGCTGGTGTGATAAAAGGAGAGAGCCAGGTTTTCAGGATGTTGTTTTTATCTTGGCTGTGTAAGAGTTCAAATGTCCATGGTGGCTCTGAGGTAGTGGAGGGTATGTTGTGCTGGTTCTCTGACACAGCACCAGCTTCTAGGAGACCAACCCAGAACCACAAACTTGGAGACTGGCAGTCAGATAGGGATACTTGAATTTTCAAATGCATTTGCTTGTTGAATCTACTTGTACAGAAAGGAGTTCCTTCTCCTGTCTGGTCCCTCCAAGGTCACGTGGCAGCAAGAGGAAAGGCTGCTCTGTGGGTTGCAGTTTTAGATTAGTGACAAGAATTTGCAGAGTTATCCATACCGTGCGCTCCTGAGGAACCACTGAATGGAGCCCTAGGATCTGTGTGTGGGTTTTTACACTGGCTGATTGTGGAGGTTGTATTAATAATTCTGTTGTGTAGTGCATAGATGTTGGCCTGTGTAGAAAGAGAGCTAAAGGGCTGGATAAAGGCCACGGTCAAGCTCTCTGGCACTTGCTTTGTGACATTCAGTAACTCAATGGCTGCTGTTGTCTTTGTAGAGAAGCCGTGCTCACAAAACCACTTTGAGCACTCAGCCTGTGCAACAAACACCATTACTGATGCCACTCTATTTCCTTCTCTCTGTGGATTTCTAGATGCCAAAAATTGAAAGGCAGCATCCAGGATGCTCTATTGCACTTTCTGCAGAGAAACCAAAGTACTTGGTCCGGGGAAGGCTCTGTTTGGTTTGCATTCCATCCTCCCAAAGCAGCATCACCAGCCTTGCCAGTTCCAATGAGATACGCTGCTTTGTGACAAGAGAACTTTATTTAGTAGGACACGCCATCAAACAGCTCCAACTCGGAAACTATTGAAAGCAAAATAAAAGAATTACTATTGAAAGAAGCTTATTAGGTATAAAATACTTAGTATCACGTCCACAGATAACTTATGCATTGCATAAGTGCATTGTTTATAAATAAACTAATACCACCTCGGTTCCTAACTTCTGCATGCTGTTTTTCCACTAGGGCTTGGATGATCATTTTATGAACCAATTTCCTGAGATCTCAGCACCCTTCATGCTTTGTAGTTTCTCCTGAGTTCACCTTTCAGGAGCTATACCCAGTGACTGCAGTATGGGTATGTGTATAATGGCTTGGCAGGTCTCCACAGTTGTGGAATTTACAACCATTGCTGTGCTTGTAAAGCTTGGAACAGCTTTTTTTTATTATTTATTTCTGGTGTATGATGAATTAGGCCATCTGTCTCCAATGTCTGCTGACCCTTCTCCCCCACTCTCCTCTTGCCTGGTATGTTGGCACTGTCACACAGTCAGCCAAGGTCAAGGTCTGGAGGCTGGGTCTGTGACCTTCGCTGCTGAGCCCTCGAGGGCTCAGTCCTCAGTTTCCCCGGGTAATTCTCCAGTATGTTATGCACCCACTGGCCTGAGATGCCATGCAAGGAGGAGGGATCCATTTGCAGTAACATTAAGAATGCGATAATAGGAACTTCCTTCATGCACATAGCCAGTACTTGCAGAGTACTTTGTCTAAGCCCAAAGTTAACAAGAGGACTAGTTTTTCAAAACATAAATGAGGCACTTCCTGTTTTGCACCTAAAACGGCAGAGGATGCTTGACCAAATTAACTGAACGTAGGTCTGAAAATGTTAAATGCAGATGCACTTAGACATTACTGAGACAGAGGCAAGCTTTGATGAAGCAAAAATAGAAAGCCAAGTAAAATTGTCTTGGCTTATTCAATTGTGCTCCTTGCCTGAAATAAAAATATATGACAGTGACATAAGTATCAGCAGCCAAACAGGTATGAAGGTCAACCCTTATAAACTGGGATAGCACTAGTAGCACTAGAACTTGATCCAAAGATTTCTGAGATTAATGAGAATTTTTCTATGGAGTTTATTGTGCTTTAGATTAAGTGCGTAAATAGAAGAGAGTTTATGTAACAGTGAAGATGTCTGTAAGCACTTGGGGAATCTTTGGGAGTCTTTCCTGTAAATAGCTAGATCTTTAGCATGACTGTAAGACTGGAAAGTTTGTTTACTGCTGTTGGCAGCCGTCACAGGGATATACAAGTGCCTGGGCAGCTCCTCAGGGAAGTGACTTTTGCAGTATTGCCAGTGCTGTTACAAAATGATGAGTCAAGTATTAAAAAAAAGTGAGAGTGTATGGAAATGATGTGGCTTTGTTTTTAAATAGAAAGCTGTTGGTGCTTTTTGTTTGATGCTTCCCTTTTGGCCTTTAAATGTGCCTCAAAACCATATCTCAAAGCAGTTGTGTGTACCCGGAAAGGCCAGGAACAACTTCTTAATCAAAACCTGAAGTTGCCATGCAGTGATATGACTAAAAGTACAGAGCATCATGGATTTACATTAACACCTCTGGAAGAGGTGATACTGAACTAGCAGAGGGATT
Organism: Falcunculus frontatus; assembly: GCA_013398115.1. Lineage (NCBI taxonomy): Eukaryota > Metazoa > Chordata > Aves > Passeriformes > Falcunculus > Falcunculus frontatus. Next base: position 1,070,896 of record VZRV01008191.1, on the reverse strand, counting down.
GGTGGAATGAGATTTAATGAAGTTGATCAGCAATGGGGAAGAGGAGGAAATTCCTACATGTAGAAAGTAGATGACAGAGCAGATGTAGCATGCCTGGGAAATAAATAACTCTTGTGTTATTGTAGATCAGGATTACCTCAGACAAGGAAAAATTATATGTAGTGCTATGCAAATTCTATGCACAATATAATTTAACCCAACAACTCCAGAGGGTTGTTAATTTTCAACTCTCTCTCTTTTTTTTTTTTTTTCCATCTTGACTACATATTCTTGCACCTGTTTTGGCTGCAGTGTTCAGAGGTTTGTCTTGGGGGTCCAAGCAGTCCTGTCTGGATGTGAAGCAGCTGAAGAGGTTGCTGATAACTGTAAATACAAATAGCTGTTCTCACCCCTTGAGAAGAGTCCAGCCTCTTCTAAAGATCAGAGCCTGCCCAGACTCAGCTGTGGTTGTCTATTAACAGATGAGATTGCTGCTCTGAGAGGAGGTCCTGCCTATGCTGCGCCAAAAGGTTGGTCTTAGAGCAGTCACAGGTATGTGAAGCCACATGACTGCCTGCCTTGGCACATGAAGTTGGATGCTGTGCCACCCCCTCACACATGGCCCAGAATGTACGTTCACAGGCACTTGTAGGACCACACCATAGAGAATTAGTAGCTCTGCCATGAGGGAGCCTTGGCCCTTCTGTAAGAGGCAGCACAGACATAGCTTCAGTTTTTCCTACTGGGATTTAGCTTAAAAAAAACCCCTTAAGCCTCTCTCTGTGACTTGACTGGGAGTTATTGTGGAGTGACCTAGAGGGAGAGAAAATGAATCCACTGCATGTAACTTCAATGTGAGGAAAAGGGGGCTTGGTGGTGGAGTGACTAATAAAAAAATTAATGTGTTTTCCTGGTGCTTTTTTTAGCGTTGAAGTGTTAATGAGGCAACTTTTGATCCGTTCTCAGTGTATACCACAGCATAAGGGATCATAGTTTCAAGAATAGAGATGGACTTATGAGTTGAAATGAAAATCAAACATTCCCTTCATTGTTGTTATAATAGTTCCTCTGTACTAATAATCCCTCAAAGACCAAAGCAAAGAATGGTTTGCTCCTTGTAAGGGAGAAAAGTTCAGAACCATAAAATTCAGATTGCTTTGAGACTTCTGTCTCTCTGACTTTACCAACTGGCAGAAAATTTGATGACATCAAAGAATTACTGGAAAAGAGCTTATTTAGTTTTGAAATTAATAGGAAATTGTCACATGTGGTTGTAATGCTAACAGCTGTTTTCATGTCACTTTACTGCAAAAGAGAGCAGCATTATGCCTGGATAAGGATATAGAAGATGAGGCTGTGAACTGTGATAGAGACATGAGTTGAACTTTCTGGCATGCGCAGTCAGGTAATTCTGCTGTCTATACTGCACCTGTTAAATGTTTTGTTAAGTTTTGATTGTTTGTTTTGGGGTTTTTTTAAGACTTAAATGTTAAAATGAATTAAAGTAATTCTTAAATTTAAATAAATCATTTTACTTCAAAACTGGTCAGATGAAATACCCAAATAACAATCCCATCCTAACAAAGAGTTGTAAAAATATCTAGTTTTTCATGGTTATTTTTATAAGATGATGAAAACACCTCTATGGGGAGCTCAACCCTTCTGTAATTTCTTACACATTGTTCTGGGTCCTGTGTTTTTAGGGAAGGAACCAGAGAGGGAAGGTAGTTGCAGTAAAAATCAGCTGCAGACAAACATGGAGGAGTTTTGCCAGCGAAGTCTACATCAGAGTGGTTTATTGGTCCTTTGTCACCTCTGATTTGTGTGGCTTACCACACAGCTATTGACTGCCTTGAAAGATTTTTGGTAAGCAGACTGAGGAAGTATGGTGCTAATGAAGCAACGTTTGATGCACGGTGTACGTCTGAAGGATTATCAGAGGCCTTGGGTGTACAATGAGATACAAGCCCACGGGCCAAGGGCTTTCAACCCGTATCCGTATAATAACTCATACAAAATACGTCATCTTACCCATGTAATTGTAGAATTTGCAAGGAAAGGAATAAAATCCAAAATAAAACTGTGTAGGGTGTATTAATAACTGGTGTGAAAAGCAAAATTATTTCCAAATTTTTGTATCTACTCTGACCTAAAAGCCCAGCTCCTTAAAAAACACATTTAAAGCCAAATAAAACTTATGGGGGCTAACAGTTCCTACAACAAGACTTTAACAGTATCCATGGTCCATAAATCATGTTCATTGGTGGGATCCCAATTGCAGTTTCTGAGATGGCTTTTCTGGGTTTGGGACTTGGGTGTTCTGTTTGTTTTAACTTTCCACCAAAATTGACATCCTTATAACAGCACCACAAACTATGCCCTTATGAAAAATCTTATCACGGATGATTCAAAAAAGTTTTAAGGCTAGTTAATTGTTGCTCATTTAAAGGAGTCCCATTTATAGCAGCTAAAGTCCTGTCCTGTAGCCCTTCAGCTGGACTGGTGAGAGGAAAAGATCACTCACCCACTGCTTAGGCTGTCAGGAAAATAGTCTGTGTTGTGGAAGGGCAAGTTCAGATTGAGAACAGCCTGGGGGAAGGCTTGCAGCCACACAATGTTTGTCATCAGTTTGTAGGTCTGCCTATGCCTTGCTGCTGAGCATAGACTGTTGTTAGTACTACAGTTTCCATTGTAGTGGAATACTTGGTGAAGATGCTGACAAAAACAGCTTCCCTGAGTGTATTATGCAATCTGTTATGCAGAATTAGAGCTGAAACAGCCCATCCAGTGGGAATGGGTTTGTTTTATGTTATCCTTCTGGCAGGGGTTTATCTGTGTGTACTGGAAATTACAATATTAAGTGCCCAGCACGGAAATTTTTTGTGAGGATTATTGGACTTAAGTTTTCTCACTGTACTGCAGTCTGGGCTTCCTGCTGGTACAGGATCTTCCACTGCCAATGTTTTCAAACACTAATGCCTGGAATTATGAAAGGAGGAATAACTGAAGAGAATGTTTGCTCTGTTTCACTCCTTCTGCATGACAAGGACTATTAAAAACCTTTGCTCTTCTCTCACTTCCCTCAGGGAATTTCTTTTAAGCTTCCCAGCTGAAACAGAGCCGTGGCATTTTTCACCTGAGTAAAATTGCTCTGTTTGCTTAAGTGGCCATAAAGACATAAGCCTTGGATACCAAAAAGTTGTATTTTTAATGCTGCTTTTATTTTCCCCTCTCCAGATTTATGCATAAAATGCATGTACACAGAAGAGTTGAGGTGTTTCAGATACTGAATGTATTAGCTCCCTCTCCTGAGCAGAGTCAAGGATGATTATCTGCAAATAATGCTGAGGCAACTCCACAGCTGCTGCATCCTCGAAGTGGAGTTTGAGTTGCTTGCTGTTGCCACCTCTCTTTTGCTGGGTACAGCTTGGCCCACTCAAGGTCAGTTTTTCTCATTCTCACAGTGCACATGTGTGGTTGCGAGCACTTGCATCTGATTCCTTTACTGCTGAGACCTGTCCAGGGGTGCTACATGTCTAATCTTAAAATAGATCCACCAGATCTTTAGGATCTGCGTGCAGTGTGATTATCTAGTGAGGATTATGTTTAGGTTTTAAACAGTAAAGCAATTGTGCTGTATTTTTAATTATGTGTTCGTTTCAGTGAGTGCAGCCAGTGCTGCAGTGGTGGAAGGCAGTGTTTCTGAATCCATGTGATGTGATGCATCACCACCACGTGTTTGGTGCCTTGATACTGGCCTGATCTTGTGAGGTGTTCATCACAGTCCAAAAATAAAACTTGCTCACAATGTGATGTATGGAATAGTCTTACAGGGGAAGGTAAGGGAGAGTTTTATTGCTTGTATCACTTGACATTGGGACTGAATAAAAGCTGGGAAATACTATGCCACAGCAATAGCCTTTCAAAATGCCTCTGGGTTTGCAAGAAGCAATTACAAACCTTTTAAATCCGTTACATAGCTTTCTTTTCTTCATTCCATTAGCTTAGTTCCATAGAATTTCTTTCTTTTGGTCAGTGTCAAGTAATCCCAAAGGGTAAAAGGATTTTGTTGGAAAAACTGTTGCTCACATTTCTATCTGATTCTGATGTTCTGTAAGAGGGTTGTATTAATAAACAAATAATTGTTATAAACAAATGAAATTCCAGCACCTAACTACACAGACCCAGCATTTCACTGCAATCAGTTTGAGCTACAGCTACGCCTCTTCAGTCTTCCTTGCCTGAGGCTGCAATGCTCCCACTATAAAGCAATTGGTCACACCTCATTATTGAGGTTATTTGCAATAGTGTGCGAAGGACCAAGTAACAGATATTTTGAAATGGCTAATCAATTTTTATAGATTTAATTAGGTTGATGCCTGCACATATTTCCAATGTGCTTTTTCACCAAAGCTAGGGAAAGGATCTTAATTACAAATTCAGTCAAGCCTCTGTGAGGCTCAGGCTTCAACGTTAGAGCATAAATATTGCTTGCATGCTATTGTGATATTCTATTTTGGCCACTTATACTGGAGATTCTTGTCTCTGAACTTCACTCTTAGAAAGTTACATTTGGACTTAGATGTATGACACTTGTTGTTTGGAGTGACACACGCAAATCCCCATATACCAGAATGAAAATTCAGCCCTAATCATCAAAGGGAAGTGAGGACTAAATGAATGTGTCATGCGTATCCAATGTCTCCACTGATCATCCAGAGAAAATAAATCACAGTGGATGTCCTTCCATTTCTTCTTTGTTTCAAAAACTAGAAGGAGTTCTCTGTTAAAGTCACCCTGGGTTTCCCCAGGGAATACTAAAATAAATTAATATTGTCTGATTAAATGTTTTGACCCGTATTTAAACCACTGGAAAATGATAGGCCTATTTTATCATAGCAGCAGGCCAGCTTTTTTTTTGGTGTGCTACTGGAAAAAGAGGATAAAACTAGAGGATCACATCTTAACTAATAACCAATTTCATTCCTTTTTAATAAATCATTTTTTTGGAACTGTACTTTTTGGGACAGATTTCTTATGCATCAGTCTCTCAGTGATGTCCTGTCATCTTCCCATTATACATCAGAAAAGACTGCAAAAGTGATTCACAGGAAAGAAAAGAGATAAAAATGGGGAAAGGCATTGCCGGAAGGTCTGGATTCATTAACTGGAAAATTTTAAATGGCACACATTGCAGATAGGTATAAGAGTCACATTGATTTCAATGAGAATAGGATAGCTTACAGTCGCTTATCTCTCTGAAATGTTCCCTTGCACCCTAAGGCAATTTAATTTGGAAAGAATTGTTGGAAGAAATATGATAGGTGTATAAAATGAGCAGTATAAAAAGCATGCTGCCGCAGCGAGGGCAGTGCCCTGAGACTTAGAATCTGCTCAGAAGTTAATTGAAATCAATTGGAAAGACTTCTGTTGACTTAAATAAGCTCTGGATGAGCCCTTGTGAGAGCTACTTTCAACACCCAGGTCTACCACGAATTTTTTGAATGGCTCAAAGCAAGTCATTCAGAGCCATATCCAGAAAGGGGGCCAGATATTGTAATGGGATTGCTCCAAGTGAGGAGAGTGTGAAAGGTTCTCTGTGCAGCCTCACACTCGGACGGACGCCTTTCAGAAATGTGTTATGAGGTGCTAATGTGAAACAAATAATGATTTCTATTTAACCTGTGGTGCTTACAGTTGCAGGATGCTGTCAAGACAATTTAAAAACATTTAAAAAATTAGGATTAGGCATTTAGGATTAAAAAAAACCAACATCTGTAGTCAGACTAGTTTAGATAAAATGTCATGGGCCACGAATCCTCGTGTTTCTGAGCATAAACTCACCACCAGCTGAAATAATGAAGCAGATACTTCAAAGGAATAATATGTTACTGTTAAGCAATTTATTCTATCATTTACATATTCGCTTATCCAGCCTTTATGTGGATGGAAAAGGGCGTCTGTTCTCACTGCCTGGGGAATGGCTGAGCTGTCTATAACTTGTGTAACTGAGGCCATTCCCTTGAGGTGATGGAGGTTCCTGGTGAGTGCTGCACCCTTCAGACCCTCTGGGCTGGGTCTTTCTTGCTGCTCTAACCCCTCATAAGCTCTAGCTGTGTTTTGGTGCTGTCAAGAAGGCTCTGCAAGCACAGGAGCTGGGCAGCACTTTGTGGGATGGAGCCTTAGCCATCTGAAATGAGATCAGCTCAGATGGTCAGAGCATGGTGTTAATGACACCAAGGTTGTGGATTCAATCTCTGTATGGGCCATTCACTTAAGAGTTGGACTCTCAATACATTGTCTTCTAATCATGTCCTAGGAAAGGACAGACAGTTTAGCTGGAGATATTAAAAAAGGTCATCTGGAAGCAAACATTTCAGCCAAAGAACTGCTTCTGTTCATTGTCCAAATTCCATTTTGTTAAGCTTGACCCAAACCACAACTTCTATGTCACTAAAGGAATTTGTTTTACGTTTGCATGTTCGCTCCAAAACAAAGAGAAAGAAAAATAATCACTCATCTTGTGAAAGCTTCATCAGAGTCAGACTTAGGGAGAGGTAATTTGCATATGAAATGAGTTCCTGCTGCTTTGCCTTATATGTATTTATATTAGCTAAAGTAGCTTCAATACAAAAGAAAGAGAGCAGTCCCAGAAGCTCAGAAGGCTGGAAATTAAGGTAACTTTGGAGAGATGGGAACCTGCAGTTCAAACTCATCCTCTGAAAAGGCAGAGAAATTTAAACTTTCCTGACATTTCTCTTTACTAAGAATTTATTTTTAATTACCTAGAATTTTATTAAACTGTTCAGGTTTAATTTTTCCATTTGGGTTCTGTCTTACCTTCCTCCTGCCAGTCCTTATCACTAGGCTTTTTTTATCACAGGGGTCCTGGGAAGTTTTCTTGCTTCTTTCAAACATGTGGCCTCACTTGTAAAGTCTGTAACCATACTTACAGTTTTAGTGTCTCTTGAAACTGAGAGGATAAGGACACAAGTGTTCCTGTGAGAAAAATCAAGATGAATTATATCATTCTATAAGGAGTATTATCTTTCTCCTGGTCTGTGTTCAACACGAGCTGATTGATAAAGTTTGCCTGAGGCTACATTTTTTTTGGCAATTGATCAGCTTACTGGAAAAAACTGTGTGAAATGTCAAGTTCTCTATGAAAAAACAAGTGGAAAGGGGAAAAAAGGAAGAGGAAAGGTATGATTTTAAAAGCCTTTTTTTCTTTTTTATAGCTTTTTGTCCTGAAGGTTGCCTGTTAAAGAAGAAAAATAGTGGAATAGTCTATGTATTGTAACTCCAACCTAATTGATTTCTCTGTGAACTACTAAAGTTAAGGGAACTTTTCCAGATGGATTGTGTGTTCTTTAGTTCAAGGAGATCACTGTGAGGTTTCCCAGTTTCATAACTGAGCATTTTCAGAAATAAGAATTAATTTCATATGTGATTTTAGGTAGCCTTTAGGCTTTAGCCTTTTCCTGGCTGAAGCCTGTTTTTTTTTTTCCTTGTATCCCAAGCGTGAAGTAATCAAATGGTTTTGTTTTGGTCTGTTTGCAGACTGCATGGTAGTCCTTGCATTCCAGATTGTATGTGTGTAATGTTTGGAAGATTAGTAATGATGTGCTATCACAGCCAAGGGCAGTCCAAGTAAAAGCTCTGTGGACTGTGACTGATGGGTGGAGTTTATGCCACTTCTTTCACCCTGGGATTGCTAGCCACAGTCTCATCACACATCTTGTTTAACAGTGGAGGGAAAAGGGGCTGGCTTTATGAGGGGATTAAAGCTTCTGACTTTTCAGACAGGATTCTTTAAATGCAATGTATTCTGATATGATGATATTTATTTTATATTTTGTATGTGGAGACATGTCTTCTTCAAGACTCTTACTGAAACTGCCTATAAGCCAGCCAAAATATTTAATAACTTGCACTTAAACAAGCATCAGTTAAACTAAGATGTCCTTAGGCTCTGGTTCACGGTTTCCTGGATGGGGATGAATTTAAGGCACACTCCATGTGTGAAATCTTGTTTTCTGTCCAGGGCCTGTGTTCACAATGGCTTCTGTGTCTGGGAGAGTGATCCATTTCTTAGAGACACTCTATGACTTCCCTTCTCATTAGGTACAAATACAAACATTCAGAATGTTTGTGTGATCTCTGCCTCTATCTCTCTCCCTAAGAAAACAGCCTTTTCTTCTTTTCTACTTTGACTGTATCACTTTCAAGACCCTCTTTAGATGCATGGTCATGCCTTTTATTAATATAAATTGTTGGCCATCTTCAAGCCACCTGAACTATGGACCTGTAAGGACTGTGAAGGCTTGCTGGACCTGCAAACTACATAGGTTATATCAACTTTTGTGCTTCTTGCTTTCCAATGGGTTTTTCATTTCTCATTGCCATTCCAGAGTTTGCTTGCTCTGATGATCGTGGATAACGGGACACCTAGGAGCATCGATCCAACTTTGGGGCAAGAGGAAGGATTAATGTTTAACTCATTCCTGACAGATGTTTTGTACAACCTATTTTTAAAACTACTAGGGTCAGGTGTTTCAAAATTTGACATATTCTTTCAGTTGCAATTAGCAGGTTTAATCTGAACTTCTCTTGCTGTGATTCTAGTCCACTTTCCTCTATCTTCTTTACCCTGGGTATCAAAACAAATTTAATCCATTCTCTTTAAAGGTTATTTTCTGCTTTCAGTCTTCTCATTTCTAGATTGAACAATGCCCTTTCCATCATCCTTTTTTTTGCAGCTCTTCTTTTGTAGGCTTTTGGTTAGTCCTATCCTTTCTTCTGAATTTCTCAATCCATTTCCTAGTGAAAATATTGCTGCCACACTGGGTGTAGTGTTCTTACAGAGGCCTTATTACCACCAAGAAAAAGAAGAGAATTACATCAGACAAAACTATTTATATAGCTTAGGTTGATGGATGCCTTCCTTGCATGATATTGTTGACTCATGTACAGCTGTGATCCTCTGTAATACTCCCCAAGTCTTGTTCAGAACAACTGTTTTCTGTCTAGTCATTCCCCATCCTGTACTTTCCCAGACAATATTTTCCCTTCCTAAGTACAGGACTTAACACCTGTCCTTCCTCAGCTGAATCCTGTGTTTTTCACAGTTTCTTTGATCTCTCCAAATCATTCTGAAAACTTTCTCTGCTCCAATTTGCCTATAGCACTTTACCCTACTTACACATTTCTGATGTGTGATCTGTTCTGTTACCCAGACCATTGAATAACAATATAGGAAAAGGAATTAACCCTTCCAGATTTCCAAATTATACGCCTTTCTAGTTTGACAGCAGACTACTCATACCAGCTGTGAGTGAAGGTTTCCAAGAAGTTATGCATTCATCTTCTTGTAGCCTCATCTACAGTATGCTACTAGTTTTCTTTTAAGATTATTTTCTGAGATGGTGGAGCTTTTGCTGTCTTTGCTGTGACCATGAGTTATTTCACTTTAATTCATGTTTCTTTTTACCCCAATATTTGTCTTTGCTGTTTGTTTTCTATGCCCTTCCTCACAAGATGCTGATAAAGAAAGAGGTAAACTCACTACTAAAGTGGGAAGTAACAAAGGAGAAGCCGTTCAGAGCTCAAGTCAAAATGTTTTTTATTCTTATTATTTTCCTAGGTGGCAATAATTTATCATTTAATTTCAATAAACTAATTTGACATCATAGTAGTAACAGTTACATTTTTTCCTCCATGGTTACAATAACATTTTGGGATTTTTTTCTGTCCATAACTGTTTTTCAACACTGCTCTTTCACTTTTCAGTCCCTATGATAATTATTTACAAAATTTATTTTACAATCCTATATATTGTATATTCTTCAGCTTCCCAATAGGGAAATGACTTTAAAAGTCCTTGTAGATTTTCTAACGGGAAGGAGCAGGTGAAAGGTTAGCAACTGTGGCAAGAACTGCAGGTTCTAAACTGAAAGGCTAATTTTAGAAGATGACCTCAACAGGTGAGCAGATCATTTCAGGTAACTTCAGAGTCCTTTGCTTCTCTGCATTAAATGTCAATGTGCATTTCTCTGTTGACTGTTACCCCAAATATATAGATTGCAGGAGCTGAGTTAGATTCCAGATCAGCAAGATCATGTTTTCTGCTGGAAGTATTCCAGATGATGATAAACATCATCAAATAACTTCAGGCTCACCATGAATGTTGATGAAAGCATACCTCAGACTTCAGGGACACATAGTCTCACCTACCTTATCTAAATGCCACAAGAGTTGTTTGAAATCACAGTAGTATCTACGCAGCAAATGCTACATGGATTTGGCACACTTTTGCAAGACTTCTTTTCTTTCAGCTGTAGATCTGGCCGCCCTGCGCTAGGCTGCCTCTGGTTACATGGCTGCAGGTCAGAACGTCAGTGGATTCCCCACTCTTGTTCACTCAGGGCCCACCATTCCCTCAAGAAGGTTGTCTCAATGTAATGGCTCAGCGCCACTGTCTGGCATGCAGAACATTCCTGGTTTGTCTCCGGAGATCCGCACTGCAAGTGCTGACATGTAACACCACAGCTGTGCAATTTGTCAGCGGACAAGGGGGAAGGAGCCCTGCCTCGCTCCGTCAGGAGGCAGTGCAGCTCTGGCCTTGGCTCTGCCTGAGCTCCACAGCCTCCCAGAATCAGGGCACCTCGGCAGCTCACACCAGCAGACGGGGCTCACACAAATGGCCTGTCAAAAATTCAGTCCTGCAGAACATCCTTCACAAGCGAGAGGTCCCAGGAATGGGTCTGTTTGCCATAGACCAGATCACCATATCCTCACTATAACCAAACATCAGTTAGAGGGGTGTAAATTGTGCAGTCTTTGGTGCTGTTCTACTTAGGCAGACTTTCACAAATCACTCATCTTCATATAAAATGTAAAAAAGCCCTACTTTGTAATCTAATTTATGCCCGGTTTGTCCTTGTGTGTCAGTAGTATTTATCACTATCAAATGGTACTCAGCAGTTATGCAAAAATCAGTTTTACCATGGGTAAAGAAACCATTAAGTTTAGACTTTGCCTCCAGCTATGCATATATCCTTAGAACTTGCATGCACATAAAGAAGAATTAGTATTTAAAGGCTTGACAAATTAAGCTTTTTAAGGGCTGGATATTACTTCTAATATAGTATCTTTAAAATTACTGAAGTAAAATCTGTACTAAATATACTAATTATGGCTATTTTTATTAATAGTGAAGATAATGCTAGTTATTACCTACACTTTAGTGATGAGAGGAAAAGCTCCCCATGCATGCATTAGAAAGGAGTGAGGTAAACAAATAAATAAGCAATTATTGTTAATTCTCTTGTGCTTATGGGACCATGAAGGATGAGAAACAGAAGTGAGGATGACTGGAAGCAGACCACTTATGCCATGATATGAATGGGAGAATGTAATTGTGAAGGTGTGGAAAGATAAGTCAGGTTATTAACATGCATATTTCAGTTATCTGAAGAGCTGAAAGTAACATCAAGGATATTTTTAAAAGCCCTTTTTTTCCTCAGAGTAGTTTGACATTCATTTTTTTACTGTTCCCATTGTTTTCTTTAATTACGTTCTGCTGTTCTTTAAGAAGTTGGCTAATATAGTTAAAATGGTAAACATTTGCCATTTCTGCAGCTAGAAAAGAGTATGATACAAGCCATTAATGGCATAAGCCAGTATTCTGGGATCAAAAGTGTGTATATCTCCTAGGTATGATCAGTTGCACGTTCCAGTGTTTTCTAAATTTATAATATGTGAATTGAGGATTATATTGTCACTGGCTTGAGGTGCTGAGGGAGTACACAGCTTCTTAAAGTACCTGCAAAAAGACATCATTAGTTTATTCCACACTGTTCTGCATCAGGCTTAAAATTCTGCAGTGTTTGCCTTTCATTAGCTGGCTGTCCCAGCATATTTGAAAGCCTCGGCTATCCATGGTTGAGTGTCTGATAGCTTATCTCCAAAGGTTATCCTTTTGCATCTTGATCTGCTTGACTCTTGAAAGCACATGATCTGCACACAGCAGCAGTCAGTCCAGCTCCTGAGTTTTGTCTTTCATCTTTCAGAGGTCTGGAACCAGGCTGTATCTCTTGGTGAATCATTCATAAGCTTCATTTTCTGATTGGTCATGGGGTGATTATTTTGCTCTAACCTAATGTGTTTAGTCAAATTCTTCAGGTGATTCTGTTCTCCTATAAAAACATCTGCTCTATAACCAAATAATTCTTAAGGACTAGATCTCCCCTGTATTTTCCTTTCAAACTGTTAGAAAACTTTCTTGTACTTCCAAATATCAGAAAATTTTGTTTGTTTGCTTATAAAGCAACTTGCAGACTTAGCTAAATTTTACCTGGTCCTTTGTAAATGTACGCTGAGTATTTCTGAACGCCACTGTTTCAATGACAGGCAGTCATGAGCAGTACAGCCCACACAGGTGCAGGAAAATGCAAAGCCAGAGTAACTGCAAAAGAACCTACCAGTTGTGGCCACCTGTTGCCATTCACAGCCAGAGAAAAGAAAATCACTGAAGAGAAAAAAGTCAAAAGTGGTGCTGACTGAATATTTTTCAGGAGAAGATGACAGAAGTAAATAGAGACTTACCCAGAAGTCAGATTTCACGTACCCAGGCACTGGAAATTTCTGCTTCAGTCTTCAGCTTCTCTATCCAAACAATTATCAGAGAGAGCAAGAAAACATGTACAGCAAGCTTCAGAAACAGGATGCAGTGTAACCTGGAAGAACCTAATACATTAATAACCATAAACTGACTGGACCGAAGTGGTTTTCATTTTTTTCCCCTGAATTTTCCTTCATTAATTTTGGAAGTCGAGTAAGAGAGTGCTTTCCTGCCTCTCTCCACAGTCTGTTGAGGAGTACGATGTTGCCATTCTTCCTAGATGAAGTCTTTTATTCCTGCAACTGGATACTTACGTTACTTCAGTCCTATTTCAGAGATGACATCTCATTCTATATGAAATCATGTTTGTATTTTAATGACTCTTGCTGCTGCAGAACCATCACAACACTATCTAGATCACACTTTATAAATATGAATTAAAATACCTGTGCACAATAGTAACAGTAAAAACCGGAGTTTATTCTCCATTATGTCTGGGTGCCTTACCCACTTTGGGAATAAACCATGTTAGACATGCAGTGGTACCTAAACCGGTGCTGTTTATTGCAGCTGAAGTGAGCAGGACATTTACACCAGGGCATAACACGTACGGCCAGGCCACTCCTGGCCCTGAGGTACTCACAGTATCTAGGTTTTCCATCTTTCATTTTTTTTTTCAACTGCTTCTTTTCCCTGATCATGAAGAGTTGATTAATATATAATTTTCAGAAGATTACAATTCAGGCAATTAATTCTCCAGAGATTAAATTTCAGGTCACAGAATAACAGATTCACACACGAACCAATGAAAGGCCTTAGTCAGATTGACATCTTTTATTCTTAGGTATGTTTCCTTGCTACTGTGTAACTCTATGGTTAAATAAGCTCTTAAAGCAATGAAATCGTTGCTGGTTTTGTTATTTGATGCTGAGCTCTTTGGGGACACAGTATCCTGTGTGTGCCTGGCTCCATCACTTTTCTACTTTATGATCCCTTTCTTTTTTCTGGGTTCTGCCTGTGCCTTTCTTGATCTACTCCTAAAAATGGAATATTCTGAGTGTGAGTTCATTTAGACCAGAGAGCTGCTTCTGATTTATCCTTATACAAGTTAGAACAGCAGTTAGATCAGGCTTTCAGTTTTAGCATGCAGACTGCTACCACTGGAAACCCCAAAAAGGCATTGTAAGAGGTGGGGTTTGTTTAATTGTATTGGGAGATGCAGTAAGCATATTAATCTCAGCTGAAATTATTAGCCAGGAGTGGTTTTTGCATGAGCTCTCATTAACACCCATGACATATATTTTTTTAAAAAATCAACAGTTTTAATCTAAAATCATAGATATTTAATACATAGGAAGTCAGCAACAGGAAAGTCAGTGTTTTGCCAATATTATTAACAAAATCTCTATTAGCTGACAGTTACACAAATACAGAATATGTCTCTAGCCAAGGAAAAAAACCTACAGCTCTGATTTCTCCATGTGCATAACTATGTTCCATATTAGGAGAATAGGAACTTGTATAGCTGTTAGCACTTGTTCAGTTCTACTGCCAAACCCAGACCCTAAAACTGTGTTGTTTGGACCAGCCACCATTCTTTCTCTCTTACGGCAGTGCTCCAGAAATACTGTAAGGCTTGGCCAGAAAACTGCTTATGTTGATTTCTTGAATAAGAGAGTCCATGAACGTCTGTCAGTCTGTGCTTGCTCACACCCACCCATTTATTTCCCTGAGGGACAACCTCTGAGTGATCCTGTGCTAGTGCTTTGTGGTAAGGCAGGGACCAGCTGGTGGTGAGGGGTCAGTGTTTCTGCCACACCAGATCATGCCAAACCAAACACTGGGGGTATGACAGAAAAAGAGAAAAAAAACTTGACAAGAAGCAGACGTAGGGATGAGGACTGTTAAAACGAATGGAAAAAATATTTGCAGAGTTTTAGGACCCCATGCTGAGACTGAATGCCAAGCTGTACACTGGATGTATTAAGTGCAGAAATAGTAGTGCCTAGTAAAACACACTTGATCCATTATTACAAGTGATGTAATATGTCTGTGCGAAGTAACACATTCTTGTGACTATCCGCCTCCTAATCCAGGGCTGCGCATTGGTGTCATAGCTGTGCTCCTGCTGCCCTCTGAGCCATGAGTCACCATCTTTCACTTCCTCAAATAATTACAGGCACCAGTGGCTGTTGCTTAGTCTCAAGGGCTTTCACTGCTGCTCAGGAAATTCACACAAGGCCACTTTTCTGTGGATGATCAGTGGACACCTGGGATTCGCTTTAAACCTTGGGCAGAGATGGTCCCACATTTTAAACTTTTTTTCCCATGAGTTGCCTCACCTGTCTGCCAGACCTCACCTTTCCTTTGCTGGAAGATCAGACATCTTGTAGCTACACAGTGCTGACCACCCCTTGGCCCTCGCTGAACCAGAAAACACATAACTTGCAAAATTCTTTTTCTTGTGGGAAAGGATGTGAAGCTCCATGTTTTGTATTTCTCAGAATATAGTGTGTGTAAGTCAATGTGTCTAAACAAGTACTGTTGGCTATTCATTTTTAGAAGGTGCATTTGGTATTACATTACCATTAAGTAACTGTACAACTGAAATCCAGCCCAATTCTCTACTGCCCTGCACCTGGTTGGTGCTTTCCATCTGCAAAGTGTAAAGTACGTGATTAATGCAACTAACTTAAAATTTTCCAGTCACCGGAGGTGGCATGTTGTTCCCATTTAGAAGGCGACATACTTGTAAATGACTATGCCAGGTGCAGGGGAAGAGAACCTGACCCCTTCAAAATTCGTCTTTCCCCTGAATTAGGATTAATTTTTCAAAGGAGCCAGGATGTTTCCGCTTTCCTCGGTGCGTGTGTGTGTGCTGGGGGAAGGGTGTGTGGCAAGCAGAGATAGTGCAGGAGCAAGTAATGAAATGGTCTTTGACTTGTCCCCCTCTAATAAACAGCACGTTACAGAGGAAGCAAGAGCTGGAAGAAACATTTTCAGTGTTGTTTATTTAATGCAAGAGTGCAACTTCTGCTCCATCGGTCATGCGAAATTTTCTCCCAAAACGTGTGCAGGTAAAACTTTTTTTTGTCACATTGTATCATCAGGCAGAAATTCCACTCCTTAATCCTGTGTTATTACAGCAGCAGGTAAAGGGTCTTGATCGCGCTAATGCGCGTGTTTGGAAGCGGGGAGCCCAGGATCGACATCTTTTATTAAAAGCCCATTTTGGTTGGGCCCAGACGGGGGGGTTGCTACAGAGATGACTTGTTACTCGAGGTTTATTAATTGGCTGGGGTACGCTCTCCTCTCCCGTTTTATATCAGCTGACAGAGCCTATGTCTGATAAATGACTGATAACATTTCTTCAGAGGTGCTACCAGCGAGGGATTAGAACAGCACAGTAAGCTTTTCCCCTTGCCCTTGGCGTTTGATGTTTGTAAACTATTGCCGGAGCGTGAAGGGGCCGGTGCTGCTCGCTCTTTGCTGTACAGCCCATTCTTCGCCAAGCGCGGCCCCCGAGACCATCCCGGGCAGGGCCAGGTGCGCCCCAGTCACCCTGCCCCGAACAGGTGCGCCCGAGCCACCCTGCCCCGGCTAGGACACAGGGCAGAGCCGCCGGGCTGCCGCGGGGCGTGGGTCCCTCCCGTCGGGCAGGTGCGGGCGGAGGAGGGAGGGAACGGGCCCGGCGCCCAGGTGGGGCCGGGCCGGGGGCTCCGCCCGCCCCTCCCTCCGGCCCCGCCAGTGCCTTTGGGGCTCCGCGCAGCGCCGGCCGCCCTCGCCGGTGGCCGCAGCCCTCCCGCAGGGCGGGCTCAGCTGCAGGGGGTTGCCTGTCCCGCCGNCAGCGTGGCGGGGGGGGTGGCGGGGGGAGCGCGGTTGTCTCCGAGGCCGGTCCTCTGCCCCCTCCCTCCCTTCTCTCTGCCACCCTCCCTCCCGCTGCCGCGGCCGAGGGCT
This sequence comes from Falcunculus frontatus, assembly GCA_013398115.1. Classification (NCBI taxonomy): domain Eukaryota; kingdom Metazoa; phylum Chordata; class Aves; order Passeriformes; genus Falcunculus; species Falcunculus frontatus. Next base: position 1,054,338 of record VZRV01008191.1, on the reverse strand, counting down.
GCGCGGCCACCCGCGCCTCCCGCCGCAGGGGCCGCCCCGTATGGTCCCCGCCGCTGCCATGAGCCAGGCCTCGGCTCCCCGCGGCGCTGACCCGCCGGAGAGCGATGCCCGCAGCGGGGCCCCCAGCCGAGGGATGCCGCTGCCGCCGCCCAGCCTGCCCCAGCTCCTCCACAAGTAAGAGCCGCCCCGCGTTCCGCCGCGCCGGGAGGGCGGGCGGGCGGGCAGGCACGGGTCGTTCTCCCTCCCTGGTGGCGGTGCCCCCTTTCCCTCCCCCCGCGCCCAGACTGACAGCCGGGCGGGCGGAGGGTCGGCCCGGCACCGGCCCTGGCCGAGCGGTGCCCCGCGGGGCTGAGCCTCGCTTCGCCGTGCGGGTGGCGGGGGGCCCGTTCCCGCTGCTGGGGGCACGGACTCCCCTAAAGACCGGCAGTGGCCTCGCTTCCCTCAGAAATTTTCTGCCTGAAAAGCCGCTCGTGTCGGTTTCCCGAGGGTTCTCCCCGGCACCGCGTCTACCGCGCCCGGGAGCTGGGCCGGGGAAGTTTCCTTTGCTTGCCCCGCGGCGGTGGGTGCCGCTTGCCCGGCCGCCGTTCCGCTGCTGCGGTCCCCCCGGCAGGCCAGAAGCGAGGGGCGTATGGGGTGCCAGAAGAGATTGCATCTCTGCAAAACTGTCACGGGAAAAGTAACCTGTGCGGGAGTGGAAGGCTTGTTAGTGAGTTCAATGATGCGAATGGCATTTTGCTGTTTCGTTTTCCACCCAGAAAGAGGGGAAAAAGCACTTCTGCTACACAGATGCAGTGGTGCCAGTGATAACTTATCTGGCTAAATGAGATGACCGAAGACAAACTGAATGCTCTGTAGTTAATAGGTGAAGTGTGAGTGAGGCCTAAGCTGATGACCTGTGCTGATTCAAGGTGGTTGCGTGCACTCTATCTCATTTTTCCCCAAGTCATAACATATTAAAAGAGGTAAGGGGTTTTAATCTGCTAACAAATACCCGGCTGTGGAGCTATTAGAATTGCCTTCTATTACTTTAAGACTTGCTGCTTGAGTTGACGAGCAGAACGCTGGGTGCTGCGCAGTGGTGAAGGTTGAGAACCGCTTTCGATATCATGTCCCAGACCGCCAAGTGGACTGAGCCCGTGTTCGGCCCTCAAGCAAAGCCTGAGTGTGACAAAGCACTGAGGAGCTTGCCACGGCCTTGCCGCTGGGCTTGTGCTGCTTTCCTGCAACAACTCCTTCAGCAAAGGCGCTGGCTTGGGCATCTCCATTGTCACTTTATTAAGAAAACCTAACAGTCTAACAAACGGAGGAAATGCTTTCAATTCTCTTACATTTGTGAAATACACATGTATAGAAATACATGCAACATATGCTTTAACGTTACAGCAAATTTAAAGTATGAACGTTATTTTAAGTTGGGAATCACATCAGCTTTTATAAATACGTTAATAACTGGAATTCCAAACTTTCTGCAGAATGTGGTCCTTAAATTTGATGCTTGATTTTCTTTTAGTCTGTTTGCTTTTAAACCATGGTTTGTAACTTAATCGTGGAAATGTTCAAGGTTCTTGTTACCTACATTTTTATTTCTGGTTGTAAATATAGACTTGGAGGTTTGCACTGAAACTGAAACACTAGTGGTCTATTCCTAAGTCCACTGGGCTGTTGCAATGGTACGTATGAATTATTGTGCAACCACAGAGTAATTTACACTTACTCAAAATCAGTCTTAAATTTTAAACTACGGTCTCTGAAGATGACCCTTATTTTTTCACAATTACCAAGACTTTTTGTGGCTGTGTATTGTAAGTCAGATAGGTAGAGCTGTTGAGAATACTTCACAATTGTATTTCTGATGTGGTGTGTTACATATGAGGGCATCACATTCTTGCTAGTCATGTCTCCCAGCAAATTATAGGTAGGAAAACCTGAAATGGTTTGCTTTTGATCCTACCTTTAAAGGAAAGATTTGAGAGAGATGCCGTGTTCTGACTGTTCTTTGTCATGTTAATGTGACGCAGGGTGGCAAACATCGAACATCTCCATCTAAGGTCCTGCAACTTGATCATACAGTTTAGTAACCGTGTGGCGTAATTTGGTGTGCTCCTGTTTACCTGACAGTTAATAAATTCATTGAATTGGAAATACAGGCAAATTGTACTTTGTTTTGCTGATAATGACTTGGTATTTTATAATCTAAATTGAATATTCAGTGAATGTTTGGAAGGGAGATGTTAGGGAATATCAAAAATTGCTCTTCCAAATTTATTTCTAATATGCTAGAATAGGTATTACGATGGGTAAAATACAATGGAAAGGAAAGCAGTGATTCTTCTACAAAATGAATTCATGGTTTCATTGCTAGGGAAGAAAACTTTGACCTCGTTTTCTGAGCATTTTGTTTTTCTTGACTTTTTAAAAAATAATTGCCATCTTTTTGCTTTGCGAGCTGCAGTAAACAAATGCGCAGTTGCAGAATGCTAATTCAGAGTCGAGTAGATCAGAACATTCTGCAGTGTGTAACAAAACACTTCCCTTTTTCAAGTCTTTCATTATAATATAGCATAAAATATACATTTTTCATTATACCACTTAAACTTTGAAAGCTCTCTGGATTCGTTCTTTCTTCCCCCTCAGTAGTTTTGTTAGGAAGTTTTACAGATGTTAGGTGAAGAGCAGTGTAATTTTAAAAAATGGCTTCCTACATGGGCAGCTGATAAAGCTTCAATGTGAGTTCCGAGCACTGAACAAGGATTAAAATTTAGTGAAACTGGAGATCTGAACTGTCTTTGGTAGCAGCTACATTGGCTGAATTCATGCAACACAGGTAGCGGGTACTATATTCTTTAAATGCCCCTCTGCTTTAACATTTATAGTGTAATTTTAATATAAAAGTATTACTAAAACTCTAGTTTGAAGTTCCCTGCTGATAGTACCCAACTACAATAAGATATAAATTGAAATGTGCTCTTTACATGTTGTACTTTTTTCCCCGAGTGACAATGTCAATTGAGTTGATAGTAAAGGTCCAATGAAAAGATTTACAGAGCAGTGAAAGCATTCTATCTATGCAGGTTGTTGTGATGTTTGATGGGAAAATACTTCTTATTTTCCAAAACTAAAAGCCTTATTGCAGTCAAAGCCTTCAAGCTGTAGAGCTGAGAATGAGAAATTGCTGGGAAAGGGTAACCTGAATTTATGTGCTTCAGAGGATGACTTACAAAAACATACTCTTGTGTATGAAATAAAGCAGAAGACTGAAAAGAAGAACAGTTGTAATGGTGTTGGCCAGTGTTCATAACCGGTTTCTGCTGCAGTTGTGTGCAAGGAGTGGAAATGCAGGGTCGGTCTGTAGTGCCAGCAAGTGAAACAGGTATTGGATATCTCTGAAAAGACCAATGTGTGGTTGGAACTGTTGGCTTGGGGCTTTTTCCCCCTCTTTTGGTAAGTCTGCTTTTATGAGAAAATTTATATGGTTTGAAGGTTTTGTTTATAATTTGCAGTTGCATTCCAAAGTCTAATTTTTAGATGACAGGTCTGTGTGTGACAAATTTTAGTACCTGCTGTTAGATTGACTGGAGTGGCTAAGCAGCATGAGAGAGTGGAGACTCCTATTAACAATTCCAGGTGTGTGATTCATTGCAGTCTGACAGAGCAGCTAGCTGCAACTAACTGAGAGAAAGGACTGAGTGGTGGCTGTGGGTTAGCTATAGAGATGTTGCATGAAGAGTGCTTTCTGTGAGAGTTCTTGCTGAAAACATGCCACAAGTAAACTCTGCAATTATAGGAGACCTCATCGTATTGAAATCCAACTCTTTGTATGCTTTCGGTTCTAATGATTTGTCATGAGTAATATCTGTCCAGTGGAAATGGAGCAGTTTTTAACTCCCTATGTTGATATAGGAATATATGTTTGTTTTACAAATTGAATAAAAGACGCCTTAAAACAATGGGGGAAAAAACAAAGTTAATATTCTTTTTTCCTAAGGGGTTGTGCCCTGGAGATTTTGAGCTCCTCTGGAAGGAAGATGGAATTTCCAACATCTGCGCCCAAGTTGTCATCAGTTTGTGCCAGTTCTGGGGGCAGAGAGGAGTAAGCAGGCTGGTGCTGAGTGCTTTGAGTCCTTTATTTCCTATAGCAGCAAGGAGAAAACTTGTTGGGAAAAATTACCTCTAGTTTATCTTCTTTTTTTAACTCTAACCCGTTATGTTAAATGTGTGGGGTTTTTATTTGCTTCCTTGTCTGTTTGTTTTGTGTAGTGTGGGATTTTCTTTTTCTTTCTTTTTTTTTCCCCTCTCCAACTCAAAGTCTCTCAGGAGAGATAAAATATGAAATGTACTCCCATTATATACATTAGTCATGGCAAATAGTTTGGCATATATGGCAAAGGCTAAGCTGATACTTAACAAGAGGACATTAGGAGAAACACTGGTTTTACTGTTTCTCTTCTTACTGTTACTGATATAGGCTTTCCATACTTATTTGCCTTTTAAAGCCCATCTCCAAAATCTCAGTTTCTTCTCTACCTGATAGGGCTCTGAAAACTCATGGAGTTTATGTTGAAACAACACTAACAGCCCTGACTGGAGATGAAAACAAAACAGAGAGGGCTGTAGTTGTCTTAGCTGAGCAGTTTTACCAAAACAAGGGACAGTAGCTGCAAGAGCAGCATGGTGTGGGACTCACCAGGGAATGTGGGAACTAAACCCACATTGTTAAGCTCCTCATTGTGTTTCCCATTTATTGTCTCCGTATATTATGAAACACACAGTGACGGAAAATGCAGTTTTCCTGAAGTTGTCTGGCTTTTTGCTGTGTAATTATTTGGAGTCTTCTTATGCTTCACCTGAGATTAGAGTCAGGACTTAAAATGCCAAATGTATGCACCAAATGCGTGTGTGCATGGAGGGGGCAAGGACAAACAGAGAAAGCTTCACTTTTAAGTTTAGTTGTTTTCCAAAAGTAGCATCAGTGATTATAATTATCTTCAAGTTATGTAATTAAAATTTATTTTTTATTTATTTGTTTTGAAATTTATATTATTTTTTTGATGAAAAACAATGACCCCCCCTTTATATCAGCTGTGACCCAAACCTTAAAGATGACTTAATCACCTGGATGTTCTCTGTTTTAAACAAAAATGACTGAAAGTGTGGAGTTTGGGATTTGGGTTTGTTCTGTTTGGTTGATTTTTTTCTTTAATCTCTGATTTAAAACCCAACAGCTTACTGGCAGAAAGGCACAATAAAAAGATTGAAGAGAGAGCACAGAGGTACAAAAGCAGAAAGGGGTCAGAACAAAAGAATTTAGAAGGAATGCACTGCATGCAAACATTTCCAAGTAATCTGAATTTTATTATCAGTTATCAATCAATTCTTAGTTGCCCAGAAATGTCAAGTTTTAGTGGAGAGAGACTTAACAGCGGCGATGCCAACTTCAGCAAAAACTTAAATAATGTGTAATTTATAAGAAGCAGTATAGTAAGTGACTTCCGGAGTACAACACATGGCAATGGAGCCCTCTTTAGTAAAACTCAGTTGCCTGGATGTTGCTTTTTATTGGAAATTTAATATACTGTTCCCATCAATGGGAAGACTGGGAAATACGTTCTTTTAATTCTCCTCTTAATTCACCACTTGGCCTTTCAGAGCTGTGTGTGCCTGACAGTAAGAGTTGTGTGTGACCTGCTGAGCTACTGCTATGCTATGGTGATGGTGCTAAAATCTTTCTCATCTCATTTGGAGGAAAGGAAAATGGAGATGGGAAAAACCTCAGTATCCAGTTCTGATCCTTTCTGGGGGCTATCAAAATGAGAGGAACTAGGTCTTCAAAGATACATTTTTACTTCATAGAGACTGTAGAAATTTATTTAGGAGGGAAAAAATGCATTGTTTGCATGAAATAATAATTTTAATCACTTTAAAATACTCCTTCAAATAGAATCTGCTTTCTCAGAAGAGGAAGTTGTCTTGATTTTTCTTTTATTTAAAGGAATTAATTTCGTATGATTTGCAGCTAGACACTTCATCAAACTGACTTTATTCCCCTGAATGTACTCCTCCCCTTTTTCCTCCTCTTCATCCTTTGTAACATTTTATAGTTGATTTAAGGATGTAATCGCTCTGTTAGCCTCTGCCCCTCTCTATGTCCAGCTGCTTTCTCTTTGTCACGCTAATGACCCGTCACAGTGGAGCTGTCACTTGACACAGAGGGTGAAACCAGAAAATGTCTCCCTTTGGGCTTTAGAAACGTTTAATATCTGTCCTGTTCTGACAGCTCAAGCCTAGCCTGTTTTACAAATGCCTCTTGCCTATTTAGAAGAAATGCCGAATAAAAGCATTGGGTATTCTGTTGCAGGAAGGGGGCAAAGGCTTGTTTTCTTAAAGGATCAGTATGTATGAGCACACAAGCAGTTACTTTGTAGCAGGTTAACTGCATTTCTGGGTGTGTGTATGTAAACCTGTGAAATGGGAGTTTAACTGATGTTGAATATGCAGCTTGTGGTAGAGTTATCTTGTGCATCTAAGGAACTACAAGGAGGATGCATTTGTTGTTAGTTTTCTCCATGTCTGTGTTGGGAGATGAGCTGAACAGGCAATGAGCAGGACCAGGGTGGAGTTGTTCTTTGTGGCTGTTGCATGAATGATGCAGTTCAGATTCGTCCTTTGTTGTCTCCGTTGTTTAAAGATGTGCAGGTGTCTCACCAGCCTTTGCAGAATGCTCCAAAGACGCCATGACCCCCTGCCTGACTCTCGGGATGACAGGAATCTGTAGCTATGCTGGTTGTGAGGTGTAGTCCATCTCCTGAACAGTTTTAATTCTAAAGCCTGTGTTAAGTGAAATCTTAATGATGGTGACTGCTTGGAGAGGTATTTCACTTCTGGATTACTTCTTCCAAAGAAAAGACAGGGACAGGATAAGGAAGTGTTTAATTCCAATTCCCTTGAGTAATGTCTTCTGCTGGCCAGGAAGAACAGAGAAAATGGCATTTTGGGAAAGTTGTGAGAGAGCTCCCTGACAGATTTCTGATTGCCTGGTCCCTTCTCTGACTTAGCAGCTTTTGAGATAACAAAAGCATCTGGTGTTATCTAGTCTTAACTTTCCTCAGCTTGCCATAAAACTTGTGATTTTCTTTAGTGTAGGATGCAGAGTTTTAGAATTCAAGCAGTCTCAAATATCTTGAATTTGGTAGTGTCAAAAGCTACAGTTTTATGTGTCATGGCTTTGCTTTTTTCCTGGATGCACAGAGATGTGTGAGTTGATGGTGTCTATGAGTTAGGGCTGCTTCTTTGGAAATGTGCAGGAGGTGCAGTGCATTTTTACTTATCTTTTAATGTTTGTCTTAAGAAACAGACTTTAAGCACCTCTTCAACAAATGGCTTGATGGCTGATGTTGCTTTTACTGAGCTAACAAATACAGTCTGTTTCTGAAGGAAGAAATCTTATTTCTGTCTCTGCTGATTAATATGGTTTTCCCCCTAAGGGAAGATGTGCTAAGTAATTTTATTAGGTTGATGACACAGTTCCTTACACTGACCAACTTTTATTGTTCTATTTTTGGCCTTGTTTTTTAAAAGAACTCGTAAGATAAAATTGCAAAATACTTACTGAGAACAACGTGCCATATAATATTTCAATAATGTCTTTCTCACCCTTCTTTCTGTTCTTCTTGAAAATAGAGTGAGAGCAGATCAACTTCTGGTGCAGAGAAGGTTGCTCCAGTTCCTGCAGAGCTGGGCACAACTATGCGTGTTTGCATGGTTTGGAGTTGGGATGCCATTCCAGAGATTGTCAGAGGTTTCCTCTGCTCCTCCACATAAAATTCAGTCAGAGATTATGCACAATTCAGACTAAGGATGGCATTTGGAGAAAAGATGACTGTCATCTCCTGAAACCGCAGAGAGAAATATCAGCAAACTAGGATGAGAATTTTTTTCAGCCCTAGGCTCCTCTTATCTTTCGAAGTCTTCCATTAACACATCTTAACGTTCACACCCTTGCTATCCATGTATTCTGCACCATCCATTTGTGTCCCTCTCATGGCACATTCTTGTAAGGTCACCTACAATTTTCCCCCGTCCTGCCAACTCACAACCAAACATTGGCCTCTTTTCTTTATTTACTGCTTCATTCAAGGTCACTGTTCTCTTGTGTAGCAGCACCTTCTCATGGCATAGACAGGGCTGACCCTTTCGTTGGCATCTTCTGTTGACTCTCCGAGATGAACCAAGAGGTCTGCCTCAAGTTACTTTGCCATGCATTACACTTAGGAAGATGTCATTGTTGCGTCTAGAGGTGAACACATTTGTAAGAAACCACAGTGGTTGACTGGGGTGGTGATATAGGCACCTTTGTGGGCGGCATGGGCAAACAGGTTCATAGGTAAAGTGTTGTAATAAAATAATCAGAGTTCTGTGGTACTTGAATCCAAGTCAACTCTTATTTTCTGCACTTGAATATAGTTTCTCTATCTCAATTTCTGGTGAATTAAAAAGTGCTAAATAAATACTCCAAATTTGCCAATGAAACTTAAGTTAATCACATGTCATGTATCTTTGGTAGGTCAGACTTCTAAAAGACATGGGATCATTACTGTTCAACCGAGGCTTTGTAGGTTTTGTACATTGCGGAGTACTAAAAGATTGAATTTCCTTCCAAATAAAAGAAAGGAGTTAAATCAAAATTTGTAAGGGCTAGAAATGACTTTGTCATTTTGTGTAGATGGTAAAAGGATATCTGTGCAGAGTAAAGCAATGTTTCTTTATATTGTAAATATATAACATAATTTATAGCATAACATAAATAATGTTAGGTGGCCAAGAGTTTGCTTGTCAGTGGTAAATAGGACTTGAATTCCTCTTTGGATATAGTGTATATGGTATGATCTTGTAAAGCCTTATTCATACGCACGAGGATTATTTATGTGTATAAGGCTTTAAAGGATCAGATCCTATCATTTAAATTTGCAAGACTTCATGACTCTTTAGTGCTTGTTTTTTGAGGTAATTGCTGACAGAAGAGACCTAATGTAGTAGAAGCCAAAGTAAATAATAGAAAGGCACTTTGTGTTCCAGCACTAAAACTTCCCTTTTAAAAAAAGAATATGGATCTGTGTAGGGAGGAGTATGGATCCATGCTCCTTTGTGGTGCTTAATAGCATGTTAGTGGTCTGACATGTTTTCAAACCAGTACTCTGGACTGTTGAAGCCTCATCAGCTGCAGGGATTTGTAGAGTTGGAGGTGGAGAGATGTCTACAAAGAGCCCATCAGCTCCTCTGCACAGCCCTTACAGGGGGCCATCACTGCTGTCTTCCCATTTGTGCTGAGCATTTGGGAGAAATAAGGCATGGTCTTATATCTCTCATCTAAGCTGGCTGCTTTGCTTTCTGTGTGAATTCTCAGGATTTTTTGTTTGTTATCTTTGCTGCCCTTTTTAAATAGAATAACATGAAAGTAACAGATACAATGTCAGAGACACTTTTATAAATTTTATAATGATCCCTTTTTATCCCCATCCATATGGCAAGAACAAAAAATATCAGCAAATAATATTATTTTCTGGATCGCTGGCAAAATTTATGGAGGGAATCTGTGCTTAAACTGCAAGACAGCAGTTTTTAGTCTTTTCTGTACAACATACTGTCTCTTACTGTGTATTTTGGCAGCACTTGTAATCTCCTCCTGCTCTGTAAAAATATAAGACCCTTTTATACAAAGATACAAACACTCAGAAGAGAGCCTCCACGCGCATGTCTTATTGATCTATTTAGTATGATAGACTTTTTTCATGCCCTTCTCGGAAGCATTTTTCATGCCCTTCTCTGTTTTGCTTTGACATTTCTGTAATTTCAAACTGTATTATGTAGAAGTTGGTAGCAGTGTTCAAAGCCAAGGACTTGATTGGCAAGTTTTAGCTGTGAGTAAATTTTCACAGCTGATCCATAAATCCCCAACAGACCATTAGGAGCTTCAGAGCGGCTCTGGCAAACTCCCCTACAATAATTGTAGTTTTAAGTTTGTTATATTTAGTTTTCTCACCTCTTAGCTGGATGCCAGGGAGACCTCACTAGAAGTAAACCAGCTCTGTATCTACTTTTTTTCTCCAAGCTAGCAGTTTGCACAAATAGCACAGCGTGGGAGGAGGGCTTGCTGGTTGGCTCCTGGTGGACAAAGCAGAGACTGACCAAGAGTGTGACTTGTGACAAATGGACCACAGATCTGGGGTTAGGCATTTTAGTAATTCAAGGAGAATTGGAGTACATAATTTTTAGCCCTCCACCTCCAGCTCCTGTTCTTAAGAAATAATAAAACCATCAAGGGAGCAGGAAAAAACATGCATCTTCAAGCTTGAACATGACAGAGTTGTATATAACTGTGAGACAGAGAGGCAGGTCTTAAATTAAGTTCCCTGAGGTAATTGTATTTATTTATCTGTAGCAAAACTGGCAGAGTAGGCAGCTTTTAGGAGTCAGCACTACTCTAAGAACAGAACTGCATGGGTGGCAGCGGTGGGAGCTGCAGGCGTTGCTTTTTGGATGCCAGAGTTTGATGGTGGGGATATTGCTGGACCACCTGGAAGCCTGCCTTGGAGAACACACCCCCCTCACATGCAGGAAAGCCAGTGCTATAGGGACTGCATTGCATCTTCGATAAGTCCTGGAGAATGCTTCTTATACAGTACTGCCAGACAGCCTAATAAAGCCAGAGGAGAGGCTCCTGTCATTCTCCTGCATTTAGATCCTGCTGGGTGGGCTCTGAAGCAAACTCGGACCTGACTGCTTGTTTGAGCAAGCAATGAATATTTTGTATGTTTCCTTCTGAAATCGGAGCTGCTTTGCCAAATGTGTGCTTGCCCCTTGGTGGAGTCTGGTGCATCACCTTGCTGAAGGAACAAGAGGGCTGTGTAGAAGGAAGGGGTGTGTCTGCATGGTAAACTCTTTCAAAAGGTATTTTTCCTTTTCTAGAAGATAGAAAAATAAATTTAATCTCTCTGTCCTCTGCCACAGAAAACCAAACTCTTTTACCTAGAACCCATGAATGCTTTGTTTACACAGGAGGGTGAAAGAGAAGCATTATCTGCATGATTTAGGAAGGGAAATGATGAAGTATTGGTCTTTGAATTTTCAATTTTTTTTTTATTTAGGGCAAGAAAAGCAGAAATTTCATTTCTATTAAAAGCTCCTTCAAACAAAAATACCTTCATGTTACAATTTTAATTTAGGAGGATCAGAATCTTTGTTGATTAGGGTCTTGTTAGGATAACGATAGAGTAAGTAACTATAAATAGTGATGCAGTGAGTGATGATATCTTCCTACAAACTTTGTGTTGAACTTAAGCAGGAGAAAGTAAAAATATGAGCCAGCAACCTTCTTGCAAAGAAGCATCTCTAAAATAGAGGGGTCCTCAGTAAAACAAAAGGACTTAGTCATCTCTTCAGTCTTTCGTTTCAAGTGCTTTAACTTCTTTTGATGCAAGAAGTCAAGTGGAAGTTGTCATTCTAGTGGTGGGAATAGAGTGCTCTTGATGCCTGGGCCTGTTTTGGTATCTGACACTTAAACTAGAAATGCTAGGAGTGATAAGAGTAAATGAGCTCATTTCATGTGTACAAATGAAATGCAGAGCATGCCTCTGCTGGGAGAAAAGACAGTGACCTTCATCTGAACAGCATAATGGAAAAAAGTTTTCGAAACTGTATGGAAATTCTAACATAAATTGGGATTGGGCTAGGTAGGATTGGGGGAAAAAACACAGTAAGTGAAAGTGCAAAACTGTTAAGATTAAAAGCAAAAGGTATCAGTTATATGGGTGTAAGCAAACTACATGCATCTCCTAGGCTCACCTGCCTAAGTGTTGTGCTCTGCTTTATTTCTTCAAGAGCTGAATGGATGGGAAGCAGGTCACTAAAAGGTCCTTCTGTGCTTTTGGACACAGAGTTCACTAAGATAGTGTGCTAAAGATCATAACGGCAGGGCGTCCTCACCTAGGAATTGCTGACCAGCAGGATGTTAACGCAAACTTTGACTGATTTGCATTTCACTTCCCTGGCAAATAAAGTTGGCAAATGCTTATTCACAGAAGTAGCTGGAGTGAATCAATGACCAGTATTAATGCATGTGGAATTTTACAGGTAGAGCCTCAGATGAATCCATAAATAAAGGCTAAACGTAAGAGGGGGGATGATTCTAAAGTCTTACTGCTGAATGTTGCTCTAAAATACAAGCAAGGGAATGTAACTGTGGAACAGGAGACTTTAGCAGGCTTTTTTTCACTGCATGATTAACTCAGACTCCTGCCTAGGTTTTAACCATTGTCATCTATCAAGAAAATCAGTCTTAGTTAAAAATGTGCTTTTGTGACACCTGAGGATTTGGGGGAGAATCTGACCTTCACTTGCATAGCTGACTCTTTAGGAAGAGTATGTCAGAAAAATAATCTACAAGCTAGTTAGCCTTCATTTCCACCATTCCCTGAAGGACAGAAAAGTTCTCAGTGCGATGCTATTGAACAAGAAGAGTTTCAGTCCTGCCCTGCTGTGAAAATTCTCCAGCCTGAAACGGTATTGGATGGGCAGGGACCTGCTGTGGGCAAGCTTTTGCTTGGATTAGGTTAATCAGAGATGTGTCGGGAAGGTGAAGCCTGTGAGGGAGCCATACCCAGAGGAAGAATCTTTCTTTATGTGGGAAAAGTCTGTGTACTTCACCCAGCTTCTTTGGGAGAGCCTAGGCATTATGCCAGCATTAAGTCAAACAACATTTCTTCCCTCCTGCACCCACCCACCTTTCTGGTTGGTGTTGACATTTTTTTCCCCAACTCTTAATTAAAATGAAAATGAAGTTAAGGTGCAAACTCTGTCATTTGCTTTTCTCTCCTCATGATAGAAAACTACAGCTTTAGTAATTGCAATAGATGGGAAAACAAAGTGTCTATTCCTGCATGGATGTTGTTTACCTGTGAAGTGGCCAGAGCAGTCGGGATGTTCTCTAACTTGTGCGTGTGTCTTTGAAAGTGAAGTGATTTGAAGAAGCAAACTAGAACTTTTTCCTGTATGAAAGGGTGCCTAAGCTTATCTAGGGCCACAACAGGATATTAATAGAACATACTGCATTTCCTTCACATAAAAATACGAAGGGCACTTTGCTGAGAAAAAATCCTGCTGTCCCTTTCTGTCTTTGGGACCAGCTCATCACCCAGCTAAAATTAAAACATGAAGTCAGGCAGTTCTTGCTCTCTATTTTTAAACTGCTTCAGCATATGAATGTGAGTGTGAAATCTTTCTTTAGGCCTCTCTTAACTTAATTACCTACTTATTCAAAATATTCTCTTCTCAAATTGCTGAGCTATAATTATATTAATCTTTTCTGTAGACACACTTTAGCTACTTGATGTTTGTTTAAATAGTTTTATGCTTAATTTGTAGTTCTGTTATTATTTACAGTGATGGAAACCTTATGGTAAGTGTTTAAAATCTATTCTGATATGTTAAAAAATTAACACGTAGATAAGGTGTTTTGTATATCTGTTTCATGTGTTCTTCTGGAAAATATAATGAGCAAGTGCACTTTAAAAAAAGTATTCAAATTAAATGAAAATAAATGTCTTTTTATTCTTTCATTTCTTCACATCTTTTGCTTTGTGCAAGGTTATTCCTATTTTATTTTGGTTTTATGTCTTGTCTTTTGTTTGTGTGAAAGGGGCAACGTGATCCCGGAACAGGAGGTGCAGTGGAACTACTTATATACTGTAGATTTGTACCATTTTCCTGCTGATGTGGATATACTGAATTCTTCTTCCTGCATTTCAGTGAGTTTGAAAAAAAACCCTACAACTTCCTTTCAAATTGAGCTTGCCTGGAGCGCTCCTATTTTCCAGTGGCGCAGTCTCAGCCTGCAGAGGGTGTGCTTCCTCCTGCAAACCCTCCTCTCGCAGCTCAGTGCCCATAATCCCCGTCCATGAACACGGTGTTCGGAACCCAGCGCTGCACCCAGAGGTACCAAGGGAAAAGGGTGTCTCTGTTTCCTGTGGCATTTGTCCCTTGACTTCTCTGACTTTCAGCTGTTTGGAGCACAGGCTGTGCAACTTATTCCCAAGTGACCCCTTTCACTGGAAAGGACACTCCTGAGAGAACACAATGCTTCTTTGCGTACTGTTTTGTGACTGGCTCTTGATCCTAACCATAGTGCCAAATGGAAATAGAGGCCCTTTCCTTCCCAGTGTTTTCCTGGTTCCTTTGCTTTTGTCAGTGGGGAGTAGCTGTGACATTAGAGATTTTAGGAAGAGTTTTCCCTGCAGTTTCCCATATCTGGTCAAGCAATGATCAGGCTCCACCATGCAGGGCCCTTTGTGTTCTGTCAGGTAGATGAAGCTGGGTGAGGTGCTCAGTTTTGAAAGGCATTACCTTCAACATCCACATACTCCTGCAGCATGCCTGTGGGAGTCTATTTGCAGTTCTACCCTTGACAGCTAAATGGGTAAGTGGCCTGCTGCAAACCGTCTTTAGGGTGGCTGGTACCTGGGGATGGCAGTAATGTGGTTACATCTGCCCAGGCAAATCCCTCTTGCTGTTCTGACCGCTGGACTTTAGCACATCTTCCACTTACGAGAAATACCGGAGATTTCATAGATTTGGGTATTGGATGACAGCACATTTGTATCACTGGTGAGAAACATGTTGCTATTCACAGTGGTCAGTGTCAGTATAGATAGCTAGACAGTGATGTTAAGTAACACAAACATGGAGTCACAGTCTTTTGGACACGTCTTCCCATGCCAATCTTGGTGCTTGGAACAGTTTGCCCATTAATTTGTTCCAAGCTTCCACCCCCTCTCTGCCCTCTCCAGAGAACTTTTGGCAAACCATCTCTTCTGTAAATCCTTCTGCCTTGGCTGGTTGCTGTCCCTCTGTTCATGCTCTCCTGTACTGTTGCTCAATTTTACTTCAGATTGAAAATTTGTCAGTGCAAAGATTTATGTGAGCGTATTACATCCTGTAAAGAAATATACAGACCCCTTGTTCTTTGAGAAATGTAAAATTTAATTTTAAGACTTAAATACAGATGTGATGTTCACCTGGACAATTTTTTTAAAAATAAGGTTAATTACATTAATAGATTGTCTTTTCTCCAATGGAGAACGCGATCCAATGTTAGAAATGCCAAACTAACAGTACCTGCAGAACTTGAACTTCTGCTTCTGTCATCTTTGTCTGCATCTTCTGCTGATGTTTAGCTTTCAAAACTGATTAGTTAATATGATTATTTTTGTAAATGAATTAGTGAAACACATGCTTAACAAAAGCATCTTGGCAAAATCAGTGGGTTTTAATGACGTTCACATACTTCTGTGCTTGAAATGAAGCCTGAAAAATTTGTCCTCTGGAATGTTACATTATGTTTTGGCCACTGGAAATGAAGCACCTGACAGCATTAAGCTATCAGAAGGATTTCCAGTCATGGGCAAGCAGCCATTATGTATATGTTGATCCACAGTAGGAGATCTGGACAGCTTTTGATTTACTAGTGCTCATCTGTTCAATACGAGCTGGCAATCAGGACAGCAGTTACCTTCAACGTTGATTGAAGAGTACTGAAAGGGAAAGGAGAATTTTATGCATGCAAGTCTAGTAGAATTGCTGATTGTTCTTCTAGATAATCTTAAAAGTGCATTTCTCAAGGTGGCAAAAAGAACTATTTTTGTAATGTCTATGCCTGTTTAAAAATATCTTACCAGCTTTATCTTATTTTAAAGCAGACCCTTTGAATTCTCTGATGTCCTTTTCAATAGATGGGGTTAAATAACTGGAGAATTAGAAACTGTATCTGTTTCTTAGCAGCTTGAGCATTTATCCATTTGTTTGAATGCTTCAGAGTTCACATAAACAGATTTATTAGCTGAGCTAAACCTCTGGTTTTAAAAGGACTATAAAAACTCTTATATTTTCTTCATATTGAGGCTTTAAATAGTTGTAATAGCAGACTTTAGTTGAAGAATTTGAAGCATTCTCCTTTTTATTTCTATAAGTGGAACATGAAATGTATTTATTTAAGTGGGTAGTAAAACCAAAGAGCCAGGTCATAAAGCACTTTTCACTGAAGTGAATAAAAATAATGACAAGATTCCTGTCACATGATCTGATAACAAATCCAGACAAAATAACTTTCTTGTATATCATATCACGTAGGTAGAATAGAAAACGTCTATCTCAATGTTAGTAATAGAGATGTACGTAATGTATCAGCGTTTTTATGTGTGCGTGTGGTTTTTGGGGTGTGTGTGTTTGTGCACTTATAGACAGTTTTATTTATGTAAGGAGCTCCTGTTTTAGAGATTATGCACAATTTTAGCTATTAATATTACTAACCTTTCCCAATGTATAAATACTCCTTTCTAGTCTCCCACACAGCTGCCGTGTCGTCCAAAAAGGCCTGTGCTCCTTTCACAAGGGAATTGTGTAAAATCAGTTTTAGAATAATGATGTATATGATAAACTACATTGTCCAAAAGATCTCGTGTTTTCTTAGCACATTTCTGGGGCTGCCTGGGTCAAAGCATTGATATGGTGTAAACTGACTTTATATTTTCAGGGTGTGGTTTTAGAAACAAATGGTTTGCCTTTTTCTTCAGGTGAGATTTCAGATTATTGCATGACCTGTGACATGACCTAACTTTTACAGTAACTTCTAGAAAGTACTCCTTCTATAGGTTTTACCACATTTGTAATAAATTTGTGGCAAGATTAGCCTGATCTGATTGTTTGGAGAGCTGGAAATTATGGAAGAGTTGAGATTGTTGTATCAATGTGGCTTTGTACGGAAAGTGTGTGTTTATATATATACACATACACACATACATGGATATATTTTCTTGAACTTGCAGGGTGGGTAATCACCCTGTTGCATATCTCCATAGGGAAAACCTTGGAAGTAAAATGGGAATGGTTCCCTGGGAAAGTCAATCCAGAGGTTTCATATACTGAGAGCTCTCTTCAGGTTGCCCTATTAAGGGCTTGGCTTTGTCTTACTGGAAAAAATACCCTAAGAAGCGTGGTGGGATGTTGTCAGCCCAGGACAATTTATAAAGGGGATCCATTTTGAAACTAAACTGCTGCATGTTGTTGACCCTCGTTGGCTTTCAGCTGTGGAACAAGTTTCACAGAAATGGATCTAAGGGGTGTTGTGTAGACTTTGCTTCGCGTGTCAGAAGTGGTGCTAGTCCCTTGCTGGCAAGAAGTAAGGCTGGCTTCTCTTGTAGTGGGAGCAAGCCCTGCAGCATGTGCATCCTAGGCCAGAAGTAAGCTAGGATGCTGGACATTCCTCATGGCAAAAGTGGGTGACACTAAAGGCAACTGTGACTATACAAAACACAATGTTTGTCTGCCGAGTTGCTCTATGGTACATTCTTAGGGCAGCATTTCTCTTCAGCAGCTGACCATGAGCAGCTTTTTCTGCCCCTGTCAGCACAGGAGTAGTGGATAGACCAGGAATAACCTATAGCCCCTGTGACTGCAGTGGCTCTTCCCACTGCCAGCCTGTCCCACCCACTCCCTGAGCTGTGACCCAGCTTTCTGTGTTGTTGTCTAATGTCATCACACTTTTGAGTCTCTCTGCATACCTAATAGAGGGTGCTAACCAGGCACTGGGGAATGTTCAAATCACCTTGCTGGTCCTGGAAAGCTCTATCCCAGTGTGGTTTCTTTGAGCTAACTAATCCACTGCAAGAATGGATTTAGCAAGAAAACTTACCAGTGGAGATTTGCATTGGTACGTAATTGGTTAAGGATATAAGCTGAAAATCAAGTTTGTACTTAGGTATGGTTTTTATTAAGAACAATATCCTACTTAGGATTTCAGTAACATATTTTACAAATCACTCTTCAGATGCTCTTTCTGGAGCTCAAACAGTTGCGTTATAAATGAAGAACGGATTCAGGAGGCTTCACAGTATTAGTGATTATATTGTAATGTTTTCCAGATGGTAGATCATGATGTAATCCATACTGCCCAGTTTGTTTCACTGCACTGGATACTGTTATACTCAGTAAGTAACCAAGAGACTCTAAGAAGCTCATCAGGCTGTTATGAACAATAGCTGGTTAATCCATATGTTCTTTATTACGTTATGAAAACTGCAGATTAACAAATCACTTGGTGAATGCAGGAAGATTGATTGCTACTCAAAGCTCTTCGAGAACTGGATATGCAACTTGGATTAGCTTAGCTCAAGCTACACATTGGTGAATGAATTCCATTTTCCTCAGGGCTGTGAAGTAGTTTACATCTGTTCAATTGCAAATTCCTCTAGCTGCACTGGGTAGTTTTGATTCCTCTTTGGAGAAATGGCAGGAATGTTGATTTGTTGCTGTTTACATTGATCTGAAATAAAATCACAGCATTAGCATCACTGGTTGTGTGGGCATGGTGGCTAAGGTCAAATTAATTGCAGCTTGCAGTTGCTCATAATTCTGCCAGTGTTCGTGCAGTAATGTTGTTTACTAACTGGTGCTTTTATTAGGCTGACAGACCATCATTTGAATGGCAAACCCATCAAATTTAAGTAGGCACTTAACTCAGGATTTTCTCAGCATTAATTGAAGGCGCCAGGGGTACTGTGCTGGGACAGGTGCAGTTTTGCTGCGAAGAGGGAGGATTTGAGGAGTACATGGGGAAGGAAAACTCCCTGTGCATCCTGAAATCCAGCTGTGTAGAGTTTCTCACTTGAACCCAGGTACAAGAAGTGTTCAAGGGAGATTAGGGCTGGAGTAGGAGGTTTCAGTCTGCTGGCAGTTATCCTGTAGAGTGGGTTTTGTAGGCACTTCTTTAGGCTATCCTACCCCTTGGTTAAATCCAGAAAAATGGGATGGAGAGAAGAATAACAAAAGAGGTATAAATACGTGCAAGTAATTACTAGCTTCTGGAAATGAGAAAATTTCCTGACGTGGGTTTAGTATCTTGTGGTTGTCTCATTATCTATGAGCCAGCTGCCCATAGGTTGCCATTGGCAGGTTCAGATCACTGGGTTAGTTGATCTGATCTGGCATACCACTTTCTACCCTGTGTGTAGGCTTTAAGGGAGGGAGGGTTGGAACAAGAGCCGAGACACACTGGAAAGCAGAGCACTTTCCAACAGTTGTTTTTTTAATGGTTGTGTGTTGTTGTTTTACCCAGTGACTTCCTCATCTGGTTTTTATCATGCATGGCATTGATTAACTGGTAGCTGTTTTTATTTTTCCTTTATCATATCTCTGGGGATTTCCACAGTTCAGTGTCAGAATAGCCCCTTGTAGGGAAGGAGGGAAAGAGGAGAGGTTTGCATGGTGTACATGTCTCATTTTACAGTTTCCTGATGATCTTCAGTTTGGCTGCTTGTAAGGAGCATTTGTTGTTTGTAGTCACTCAGCCAGGCTTGTTTATTGACTCAAGTTTTCTTTGCTCACTGCAGTGTTGCTGGTGATTAATGTGCTTCGCCATTCTGATTGCTATGGCTTGTCCTCTGAAACAAAATTAATGACAGTGGCTTTTGGAAATTGAAGAGTAGCAGAGACCTAATTACATTTTTCATTAAATATTCCTCTGAGCCCACGGGAGAGCTGTGATGCTCATTTTCACGTAACCTCTTTGCCTCTTTTTGCAAAGAGTTTGTGGAGAATGGGCTCACCAGTGATTTAAGGGCTGAGAGAGGGGGCAGAGGAGGGGAAAACATCCTGAAATGAAGCCATTTTCATGTCCTTCTCCCACAGACCTTCTCCCTTTCCTCCTCTGCTCCTCAGCAACTTTTTCGTCAGGTTTTCTCCCACACAAAATCTTTTTAGTCTTCCTAATGTCATTCCATGTCTGGATCTGCCATATTCCTGGTTTCTTCTCCTTTACCAAGCCTTCTTTGATTTTTTTTTTTTTTTTTTTTTTTTTGTGTAATAAACAGCTGCTTCTTCCTCAAGAGCTGAACCTTGTGTATAAAGCACAGAGTAGAAATATCCATTGCTTCTTCCTGTTTGTAGGAAATACTTTAGAGAACCACAGCAGACTGGACACCTGGAAGGGTTTTTGGTCAGAAATCTAGCCCACTGACTTAAGGTTTAAGCTGGTAGGAATAGAAGTTCACATTTATTTGACTGAGAGAGGCCAGAGATTTTCAGACGTGATAGAAAGAGAAAACTTTCTATTCTGGAAATGTAACATTTCTCTAAAGACTGAAAATGCTCTATAAGCAGCGGCTTTCTAGCACTACAAAAATTTGATTTTCTTGATGAAGGAGAGAGCAGCTGCAAAAGACATTACCTTCCTGAGGAGGAGTAGGGAACCTTCTGCGATTCTAGGAACCCTTTCCTGTATTTTAAAGAGGCTATAAACTGAGTGGGGATCCTGCCTGGGAGGATTTTTGGCGTGCAGAGCGCTGCTGTAAGCGTAGATTTTGTGCTGGCTCAGTGCACAGACTGCAGGGCTCGCAGCCGTAAGCGCAAAAGGTCAGGATCGCATTTAGCCCATAACTATCAACTCTGTGATACACTATTAGTCATAGAAACTTGAGAAATTTTTTAGATACCCTGAGTTTGATTTGGAGATCTCGGGACAGTTTTTAAAATTCCATTGCAGTTTAAAGTGATACTGCCAGTAGGAAAGTCAGTTGATCAAAAGACAGTGTTTTCAAAAGATTTTACTTCTCTTCTGCTTTTTGTGAATTTACCATCATCTTCTAATTTTAAAAGAAAAAAGTTATCTGTCAGTGTAAAAGCTGTCTGCCTAGAAGTAAATTCTTTAGGCATAATATGGTTAAAATACTTCCATGCATCTATTTAGTTGCAGCAGTAGTACAGGATCATTTTAGCACAAATAGGTTAAAAAAATTATTCAGGTACAAGTCAGATTTTTTATGATGCAAATGTTCCTTTAACATTCTTAACTGCACTTTTCTTCCCACCTCAGCTCTCAATTTCTAATTAATCTCAATTAGGCAATTTTTGTTAATTGGTAGTGCAGTACCTTATTTTGTTGTTTCTTAGGAGCTGTGTTTATCTAAATCTTCCATGTCATACTGTAACTTTTATAGGAAAGCTGCAGCGTAAACCATAAACTATTTCTCCTGCATAAATCACTTTAGTCACTAAACATTGGGTTGTGTATATTAACCTTGCTCTTTTTAAAGGGGGAGGCTTTTATAAAGCAGTCACATGGTCTTTTATTCTACTTCCAGAAAATAAAATTTTTTGCCGAAATCATAGAACAGGCTATCAAATTGTATTGTTTATTTTTTTCCTATTGATAATAGAGAAGATCAAACCAATAACCATCCAGAAGTCTTGTCCCATGCAGATACTCTTCTGAGTAGGTTAGTGGGAAGTGATGTGGAGCTGCTGTGTGAATGGGACAAGCAAAATGGAAAATCACTTAAGTTTATCCTACAGACAACAATAACGTACTGTGGCACATCAGACAATTTTACTGTAATTAAATATTTTCTATTTAGATAGATTTAACAAAATAATGTCTCACATTTGTTCATATTGTAGCTCATTGTTACTTACTCTATCAGTGTATTTCTTCCCTCCAAGTCAGCTGCAGAAATGTCCCATTTTTGTGCTTGTTCTCTAGATATGTTGAGCACAGAATTTGAAATCATTAGCTCAGGAAGCTGTTACTTTATGAGTAAATTTTAAATTGTTTCCCATTCTTGGATATATATGTAGTGCAGAAGGAGAACACATGTTTTCATTTGTATCCCATCAAGAAGACTGTATGTCACTGATAAAACCCCCTTCCAAAAGCAGGAGTTACCTTTTCTGGCAAAAGAAATTGCTGTGGGGTTAGAATCTCAGATTGGAGACGGGCAGGTCAAATTCTTTATCACTTCTAAACTAAACATATATAATATTTAGCTTAGAATTTAGTTTAATTTATATAATGAAAGCTGTTTAGGCATAGCTGAATATCTGTAGTGGTATTTTGAATTATTTTTTGGAGCACATACAGGAAAAACCTTGAAATATTTTTTTACATTAAACGACTTTTTTTTTTTTAGCTTAGGCTTGGAAATAACTCATTAATTTAATTTAGTTCAAATTTGTGAATACAAATCTTTTAAATAAGAGGAAGTGCACATTCAAGAACAAATGGAATTGAATAATGTTAATGTCATCTGGTTTAGTAGGTGGTTTTGTTCTGCTCTATACGCTGATACTTTGTCAAATGTGATTAGTTAAATACTGCTGTATCATACCTTGGCTTTCAGTTACTATTAACATGTGATTTCACCCCGTGATTTAATGAAATTTTTGATCTCTCTGCAACTATTCAGTGCCTTAGAATTCCATCATACCTGAAGATTTTGAAAGGCAAATATTAATAATTTTCTAAAGCTTTCTGATCTTGAATTTAAAACATATTATGAAATTTATGTTCTTGTATAGTCTTCCAAAAAAATCCTGTCAGTACTCAGTTTATAAAATAGATGATTTTAGAATCTATGATCTTAAAATAAAAGCAAATATTTTCCTTAAAAAAAGAAGAAAAAGGTTTCTTATACAAGAGAGTCTTCTACTGGAAATGTTTTTGTTCTGTTGGTTTGAAAGGAAATCTGCATGTCTGAGCTAAAAAGCATCCCACCACATTTTTATTAATCAAACTGCATATCTGAGAATCTGGTTTCTTTAATTTTATTATTAAATTATGAAATTCTGTAGTGGAAAAAGTGTGGATCAAAAATCTGCCTATTTGAATTAGAGAAAATGAATTTGTTTGTAATTGGGAACACCTAGTGGAACCTGGCAGATAATCTTGTTCAACGTATTTACTTGGTCCTTAATCTACAAACTCTAGTTTACATTAACTTACAGATTGTCCTGACCTTAAGTTCTGTTTCAAGTACCCTGTTCCCTTTCAAAAGATAAATTTTCCATAGGCCGGTGCTTATCTGCCTGGCTTCCTGGCTGACTGGGATTTAAGCTATACTGGCTTGGACGACACAAGCAGTTGAACCATGTGAACTCACATGAGTGCTCAGCAAGAACACGGGGAATTACTGAGTTTTTATCAGAGGAAAGCAGACAAAATTTTATAAGAGGAGAAACGCAAAAGCAGAGATAATGAATCAGAAAAGGTAGCGTATTCATTTGACTTGATGATATTGGTTTGTTAAAATTTCTTAGAATAACTTTTGGTAGTTAATGTTATTTTTTCCTTGATAGATAAAAAGGAGGAGCAAACAGTGTATCTCACTGCTGTGTGTGGCTGTCTGATGTTTTGTTAAGCATTTGTGCCCCCAGTGTGTGATGCTATTGTATTGAGTAAAAAAGGCAGAGGGAGGTCTGTGTGTTTTGGTTTTAATTTTCAGTGGAACAGGGTAGTGGTGGTTTTGTGAAGACACCTACTGAAAGCGTAATGTACAAGAGAAAGGACTTCAGGGTAGGATTTATTTTTCTTAATTGCTATTTCTCCTATTGCTCTTGAAAAACATGCTTTTCCTCAAACATCGTTCAGAGTTGTTCCCAAATGATTCCACAGCAGATATGGAAGCTGTCTTTCTGAAGTGCTTAATGTGATTTGCAAAACAACTAAGAATGAGATAACTGTGGAAATGTTCTCTGCTGCTTTCAGATGCAGACAGTCTATTTTTGACCTGGAGACCAATATCAAGCCCTGGGTTTTTGTTAGGTCAGGGGAGTGGGCACCAAAGGCTTTATCTCTTTTTTCCTTTGTTGACAACATACCCTTATCCTTCCTGGGTCCTGGGGAACTGCGTGATAGTGCTGGCATTTAAAAGATCTAGATAGGAAAAGTCACCAACTTTTCTCTATTTTTAAGGATGCTCACTAAAGTTGCTAGCAAGACTCAGTGAGCTACAGGGCTGTGGGAGAACACTGCCAGTGAGAACAGGAAGCCATAGGAAACCATGCTTCCTTAAACAGAGATCTATTTAAAGCACGAATTAGTGTTACATAAGTGTAAACTATTTGGAAGTATCAAAAATTTTATAATCATCTGTATTTATTTATTGATTTTGTTCAGTAGGTGTACTTTCAAAGTGTATTTTTCTGGTGTGTTTGGGATTTTTTTTAATTAAACAGTTAATTCCTCTGTTTTTAAGAAGGGCCACTGCAATTACCTAGTGTTTTATTTAAGGAGAAGTTATTTATGTACATTTTTTTAAAAGATTCTTTGTTAGATAAGTGGTAAAAACTTAATATAGGCCTTCATAAAGGCAAGGCATTGAAGGAAGCTTTAGAAGGAACTGATCAAATTCTGTGCAAACTGTTAGAATGCAAAAAATTTGCTTTGTCTGTGCTGTAGTGTGGTAGTGGGCAGATTCACTCACATTATGTTAAATGATGGGTTTTGTTTAATCGTTTAGTGGTTTGGCTTGACACTGCCCCCTGCCCCAAATTCTTGTTCCCTGCAATGTTGAAAGAACAAAGCAGTTTAACTGCAGAGTTGCTACTCTGTCTCTGTTTGTGGGTTAATAATAAATAACATAACTGAGAAACTGTATGTTTTAATTGGCTTTATTTATGTTGGTATTTTAAAAAAATAGAATAAAATAATGGAAATAAACTGGAGCTGTGAAAATTTATGAAATCTGCAGCTATAAATAATGCTCAAGAAGAAAATCCCGTAAGAAGTTGTGCATTTATCACTATGGATAAATATAGATGGTTTTGGTAAAGTGGTAGTTTTTCCTCTCTTTTCAGTCACTTACATATTATAGCAACTTCCTTTATTGGAGGGGAAGGAGCGAAGAGAAGAAACAATTTATTCAGTATAAATGGCAAATATATATATGACAAACAGTTCCCTATCTAAAGACACATTTGCAAAATTTAAGCAGAACTTTGAAGGAGGAAGTGAAATTTCATTAACTTCTGTGTTAACAGAAAAATGAAATGTTCTTTGTGTGTATTCAGACTGTATAAAAATGTAATTCTTAATAACCACTACATTGCCTCTGTCTCTTCAATTTAATCATACCATGGAAAATACATTACAGGAATATTTTCCTCATGGTAAATACAGAATACTCTTTTCAGGGCTTATGGACATTATTTTATGCCAATTGTTGACATGCCTACCAACATGAGAAATTGTTGTGTAATTGGCAGTAGTGGTAAATTATACCCAAAAAAGAAAATTAAGGTGACAAATAATACGTATTTGAACTTGTGTTAGTGAAGCCTTGCAGAAACTACTATTTAACACCTGTATCTGTGTAATTTTATTAGGCACTGGGTGAAAATCTCTGTATGAGGGGAAATTACTGCTGTGAGCAAAGGAAAACTAAAATTCTTTCAAAATTAATTCTTAATCAGAGAAAACATGGTTATCATAGAGGCAGTTTACACAGTGCAGTAGCTCACGTATAAGGTCTTCTCTGAACATCTTCAATTTGTTAGGTGCTTTATGTCTAAATGTTATTTATCTGCAATATTAACCTGATGGACCTGGGTGAACTGGTTTAAAATGGTTAGAACGAGTTTTATGAAATCTAACTCAGAGTATTTCTGTACCAAATTAAAAAAAAGTGCTACAAGTTGGTATTGACTAAGTTTAAAAATTAATTAGAAGAGCTGAACATATATTTCCTTGATATCGTACTTCTTACTTATATCGCTATAGATAGTTTCTTAGTATCAGGTGAAGAACAGAAGTTAAATTGAAACCACAGAGTAAATCGTACCCTAATTATGCTCCTGTTTTTCCCGAAGCAACAAAGATCTTCATATCTTTCAGGAGAAATTTGTTAGTGTATCTTATTAATTACTATTACAATAAATGGTTTCTGTTGCAGTCGTCTCCACAAGTGATGCTCCTACATTAACTACAAACAGTTCTAGTTATTAACTAAAAAATCCGAATCAGACAATGTGGTCACTCTTTGTCCTGGGAGTTTGTAATTCTGACTACAGAGATCTGTGAAATGCTCTAATAAAAAAATTATAAATTTAGCAGCATAGGTTGCTCTGAAGCACTCCCTAATCCTATGGATTGTAAATGTAGATTAATCTCCAGTGACTCCTAGGTGCGGATGAGTAGATACAAAAGTGTTTACCTGTTAAATAGTGTACTGTCTGGTTTTTCAGTGGATTGTATGTGGTTCCTGGTTAGAGATCCGTCGAGCTGCTGAACGGAAGCATCAGCATTTTTTAGTGTCATTCACCTGTTTTGAAACAGTCAAAAGGGGAAAAAAAAGCTTAGAAGGAAAAAAAAAAAAAGCAGGAAAAATTAACTGTGGTAAATAAAGAATGAGCTGCTTTGGTCCCAGCCAGGTCCTTTCCACCTCTGCAGTTGGAAAGTTGGGATTATTTCTTTAAGCCACCTCTCTTCAAGGATTTAAACAGCCAAAATATTCTGCTTGAGTAGTAGAAATGGCTTAACATCTGCGACACATTGATGTTTTCTATGTTAAAATTTGTCATGGTGACTTTTTAAATGTTCCAAACCCCAGCTTTCCGGCTCTTCATGTATCAAACAGGTAATATAAGTCAGCAGAGGATCAGAACCATGCTCAATGTAACAGATTCCTTTAGTGGTATTTTGCTGTCCTTCACTTGGAGTTTGCTTTCTAAAGCAATGACCCATGTGTTTTTATTTTAGCTGGAGTGAAAGTGAGAGAGGTTACTTTTTTATCAGATCTTACTGCTGTTCTTCAGTACGGTTTGAGTAAAATGATCCCCAATAAATGGAGTGGCAAAGAAAACTTGGCGCTGTTGCAGCGTTGTGTGACTGAAAACTGGAGCAAAACTACAGCAAAACTTTTCAGTACTGGCAGTGACCTGCTGTGTACAGCACTGGGAGCAAACCTGTGAAGGAGTTTAAGCTGCAAATTAATAACAGCTTATTTGCACAATATATCGAAAACCACATTGATGGGTCATGAGATTTATTTATCTTTTACAAATACTCCAAAGCCATTGTTAAAGTACACTTAATAAAATCAGAATGGAATTGTATTCCTTAGAAATAATTAGTTTTGGAACAGTTCTTTACACGTACGTTTTTACTCAGTGCATATGTATTATAGGCATATAACCAAGCAAATCATGCTGTTTTAGAACTCCAGTAAATTACCAAATTATCCAATAAATTATACCAATAAATATATCCTGTCTTATTACCCTCAAAGAGCAGGAGGCAGCATGAACTTTTCCATTTCAGGAACATGAAAATACATTTTTTATTCCTTTTAGTATCTTCATCATATCTCTCAGTGAAATTGTACCAAAACCTAGTATTTTAGAGACTCCTGTTCAACTCTCTCAGAATTTTAATTTTATGCAAAATTTCCAAAATCAGTTGGCTTGAGGTTTTCTCTATGTTATTCATTAGTCCCCCTGGAGCTTGAAAATTTCTGTTTTAGAATTAGCAGTTCTTTTTCTGAATCTTTGCTTCGGGAAACCTCCCAGGGAATCCTCCGCATGCTCTCTGGTATCTAAGCAAAATAGGTGTTAATACCCAGTATTAAGATATATTAAAGAACCATCAGGATGAATAAATGCTGTATTTCTCAATAAAATGGCTAAAGAAAGAATGGGAATGTTGGCTTTGTTGTGCAGGAAAATTATCTCATTGCAATCAGTTAGTGATTTCAAATACTCCTTTATGAATAGCTGACATGACACAATTTAAAGCCCAAGCCTAATTAATTCTCATCAATAGATTTTCAGTCCTAAAGATGTTATTCATGAAAATTCATTCCCTTGTATTTTTGGGCTTGAGAGAAAAACAAAACAAAAATCACCTTAAAATAAGCCAACTGTCAAACCTGTGTAGATGTTGGTAACCTTGACCACTCTCATTGAGAAGTGCCCCCTAAAGAGCCAATGGAATTAGTGATTTTCTTTCCTTCATAACACAACTGGGACAGAGAAACTCCATTTTCTTTAGAGGGAATGCTTGGACGCCCTCCAGTCAACTGAGAACAAAGAGTTGTCTGTCAGGGTCTGGGGAGCCCCCACATCTGCTTTTAAACAGGATGTGGGGAAGGCTAAAATCCTCTCCATTTGTGACGCTAACATGGCTTTGAGAACACCTGGAATTACTGGACCCAGCATTTGAATCTCATCTCTGGAGCTGATTTCTGATAGACTAAATCCCTTTAGGGGCCAAGTGTCTGTGTTGTGTGAGAGATTGGAGTTTGGGCAGATTTTCCACTGGAGGTTCTGAACCCTAAAATCTGAACCCAGCCCTCCCTTGGAAAACTGTAAAATAATTTCAACAAATAACTTCAGGGAGACTGTTTAGCCTGTTTCTAGCTTTTATTTAAAAAACCCAAAACCCCAAAACAACCAATGAAACAAAACAATAAACAAGCAAAATCTTTGAATAGTTTTTAGTGCATTTCGTTGTCCACTCAGAATTTTGTAAGCAGACACATCAAATTTATGCCTTTATTTTTGTTGATTGCATTCTGTTTTAGTTGATTTAATTTGTGTGAATGTTCAATGAAGCAGAGAATATTAAACACATAACCAGGTTGTTTAAGGAAGTTCCTTCTATGCTTGAAAGAGTGCTAAAAAATACCTGTGCGTTTTTGATAGAGCATGAAAGTGTTTCCTCTGATCAATGTGCAGCGAAAATGGCCCAAGCAGTCAGCTTTCAGCAGAATGTATTTCAACAGTTTCTAAGATAAATGGCTAGCTAATAAAAGGAAGAAATAAGAAATATTTTGGTAGACAATTTGTGTTTCTATACTTCTTCATATTAATTCATCTGTCTCCGTTTTCAACTAAATATACTGTTGGAGAATTCTGTCAAAATTTTACATAAGTAGTGCTGTTTACTTTTATTAAATTTGGGGTTGGTTTTTGTGTATCATGTCAAAAACATTTGTTGGGTATGTATTATTTTGTTTGTTTCATCTGTAATGAGGAAACCATAATGGGCTACTATGCCCTGACTCTAACACTGCTAGATTTAAGGAACAGCAGTTACAAAACTTGTCTGGGAAACTTATAAAGCTCTACTTTCTATTTAGAAGATTTTTTTAAAAATATATATCAGTGGCCTAATTGCCTGCATATTAAATAGTGTAGAATTTCTTAATATAGAAATAAAGAATCTGTTTCAGAATACATGTCATAGTAAATTCTACAGAACAGTTGTAATAAAAAAATGTGGTTACAGCCGTCTTTATTTCTGGAATTTTAAAGTTTGTAGGAAAGCTCTGAAAGTAAAGGGTTGACAACCATAATGGTAATTATATGTTATTGAAACTGGTAGATAAGTATGTTAATAACTGCTTCTCGTATTCACTCCTCACGATTTATGATAGCATGTAATCTTAAAAGTATATCAACTTGTGTTTGATGTTTTTAATATTGGAAAACCTTTGCAATTAAGGGAGTGATGCAGTACTTATCAAGGGGCAATTGAGTGTGTTTATTCTTGTTGCTTCATTTTTATGGTAAATCCCAAAAGTTTAGGATGCTCATGGGTGTTTCAGTCAGCTGAGTTTCTGCCACTTTTCTTGAGTACAAGTCTCAGTGATGTGCTCAGAATATTAAAATTTGTTTGTATTCAGCTTTGGTTCCTAAGAATGAATGTTCAATTTCATCTATTGTATAATTGTTGTCTTAAAAAAAAAAATCTTTAGAAATCCACAAATTATGAAAGAGTTAATGAGTCAGATGGGTTTTTTACATCCTTCTTAGCAGAGAAGTCTGCAAAATACAGAAAATATAGAACTTATCTACTTTGTAAGTTCAAATAAAGATAATGATAAGATTGTTTGAAGGATTAGTTTTAAATCTAAAAAAATAGAGGATATTTTAAATGTAAAAAGTTAGGTGCTGGAAGGAAAATCCTGATGACAGCATTGGTGTTAATCTGGCTGCTTCACAGTTTGCCTTCACTCTTTCTTCTGGCACTCTTAATGCTGTGTAATCCTTCATAATCTAAAACTGGCTATGCACTTCCTTTTACTGTGAAATAAAATATCACCTAGAGATAAAAAGAAAAGAAAGAGTAATAGTTATAAACAAACCCCCCCATGTAAATAACAGATGTTTTTCTAATTACTTAGGAGAAAGTATCACAGTTGCTATAACTTTTAGAATAATTTTCCATTACTATGCTGCTGGCAATCTATTCAACATCTAAGAAATTTGTTTTTCTGTATTGCTGTTCTGAGAGATTTGAGTTGCGCATACAGCTAGAAGCTGCTATGCTGTTGGCTTGCTGGAATAAAGTACAATGAAAATAACCCTAGGTGTTGTCTGTTATAGTAGGAAAATCTTATTTAAAACATCTCATTCTTTGTGAATGCTGTAAAAGCATTTTTTTTTAATGTTATAAACTTGTTTTTAAAAAATAGTAATACCTGACTTGAATTGACACTCTGTTATCTTTTTCAGTCAAATATTTTCAAATTTTTTTTAGTAAATTTGAAGTAAATTTCTGCATATTTCTAAAAGGGACAGTATAAGGAAAGTATAGCAAATATGAAGGACTGTTGAATGGTGGTAAGGGAAAAAAATTAGTCTCTTGAACAAGCATTTCATCAATATGTGGGAGTAGTTAAAATATTACATGATTTCTGTTTCTCTGAAGTTAATACATGCATGTTAATACTGACAATGAAGAAATTTTCTTGAAATCCTCACTGAGCTCAGAAAGTGCTGTGCTGTCCAGAGTGTACAGGGAATAAATGCAAAAGCATTTTGATGTTATAGTTAAATGTCAGTGTGACAATACAAAGATTGAATAATATAAGCTTTTCACGTCAGAAAATTCTTTGACGTGTTTGGCATTAGATTTTTGTGGGGGATATCTATAATAGATCATTACATAAGTATTTTTAATTACCACTAGTCCATTTTATAATACAGAAGTCAACTAATGATTATGTTTAACTATTACAGTTGCATTTTAAAGTTTTAAAGGGTATAAATTTGTTTAAATATCTTGAAAGTAGTTTAGTTTTCTTTCAGTTGTGTAATTGCACTTTTTGTTTATGGAGCCATTTTTATTCTTCTAGTTTAGAGGAAAGTGTTTGCCGAACAAAAAATATCGTGCTGTGTTCCCTGCACGCTTGAAAACGAACTGGAAATAGAGAGCTGTCGCGTATGTTATGAATTCCCTGTCTAGACACACACACATATATTGTACAGTGTCTTCTTTCTTTTTTTTTTTTTTTTTTTTTTGGAGTTTAGGAGGCTTGAAACTAGCTGGCTTTTTTAAAACTAAAGTTTAAGTTAGATTCCTTTCAAATTTTGTATCCAAACCAATTATTAGCACTTTCTTTTCAAGTACTTTTAAGGAACATGCAAAATAAAAATACCTGAGAATTATTCGGTAACTTCTGTAAGATCTGTACAAAGTAGTGCCTGGAATATAGGGCAGATGAAATTACAGACAGCTCAGTAATCTACCATGATACTGCAAAAACTAATTAAAAATATAATAACTGAGTAAAAGCATGAGGATGTTATGTTTCCCACGATATTTAGGGCGGGAGCCGTCTGTCGGTGCTAGGACAAGAGTAAGGACTTGCAGTAAACCCTCTGAATGACCCACCTGGCCTTAGGCATGGGGACCGCTCACCCCTCGCTCCATGGTGGCACCGCTCCCCGGCGGGACAGGCGGGCGTCCCACGGCCACCTCACAGCCAGAGCTGTCGCCCTCGGTACCACCACGGCACCGAGAGCTCCCTGTGCCATTTCCCTGCGAACATCTGACAGCAGCGGGTGCCTCCACCTCAAAGACTTTGTTAAGGATTAGAGGGCTTTAGCAAGGGTTCTGTGGTTTCGTTGCTCTGAGCGTTGGAAAATGCACTTGAGGCTTACACGGGTAGAGGTTACAATCCGGTTTGAAAAATGAGCTACAGGAGCTCCCCGTAACGCCGTGGATTGAATAATGTGAGTTGAAGTACCAAGCAGAACAAAATAACGGCGGAAAGAACAAAGCAGAGGAATAACACTGACAAGTAAACTGGGCACACAGACTACTTCTGGAAGTGCTTGCGTTGCCTTGAGACAAGAGTAAACAATTTAGTAGTTATTTGCCAGTATATATTTGGCTAATGGTAAGGCTCTGCAATATCTTGCATCCTTTTAAATTTACATATTAATTAAAAATAGAGCATATCATTCCCATGTGAATGAACTGGGATACTCCCTGAGTGCAGTTTAAAAGATCAGTATTATAATTTAAGCCATAGAAAACACAGGTGCAGAGAACATAAATAAGATTGCACATGTTTTAGCCATTCCATATCATGAACTGTTTAATTATCTTTCTTTGCTTGTAATTGAATATAGCCAAACCACGCTTGTGTTTATGAACAGCAATGGGTGATATTTCTTACAAGATTCCTTTATGAGATTGCCATATTAACTGACACTCTTGACCAAAAGTCATTTTATTACCTTTAAGCCTGTCAGGATCAGTAGGTGATTCTTTTTTAACAGCTTGATATCAGATGAGACTAGTGTGGCACATGGAAATATTATTTGTGCTAAGATGTAAATGATTAAGTTTTATAGCAGAGAGTTAAGAAAGCTTGCAGCTTTTTCTTTTTAAATGGGCATGAAAAGCATTGATGTGCATCATCAGTGGTAATAGCCATCTCTAAGGAAAAAAGCACCTGCCAGGAAACTTCATGGGGCAGGGAAAGACTGTCTGTGTTCATGCCATGGTTTTTAGTGTGAAGCCTACGTGGAAGTATCTGAGGTTGGATGTTTTTGTTGACTTCTGCGCAGCAAACTGATATGTCTGATTTGTATTCCCAGTGAATAAACATCTGTATCACCAAGCCCGCCTATTGTTCTCAGCAAAGGGAGAGTACATTACTTTAACCTCCGGAAGGAGGCAATGTTACTATTGTGTGAGAGCCACATGGATTTACTTTATCCGGTTCTGGCCATGTTGCTGTTGCTTGGTGCATCAGTAGGATGCTGGTGGTCAGGATGGCTGTATTTTCCAGTAGTCTGAAGACCTCTGGATTTCAGGTTTCTTGACAACTGGGATTATGTGTGGCTTTCAGTGGCCTTGTCAAGCTGCTAAAATGGCCACATTTTGCTGTGAGTTTGCCCATCTTGGCCAGCTGCAATTGGGAGTTCTCCATAACTCATGTAGAAAGTGTTGGACAGAAAGAAATATGAAAGAGGGGTGAAACCCCCATTGAAAGTGGTGGACCTCTGAAGTCAGTATGTCTGTGTGACACTCTGAAGTGTCAGAATTGCAGTCAACTCGTTTATTAGTAATTAAGAATGACACTTCAGAAGTAACCACCCCCCAAAACAGACTTGCCATCACAAACAAGAAAAGAAAATATCACTTTTCTTGAAGTTCACTACATGGAAGCAAAATACAGGCTTTTATACATGTTTTTCAGTTTAGGGAGGAGCTAGGTTTTTTCAGGCCGGTGTTAGGCTGGAGAGGGGTTTGCAAAGAGGTCAGCAAGCTGTTGGAAGAATTACTGTGACATTGCTGCAGTTAGTGAGTTTGTCATGTTGGGGCACTGGAGTGACATTGTGGCTGGTTGATCTCTTCCAGAAACCTCTGGACTCCGAGAATAAGTTTAGAGGTGATTATAGTATGCTGTATCATTTACATAACTTATTTATCAGTAACACTTCCCATATTGTCAAGCGTGTGTGTTTATATATACGCCTGCTGAAAGGATTGGGTTCAAAGGATAAACTCTGACAGTAATGTGGACTCTATTTGACCTTGTCAAAAGGTAAGTACCTCCTCTTTGGTTGTACTGCTTTTCATAAAAGAAAAACCCAATGCCCGCATTAGCCATTTCTTCTTCCTCTACACAGGCTGTGCAGGACTTGTAAGAAAAAGGAGCAAGTCTGATTATAGCCCTTAAGCTTTTGATGACAATCTATTTTAGTTTCTGTTTATAAGCATTTTATGTTGTTAAAGACTTGACTCATGTTTAGGATAAAGGGCTGAAATAACAAGGATTTGGGTCACTGTTGATAGTCAGAAATATCTGTAAGTGCAGCTTTTCACCAGTTTTCATGCCATATTAATCACAAAGTTTGAGAGCAGTGGTAGGACCCGTCTCCTCGCC
Organism: Falcunculus frontatus; assembly: GCA_013398115.1. NCBI lineage: Eukaryota > Metazoa > Chordata > Aves > Passeriformes > Falcunculus > Falcunculus frontatus. Next base: position 1,020,337 of record VZRV01008191.1, on the reverse strand, counting down.
ATCAGTCCCCAGCCTGTGTGCTGGATGTGTCAGCACAATGCCGCTGGCAGATGGAAGAGTTGCAGTAAATATGCACAGTTATAGTTTAACTGAAAAAGCTGTGGGAAAGGAAATACATTAATCCACTGCGGCTGTTTTTGCTTTTATGTAAGCCTCTGTAATAAATTGTGCATTTTTCTTTGACTTACCCTTTACATTTCTAGATTCCTTTCTTGATTGGAGGAGGGAGTAGAATAAAAATTGAACTGAAGCTTTAAAAACCTCCCAAAAAATAGAAGCAACTGAAAATTAATTAGGTCGTGCATGTGGAAAGAAGTCCTCTTCCATGTGGCCTTTTTCTTGAACACACTTCAGGAAATCTTGGTGTAGCAGATCATAAAATATGCACTATGCATACAAGTGCATTGCTTGTTTAGGTGGTGTTGTGGAAGTGATGTTTAGGAAGTGCTTTAAAGCCAGAAAAGGTCACATCCCTGAATCTGAGAAGAGGTAAACTTGATGAACAATTAAGTACGAACTTGATATTTGAAAATATACTAAATGTTTGATCTTTTAACTCTTTGGGGTTTAGATACTTTCTTCCTACATAATCAGGAATTTCACTGAAAGAGTGAATCTGATTTTCTTTCTTTGATATTTGCAGTTTTAAAAACGTTTAGCATATAACTGCTCAGGCTAAAAAGGAGAGGACATTGAAAATTTAAAAAAACTTTTTTTTTTAAAAAATTCAAAAGTATTAATATAGTTTTGAAAATACTTTTTTTTTTGTCTCAGACACCTAATTTTTGTTTTGGTTCTTATGCCATCATCTTGTTATTTTTTCAGTCACTACAATTTTTATATTCTGAAAGGACTTGGAATGCTAAGAAGGAAATTTCATGTGCCATACAAAATGGGAGGAAAATGTCTTTTCCTCTCCCATTTTCCCTTTTCTACTTGTTTTAAATCACCTTTGAGGTGCATGAGAGCTCTATTTCTTACTTTTACATTGACCCCTGCCCAGTGTGACAGCAGTGCAGGATACCATGGTGGTTGTTCCAGTGCAGGGTCTCCAATGTCTCCATAGGGTTCTGAGGGAGGGGTTTAGGCTCCTGCTGTCTGCAGATGTCACAGCTGCTGTTGTGGCATGTGGCACAGCTAGTTTGCCTGTTTGATATTGATGTGGGTGTTGCTGCAAGGGCTGGTGACAAGTAGCTGTGCACTGATAGCAGGAGCCTAAACTTTCTCTGCAGAAGTGCTGTTAAAATTGAATAAAATGCCTGCTCAGAATGGGGTAGGAGTGGCAGAGGTAGGCACTGATCCAAGCCTAATGTATCTGCAAGCCATGCCAGTTGCTTTTGGTCCTTGTTGGGATGGATGAAGCTGTGGGCAGAGCTCTGCATTGTTGCATCTCAACCCATTTCTTGCACTCAAGCCAGTTTATTTTAAGCTATCTTGAAATATCTCTATGCTGCACCATAGTGGGTAATGTATGCAAAGTCATGCATCTCAGTGCTATCAGTTGCAAATTACTCTCCTGTCACATGGAAACCTTACAAGGATAAAAAAGATAAATAGATGTAAACAGTGTGAGACTCAAGCTAAACAGTTGCTGACTTTTAAATATTGGTCTCTTGCTTTCCAGAAATTTTTGTGGAAGCCGGAAATACTCTAGGAAAAGGTGGCCACCTGAGGACACTGCTGAATTAAACCATGGCTTATGTGTGTTCTGTTGTGTCAGTAATTTCATATCCTCCTAAGAGCTTGTCAATCTTCTTACAAGGGTTTGATGTGAACAAAGTCAGGGCAGAAGCTGATGTAAAATATGTATTACACAGCCAAGTCATGCACAGTGAAATGGGTAAACCCACGTGCATATGTCCTGTGGACACCTCCTCACTGGTTAAATGTTATTTTTGTCAGGTCTCTCGCGGTACTTGTGTGCATGATCAGTTTTGTTCACCTACTTGTAGCTTTTGAACACTGAAAGCGCATTGAAAAAAAGCGAATATTACCTTAATAAGCTAAAACTCAGGAAAACTATATCAGAGCTGATTTTTTAAAAAATGTTACTGAAGTACATTGGGAGCAGACTAGCTTCAAGTTCAACTCTCAAAGCAGCTTTTGTCCTTAGAAAAAAATTCTTTCCAGAGGAAAATTGTGTGTTGCCCAGTGCTAGCTCTGATGCAGATGGGGCACCTAATTCCCTTGTGAAGGAGACATTGTAGCCATGTAAAAAGGAGAAGATGCAGATGTTTTCCTTGTTCAGATCCTTTCCTCAGTTAATGCCATGCTATGCACCATGTGTGCACCGTGCCATGTGGATCCTGCAATTCTCAGAAAGGCTTTCTTTAAACATACACTGCAGCATTCCAGAGCTGTGGCGACATGGATGCCCATTGCAACCTTTCTCCTTCATGTGTCTTTTTTAGTGCTTGACCCGTGCCAGATACTTAAGTATCTTAGGAATGAAGCCTTACAGACTAATTTCCCTTGCTGCTTGTTTTCCCATGTAAGGATTTTTTTTTTTTTCCTGCATGAGTTGCCTTTATTTGTTGTTAGATAAAAGGTACAATTTCTTGTTCACAACCACAGGGCTGCAATCTGAAGTTTCATTAATGTTTGCACAATTTTCTGCCACCATTGCATTTTGAGATACAAAATCTCTTCTACCCCACAAGCTGATGGATTACTTTTCTTCTTAAGTGTTTAATTGTTCTGTGGCTTGTCAAAGTGAGATACCCCAGATGTTTCCATCCTACCAGAGTACGGGAGAAGTTTTCTTGACCTCAAGAAAACAGACTCAAGAACAGCCTAATGTTTTGCTGGGGAAGTAAACCATGGTTCCAGCCTCTTGTCTGAGTGCCTTGTAAGCTGTGTCCCTAATGGAAGTATCCACTGGCGTATGTGGAGACTGAGAGGAAGGATTATGCCGTGTTACTGAGTCTATTTCCGCATCAAGAAAACAAACTCATCAGCTGAGGGAACGAATTCCTCAGTCTGTTGTATTTTTGTATTTTAATTACTTAAAAACATTTTTAAAGTACCTTTTGTTGCATCAGAGGATGAGAACAAAGCAGTCTTATACCAGCTGTCTTTCTGATAAATGTTCCTACACAGACTACCAGAGGCCATGACATTCCTCTTACCCCATCTTGGTAATCTGAAAATCTTCTGTGCTGGAGCATCTGCTCCAGGCCAGTAATGTAGGAACATCGTATAAATTCTGTGTTTCATTCCCCTGGTGCATACATTTGCCAGCAAGTTATACAATAAGATTTTGTGAGGAAAAGGCATTACATCAAATCCCAACGGGATCTCTTCCATAGGAATCAGAAAATTAGAAATACATTAATGACAGTGCATAAAGGTATTGATGACTAAAAGAAAGGCGACTGACTCTTGACATAATTATGGTCTCTAAGAAAGAAATCTTACACTAATCTTCAGAAAGAGTATTGTAAGGCCACTGCATAATCCCTGTACATTATATCAGAGCCCTAGGTCTGCTGCACTTGAGCTGGAGAACTCCATTCTGCTGGTTTTGTAGAAGCTTTTCTTGGGCTGTCCTGAAATTTGAGCCCTCAATGCATGACAGGATAAACCTTCTAAATTTGGGGATCATGTGCTGTTTTGTTTCCCAAAAGACATCATCCCTTTACCACAGTTTTTCTTTCAAGTTTTACTGCTTTGTTTATATTAACATGTGGGAGTAACACTATTTTTCTGATTCTACCCCAAAAGCAGCAGGAGCTGTGCATGTTCACCTGCATATCTTCACCTGCCTGTTCACCTTTATCTTTAGCTGAGAAAAACTGAAGCTTGAAAATGAGTTTGGGGGAGCAAGAGGGGCAGGGATCTGATGTGCAGGAGATACAGATTACCCTACACAGGCAAAGGTCACCCTGCCAAAAGGGCTTTTAATCTCTCAGACATCATGAGAGTCTAAGGAGATGTACATCAGCCAGTTGAACATAGTCTTTAAACAGCCAGTTTCAGTTTCTTACTGTTGGTTATCTTGGTGTATTTTAGCATGTTCATCAGAGGGCTGTGAGGCTTTTAGCCTTCCTTTGAAGAACTGATTATTGCTGACAAATGTGACAGAAGGTTTGTTCATCAGTAAGTGAATATTCATCGTAATGAATGACATTAAGTATGCTGATTAAATAGTAGTGGCAATCAGTAAGTTCTAACAAAATTAGCACCAAGTGCCCTCCTTTTTCTCTTGATGAATCAGATCTCTGAAAACCTGTTAGAACTCAGTCTTTTTCTAAAGAGTTTCCCTGATTGTTTATGAAGACGTACCTCAAGGCATCAGTGACATCTTGTCCTTGTTCAGCTCTCCTCTTCTCTGTTAGTCTTCAGAAGCTCTCCAGTGCCCCAAGTATTGCTCTTCAGGGAGTTGTTCAAGCATGCTGGAATGCAAAGTGACCTTCGCTATTAACTAATGCTATGGAGATCAGTAGAAATGCAGCAGAATATCCCAGTGGTAAATCTGGCATCCTTAATTTCAATTGTGTGTATTTTTCTAAATCACTTGTGCAACCAGGCTGAAGTTTGGGCTCCATGTGGCTCAGTAGTGTAAGCTAATTCAAGAATTATGAACAAGTGTTACTTTTCAAAGTCATCTGCAGTTCAAGATACATTGACAGGAACATGGATTTTGAAGACATTTAACAGCATCAATAAGCAATTGAATGAAACAGCCTAAAATTTAATTCACTTCAAAGATTTTTTTTAACAAATTTGACATCTCACACAAAAGCTTCATAGCACAAAAGCATGTGACAGTAATGCATTATGAAATGTAATGTTGTTGCACAATCCAAAGTGTTTGCCAAGGAGCGGAGAACTATAATCTTCACAGAAGAGAGAGATAATAAGTTGTTAATCTATTTATTGTTCCAGCTACTACTACGAGCAAACATCAGATTATTTTGAGGAGTACATATGTATGTGAATATTTGTAATAAATAATTTCTCCCACATTCCTTTCCAGGGCAAGATTATTATAATGTGCTGACTTTGGCACAGAATGTGAAATTGTTTGGAAGATAAAGCCAGTGCAGAATGTGTCAGCTTGCTTTTAAAAGCAGTGTCCCTCTATGAAAAAACACCGCAAGTATTGTGTGATCTTAGCTAACGGGCTGCTTCTTGCAAGCATTTAAGGTATAACATTTCTGACTGGTCATTTTTTAACTCTCAAATGAACAAAGTAGGGGCTTCCTGCTTGAGAGAGGCACTGGCTCTGAATCTGTTGCTGCATTGCACCTGAAATCTTTGAGTTGCTTTGGCCCTTTGGCTCAGGAGGCTGAGCTGGAGGAGCTCTTTACAGAGAAGCAGGAGTTCCTGGTGGTTTCAGCAGCATGTGCCTGAATTCCCAGGGCATCCAGCCTGGGATGGAGCCAGGAGTGGAGACAGTGCTTCAAGTTCCTGCCTCTACAAATACAAAACCCAGTCATACACTGCCCAGCACCTTACTAAGATCCAGCAGACTAGCCCCAAAAGCCCTGTCCACAGCCAGCTCTTCCAGAGCTTGCCAGGTTGGTGGTTGATGGTGGAGAAGCAGAAGCCCAGCCTTGCAGACTGTAGTGGTCTGGCAGCAAGCCCCAGGAGACCTTCCAGAGTTGTCTTGCCCAGTACTTCTGCAAAGAATATTTTGATTGCAAATGAATTAAGGACTCAGAGTCAGAGACAACATTTTTAAAGCCATGAATATATAGTTAAAGAATTTATTATTTTTGGGAATAAATAGAAATCTTTCTCTTGGCTTCATCAAAGTTTGGAATAACATCAGGGTAGTTGTTTTTAATTGCTCTGAGTATGCTGAGGAATGACGTTGAGGAGGTCATGGTAGTTATTTACATGGTAGATAATAATTCACTGTGTAAAATTATTAGTGTTAGTGTTCATCTGGGCATGACAAGGTATATAAACTAAGCTTGGGTTCTCATGGACATTAATTGCAAGAAGACTTGTGTTCACGCAAATAACTAATGAGAATTCATCCAGAATAATTTATATGGTGAACTGGAGCTGGAGTGATCATTGTATTTTGAAAGTCAGATTTCAGATTTGTTTTCCGTGCTTAGAGAATGGATTCCAGGTGACTCTGTGCACCTGGTTTAGACGCAAGGTGATCTATGCATTATTTTTCATTAATTGCTTATAAAGAGGAGAAAAAATGGGAATCTGTTTTGACTTCAAAAGCTCTATTCTATTCATTAGGCTTATAAAAAGAGTACCCAACTTGTTTTTGTTTCATGTGGTAATTAGCCATAGAGAAATGTTACATTGTTCCCAATCTAGGCAATCCAAAATCCAAATTATAATTGTCACACGACTTTATTTGTTGACCATCACTTTTATCTGTTGACTGTAGAGGAAACCAGGGGTGATAACAAATCTAAGCTTGTCATATTTGTATTTCAGTAGGCAAATATAATAGTGCAGTATTCCCAGGGAGAACTTCCTTGATTTGGAAAACCATTCAATTCATTCTTCCATCCTTTGTATTATTACAGGGTTGAACTGTAGAGCGTCTCTGGGCTGAGATGCAGTCACTGTTTAATAGAGCAGAAAAGAGCCACCATAGAGCAACTGAGTCCTGATCCTGTAAATCACTACCTCTGATCAAATTCTTGTATTTGCCCAAACCTGATCAATTAAGATCTTGCCGCCCTTTGCAACTTCCTTCAGCCTCCTACCCTAAGCAGTCAACAAGAGAGAGGTGGGCTGGGAGACTCTTTTAGGAACTTTTTCATGAATTTGTCATAGGGACATAAAGTGATGATGGCAAACAGGAAACTAATGCAAACATAATAGGTAATAAAGGCAATAGAGGAGATAATTGACAATACTGTGCATAGTAAATGGCTTTGCATTTCATTTCTGAATATTTCACAGGGACTTACAATTACCTGCAAGGTTAATTTGAGATGTAATAATACCGAAATTGATGAAATGTGAAGTGGTGGATATACAGTAACATATGCAGTTCCTAGGTCCGAGTTCTCAAGTTCTTTCCTCTGTCTTCTGCCGATGGGCTTATTTTGCTTTCCAGATAATTTGCCTGATGTTTCTGGGAGGTTTCCTGAGGGATTTTGGCCTTACATGTCCAATTGGGGCTTCCCTTTCAATGATCTGAGCAGCATGAAAAGCCTGTAAGTCTGAGGGCAGCAAGTCCCCCATATGTTTCCATAGGCACAAGGATAGAAAGACACACTTGAGCGACACCACAAAGGTCACTGCTGCAGTGTCCATTCAAGAGCTTTATGGCTGATAGAGAAGGGTTAAATGTATTTGCCTGTTGGAAAGTAATACACAGTTGTCACTGATCATAAATTATCTAAACTGCAGGTGGTCTTTGGTAACGACAAATGCAGACTTTATGACCTATGTTCAAGCTAGTAAACACTTCGGTGCATCTCTGTGCTAGCTGGGCTAAAAATAGCCCCTAACCCCAGTGAAATCTACTTTAAGGATTTCTGTGTTTGAATAACATTTGTGTTTTACTATCTGCACTGCGAGAGAGAATGAGTAAGAGGTCGTGATCAAAATAAGTAAAATCCTTTTGGAAAATAAGAAAAATGTAAGAGAGGAGTGATTACAGAAGCCACGTGTGAGGGCCGATGGCCAACACTATAAAGATGTGCTTAGATTTGTGTCTTAAAATGATGGCGGTGCTAGAAGCAAGGAAGCAATATCCGTGCAACATCTGTAAAACCTCAGTCAGCAAGACTGCCATTTGCTTGAAATTGTTTCTCTGTATTTATATTAATTTTATGCTGTAGGATAGTTACTTTTATGTGATCATGATTCCAATTAACTATTAGAACTCTTAGGACTTCTGCATATAGTTATGAGTTGTAGCTGCAAGACAAAGAAATGCAACAAATCTTAGAATAGACAAGCAGTCCTCCTTTCCTGGCACATTTCTAGAATTTGCAGTTATTTAACCTGTGCATTGTTTCAAACAGTAGATAAGTTTAAGTGAGAAATGAACCACTCTGCTGTAGCGCCCTATTGATTTAACTTGTGGAAGGCTTACCGAAGTCCTGTGTGTACATCTCCTGCTAGTTAATTAGCATGTGTTCTAATCTAATTTATTTAAGAAAATGCCAGTGTTGTGGTCCTGCTTTAGGTGGGTTTGCTCGGTTTCTGTCTTCCCTCTCTTTGCTCACCTGTAAAAGTACATTGCACTCAATAGTCGACAGTCCAAAACAGCAAAACATAATTAAGCAGAAGTGCTAAAGCACAGTGGAGTTGTTGAATAAAGAAAAGACTTTGCATATGGAAATACCAAAGGCTAATTATGGGGAGGCAAGACCAGCAATAGAAATCTTTAATGTGGTAAATCCAGATTGAGGTGGTTTCTCAAGATCTTACAGTGTTGCAAGATGAACAGCTGAACAGCAAGAATTAATTCTATATACATTTGCATAGCACATACCAAAACCTCTACATTTTGCTGTGGTTGCCAGACAGTAAGATATGATTAAGTAGTTTGCCTGGAATCTGTTTTACAGTGTCACTGGAAAGTACTATCCCCATGCAAGCAAGGATGTTAGTGGAAGGAGTGGGATTCATTTGCATCTTTCTTCAGCAACATGTCAAGGCTGTTGCTTATCCCCTGGTGGGAATGGGAAGGAAGAAGGAAAGTCACTAAAGATCAGCATGGAGAAGTGCCGAGAGTATTTCCAAAGAGGTTTCTTGGTTTTGGGTTGTTGTTGTTTTGGGTTTTGTGGGGTTTTTTGCATTATTATGAATTAAGATTTATCAAATTGTTTGGCCTGATGGGTAGGTTTGTCTACTCACAATTCCTTATTTTGAAAACTGAGTAGCTGATAAATTAACATTGTATTCATTCTGGTACCCAGCAGAATTGAGTCCATGCTGTCCCTTTTAATTAATGGCATAGGATGCCAGTAGTTTTGGACAAGTGTGGTCCAGTGTCCTGTGGATCTCAGTAATCTATGCCTACCTGCATCCAGGGAGCTAACTCATTGTTTTATAAAAGCAGAAGAAGCATTAAAATTTGTACAGAATTAATTTAAGTCAGATATGATTCACAATGCCTTTTTCTGGAAGTATGTTTGCACAGCTGCTCCGAGAAAGACCTGTAAGACAGGTTGTGATAATGAAATTATTCCTGTGTTTTTATCTTTGCAGGGTCCAGCTCTTGGTGTTGAACTACTCACAAATGGGTTTAAAATAACCCAAAGGGAAGAAGGGAGGTAGAGTGTTTCTATTGCAAGGTTGGCTACAGAGAATTTTTTATAAGGGTTATTCATACTAAATTGTAGCACTCAGAGTAATTTCTCTTTCTATAACTACTCTGAATGGGGAAATGGAGAGAGATAAAAAGGCTCCTTACATTCTTGCATTTATTCTTTTTCGGTGTACTGAGCTAGGTTCTGTGCTATGCTCCTCATCTTGTAACTATCAACCCCACTACCCTTCATGTGGGAATGTGCAGCCCAGTTCTGCCAGGTCTGTCCTGACTCCTGGGAAGCAAAAAACAATTTTCACATCCCCATGTAAATGTTACAAACTGCAAATTGCACAGGGGCAAATGAATCCCTTTTTGCATCTGTTTCTGTGAAAGGTTTGATGTTCACATTTATTTATATCCTGCAGTCATTGCCAAATATATGATGTAATTTCCTAACTTGTAGCCTCATGACTACTTGCTGATGTTATTCCATTTCAGAAATAGCATGAATGAAATACAAACTTTGTACACCTAAAAGAAATCTTGTCTCGTCTGCTTCTCCCACCTGTCGTGTCTCTGTATCTATAGAAGATGCTGCTGCCATTGCTGGCTTCAGAGATCATGTGGTGAACTGCTGCTCCAAGGACAGTTCCTCTATATATCAGTCTGTGAGAAATACAGAATACCTTTTCTCTTTGGTGCATAAATATATATATTGCAGGTTCAAGGTTCAAATACATCCCAAGTGTGGAGATATGGTGCATATGGTTTCATCCATTTACACATGTATTTAAGTTGGTGCAATAGCCTCCCCCTTCTTCAGTTGAAGGGCTTACACAATTTAAAATCCACTACTCTTGTAAAAACAATAATTTTATGGTTTATAGCTGTGTGGTGTGTGCACAGTAGGCTAAGCTGATTGGTAACACCAAGGTTTCCCGTGAAGCTGGTGGGATTGACAGCCACAGCTTGATGATGAAGACAGATGGAAATCTGCTGTGTCTGCAGGCCGTCATGCCCAGCAGGTCTTAAGACTGCAGCTATGTGAACACCAGTCACACAGCGAAGCCAAGGCCTCAAACCCCTGGTCCCTGGCACTGGTGGGACATGGAGGAATGAAAACAGCTTTCCCTAAATGCCTTTTATTGTTAAGCTTCTTGGCTTGCTGCTTTGGAGAGTTAATGCAAGTTGCTGATATTAAGACAAGCCATGATTAGTGCAGCAATCCCATGGAGGTAAGGAGTTAATCTAGATGCATTTCTAATGCTTTCCCCAGCGAAGATCTAAGCGACATCTACTTCACTTGCATTGTTGATGCATTTGCTGAGTATGTGTCAGGTAAAACTGCTGTCACTTGACATTGCTTGTATGGAATGACTGTTCCCTTCCTCCATGAGCTGGGCCAGGGCATGCGATGGCTGGGGTTAGACAGTGGCTGGATTTGGTGGTGTATCGTGATTGTCTCTTCTCAGGCACTGGATCTAAATGCCAGTTTTAATCAATATGGAGAAATTTTCCCTTGCTTCTCTTTATCTTTTATGACAGATAACCAGAAGTGACACATTTTTTTCAACCAACTATAGAAAAATTTTTTTCATGCCCATCACTCATCTGCAAGAACATTTAGAAAAATACATCGTTCTCATTTTCCTTTACTTTTCACATATTTTTGTTTTTATTTTTCCTTTTCACCAGTTTCAAATCCAAGTATGGACTATGTCAACAGGAAATATGTGTTTAATTTCTTTATATTTACGTCTCTTTTTTAAATTATACAGGCGTAGTTACAGTAAGTATGAGTGTGATACAATTATTACCTTTACACAATAATATCCATGTTTTGGTAGCTGGCTTTGGTCTCTCCATCATAATTTAATTTTAGGTTTGCAGTTTGGACTTACTTAGCTTTTTACTCTTACCTGCACAAGATGTCTTTAGATGTAGTTAAGAAAAACAGTCCTAGTTTTCATCTTAATTCTGAGCTGTAACCAGAAGATAATTGTCAGGAGAAAGGAAGAAAAATATGCAACACCTTATGAGCTGTTTCCTTACAAACAAGTAAAATTTTTCCTTATAGTAGAGCCCAAGCACAACTCTGGGCTGTGTTCCAGGGAGCTGCAAAGCTCTCTGCATGCAGCAGCCTGTACCTCGCAAACTGGAAGGCAAAGCATGTCTGACATTACAAGGAGCAGATATAAAGGCATTGAATTAAGGTTTAATTTACTGCATTGGGTGCTATTGCTAAGTCAAATGTACAAAGTGAGCTCAGTTTGCAGTGAACAGATTGATCCCCTAATACACAATATGTGAGAGAGAAATTGCTCACATAGCTCTGATGGGCTGTGGAAGACTGGCAGGAGGGAACTGATATTCTCAGTGATTTTTAGAAATGTGTATTGCTGAGCCCTCAGGGAACTATTTGTGTGATGAGGGTCATAAAACTCATGAGATACTTCAGTGGCTGAGCCAATGCCGGGTCAGGCTGCTGTGAGTGAACGGCAGCTCTGAGCACTCAATGCAACTCTTGCAAGGGAGCTCACCAGCCCCAGTGGAAGCAGGTTTACATGGGCCTAAGCTAGAGCTCTGTCATGGTGCTTTCTGGTCCCTGCCTTGCTATATGGTGCCTGTTCATTCCTCATACTTTCAAATGCCCTGGTAGTGCATGTGTGTAGTGCAATGCAGTTTGCTGGGGGCATGCTCTGTGACTTCCCTCTTTGCTCATGTGCTCATCCAGACTCTTAGAAAGGATGAGCACAAAAAAAGAAATGAAGCTGGATGTTATGGTATTAAAGAATTGATGAGTAACTCATATCCACTGAGTTTTGACTGCATAAGGATTAATTTGATAATCAAGGTCTGGAAAAGAATCCATTAAATAAAACCAGAGACCAGTGGGAACTAGTCTGTTGTATGGCAGTATGTGGGAGGAGAGGGAAAGCAGATATGGAATATTTAAAAATGGGCCATTCAATATGCCAGAGATCTGATGCAGCCAATAATAACTCACTTAGCATTGCTAAAAACAGATAATAATCTTTTAATGCAAAAGCCACAGCACACAATACCAGCTGAACCCATTTCAGACGTCATGAACAGGAACGTAGATGAATTGATCAAGGGAGTGAGATTTGGTGGTTGCCTAGGGACCAGTGAGCCTGACCTACTTCCCAAAGAAGAGGCATATGCTGGTTTGGATGGCAAACATGCTGATGTGGCATTTCAGAAATGCTGAATTTCTTCACTCTGGGGAAAAATCTGCTAAGCAAACTTGATTGCGAAGAAAAAATTAGAAATTAATAAATTAAACTGGGATGTTGTAAAGAAACCTTGCAGAATATCTACTGCACTCTTCCCACTCAATAACTGAAAAATCAACAGGGACGTTCTCTCTGGAAAGTTAAAAATAAAATCCATGGCTGATAAAAGAATTTAGATGTTTCAGGAGAATGACACTAGAAAGGACTGAGACCCAGTACCAGATAAAGACTGTAAAGGAGATAGAATTGATGCAAAAAAAAAGCAGAACTGTTCAATAAATACCTTGCTTTCCAATACATACTTCATTTCTCTTTGGAAAAGAGCAGGATAACCTTGTTGTATTGAATCAGAAGTATACAGTACACAGAAGTCAATATTTAGTGAGAATATGGTAATGTTTTTCCTGGTAGAACAGCACTAAAAATCAACCCGTCTGGTTACCTGCACCAAAGAATCTGAAGAGCTGGATCCAGAAATTCCCAGACATTTTTGCCTTGAGAATTTAATTTAAAAATTATAGAATGTGGGAACAAATTCAAACTGGGAAAGCAGGGATAAGCATTGAAAGATGATGACTGGAATGATCTGTGTAGCTCTAGTGTGGTTAGTCTGATACAAGTAAGGGACAATATTACAGGAAATTTTTAAGGTGAATACAGTTGATAAAGACTGAAGAGGGTAGAAGTGTAGTTATTTCAGTCAGTGTAATCTTCTGTTAAAAGAAGTTAGCTGACTTTCTTGCCCCCCCAGCCCCCCCCCAGGATTTTTAGTTTTGTTTGATAAAGGTTTGTATATAGATAATGCTATTTCATGTTTGCCATGTGTTTTGCTTCATATCTCCCAGTCTTTTTAGGGAAGAAACACATTATCTGTACAGCAACTTCTTGCTGTATTAAAAGCCCCAAACTTAGAAATGTCTGAGAACCATTGGCAGTAGTGGATTTCCTTCAAATAGAGATCTTTTCACGGGGACTCAGAAACAGTCTTATTCAGTGATTCCACCAACAGCTTGGAGTAAACCTAGATGCTGTTCACTAGTAGCATAAAAATCACTGCAGTTTTGAATAACAATAAGATTGTAACCTCAGTTTGTGCAGCAAGCTGGGCACTTGTTAACCCAATATGTTTTGAAGCCAAATCCAAAGTAGTAAGATCAGAAAAGGATATTTCAGATAAAATTCCATTGCAAGACTAAGGGAAATTAGACCAAAAGTGGTGATTTGCAGAAAGTCTTGCTTCCATGCAAACACACGTTACTGAGTTAACAAGGTGAAGCCTCCCAAGCTGTGGCACACAGGGTGATGTGGGGTGAGCCAGTGGCATGTCCAGACTTGAACTTTGCAAACCTGTGATTTCATGCAGCCTTATAAGAGGAGGAGTGGAAAAGGCAGATGAGGCAGTGTCAGGATTGAACCAAAATTTGCAAAAGGAGAAGACGGAAGAAGCAGTTTTAAGGTAGAGACAGGAAGTCAAGTTGCATTTAGCCAACAGGGAGGCAATGAAAGGATTAAAAAGGGAGAAGTGGTAAAAAGTAAAACCTCTCGTTGATGCCTTGAGGTTTAGCTTTTATATTCTGTATTGCCTACTGTAAAACTCTGAAGTATCTTACAGCCTGCTGCTGCTGCTCTCTCATGCTAAGATAGACATAACAAAGTCTCTAGGTTTGCTCTCCAAGGACATCTGGGTCGTCCTGGCCCCAGAAATGTGTAAACCAACATCTTGGAAAGGGGGGCTGAGCTTAGAGAACTTACATCAGTAGCTAAAGTTTTAACTGGCAAATTTATGCTGATATGCAAATGGACCAAACCTATAAAAGTGTGAAGAACTCGTGACTTGTTGTCCATCTTGGAGTCCATTTTGAAAGTAGCCTCTGGGCTCCCCAGGGGGTACCTTTAAAGGCCTTTCAAATAAATATCACCTTTATTCCCTTACTCCTGTCTAGTCTCTCTTTCCAGGTAGCCACTTCAGGCACCCCAGATGGGACAAAGAGGCTTCCAAAAATCCTCTGGGACTCAGGAAGGTCCAGCTCAGCTTCCCCCGCTGCTTGCTGGCACCCGGATGGGGTAGTTACTGCAGTCCAGGAGGTAGAGGAGCCCAAGACCCCAAACTTTCCCAACTGCTTTGCTCCCTCCTCCATTTGATTTCTGGCTCATAAGCAAACATTTTTGCTAAAATCCTCTTTCTGTTCCTATTTTTGTCATGGAAATAACCTGATTACCAGTAGTCAGCTGTGAGTACTGGCTCCTCATACCATGGCATCATATCCTTTTGTGTTGCCCATACCTGTATCAGAACTAAAACCAAAGCAGGTTGAGGATAACCGTGATTTGTCTGTCTTGCTAGAGCAAAATGAGCACCATGTGAGGAATGCTGAGATATTTGGTGGTTTGAGTATGCTGGTCTCCAAGCTCTCAGACAAGGGATAACTTGCAGTGGTTTGAGGATGCCATAAATAGGGTTGTCCACACACTGGTGAGCAGCCTGTGATGGGCTGTGATAAAGGTCACAAGTCTGTGAGTGTCTGGATCTTGTGTGTTTGCTGTAGCAGTATCAGAGGATTGTCTGTAGTTCTCTCTCAGGCTGAAGATATTTAGGTTCTATAGGGGCATTTCTACTGGACAAGTGGACATCCTGTAAATACTGCATATGACTCAGCTGTTGTGTGTTGTCTTTGATGTGGAGGAGGCTCATAACTTACTGGAGTGCGAAGAGATGTTTATCTAGCTCATTTTGTTCATACTGAAGGATTATCTTCTCCACAGTGAGTGTGTACATGTCACCACAAGGATTTTTTCTTTTCCTGAACACTTTATCCTATGGTGAGGGTGAAGCAAATGCTTCTTTGCAGTAAATATGTAAATATAATTCCATACTACAGAGCTTCATTGATGTGTAGTGTTTGGGGCCTAAATTGACCAAAGAATTCCAGTATTGCTTATACTGGAAGCAACAGAAATGGTTAATTGATTTATTCTGCTGCCTTAAACCCATCAATAATGCACTGAAAGTTAAACACATGCTTCAGTGGCCTGAAAGAATTAGTGGGTAAGAAAAGAGTGACGTGATTTAATTTTTTTTAAAATTATAGTGTATTACAGCTTTTTCTTCAGCAAGTTTTCAGCTCTAATAATGGGTGATAAGGCCACTTTGAAGATACTACATTATCTGTGAGGGGGGTTTATAAAAATTTGACAAGGAAATCTTAAGTTTGTGGCCCTATTAGGTGTCCAGTTCAGCATTTGAGAAGGGAGATAGATGATCATAAGCTGTGAAACATCAGATTGCAATCAATAAGGTTCCTCTGTGCTTCACCTAAATCAGGTTACATTGAGCTGAATGAGAGTCTTGGGCTGAAATTTCTCTGGTGGTATAGAGGATCCTGTGCTTTTACTGAGGATGTAGATGTTGTGAAATAGTGTGAAGCCGGTGGGCTTTGCCCTGGGGCTGGGAGGTGAAGCATTTGCTGTTGATAGACCAAAGAGGTGAATTTTAATTCAGAGCTTTGAGACCTTTCACAGGTACAACCTCTGTGTTCTTGTCAGGCTTCTTGAAAACACTGAGATTTTTTGCAAACCCCACTTCTTAATAAGGACTAAACTGGTAGAGTTAAAGCAGGTTCTTCCTCTTTCTTCTAACAATGCTGTGAACATCTAAAGGATAATTTCCTCTTAACTTTTCTTCCTGGGTTCAAGCAGTTTCAGCTTGAGCAGATACTGCATTGCATCCAGCTCATCTGTGTGGTGACTGATGTTCGTAGGCAACTTTCTCTTTCCCTTCTGTTTCTCCAGTAAACAGCTGTTAGGCCTCCCTGATGGGGTCTTTTAAAAAGAAAAGATCAAATATGTGTACAGCGTACTTCAAAATTACAAGAGAAATGAATCTATAACATTATTCTGTTGAAGATAAGTTGTGTTGTTGGTAAGCACTTTCCACTCTCTACAAGGAAGTCCCACGCTGGAACAGAGAGGGTACAAGGGCAGTATTGTTTGTGAGTCCTGGCATAAATCTCTGTCCTTGCTGCCCCAGCACACTGGAGCAATGCAGAGGCAATTGCTTTAGTGCAGCAGGCAGATTGCTTTGTGCAAGCAGTTCAGCTGCTGCTCATGAGAAACAGAACTGCAGGAGCGGTTTGACTGACTTTCATACAAATGAAGCGTGATCAGAAGACGTTTCTGGTGGAGTTTTGAGTCCCAAAGATTTCACACTTCTGCACTGCCCTGTGCAGATGCCAGGGTACTGGTCTTGAATGCTAGCCCAGAATTCCCAGAGAGTCGGTATTCAAGTGCTGGATGCAAGCTAAGAGACCTCTACAGATGGTTGCAAGGTGGTTTTTTAAAACGCTTTTGGGAATGTGAGAGCTGGCACCAAAATTATTTTGGAATGCAGTCTGCCAGAAAAATGTGATGTAAACCAGATTTCTGTGCACTGTTACAAGTTAATACAATATTAATCTAGTTGAATTAGTATCATCATTAATTTATAAAGAGAGATTGTTTTATGGCTTCTCACTGATTTTTATGAAAGCCTCTGAAACACAACAAGGCATAACAGTATTTTTTGGAGATGAGCTGAATTTGCTCACTGGAAGAGAAGGCAGTTAAAGGGCTGCCTTCCCCACTGGTATGAGTTTTACAATTTTACTAAAAAATGGCCACTTAACTGACTGTGAACTTGATCAAAATGCTTGTCTAGCGAATCTTCGTTCATTTTGATGGTGTTCCAAGAACCAAGGCAGTGAACTGAAATACCTCTGCCAATTCATGTTCTGGGTAAAACCCTCTATGAAAACCATTTCTTGGCTCAATTTTTATGGCTTCATGTGTCTTATAAGTTACTAGGACATATCTGTAGCTGTAAAATTATTTAGCAAATGTACCTTTTGTGAACTGGGACATGGAGTGTTTTAAAACTTGAAACGGCATCTTTGGTAGAAGAGGTAAAATGATGAACGTTTGAGAACTTCAGGGAGATTCGGAGTTTTGCAAAGGCTTGGCAGGAAGAGTATGCTTTTTTATGGCAGAAAATCTAAATCGAGATATATTTCTGTGTCCCAAAGTGTCATCCAAATCACATGCTGCAGCTTGTCTGGTTCCGGTAATGCTGTTCGACATATTGTCAGCAACACTGAGTATGTTTTTTGCCTTCCTCACTCTCTGTGTGTCAACACATTTACAGCTGTGATTAAGAATCCTCTGTTTGACGTTTCATAAGTTTTTGGATTACCCTACACTGAAATAAACCAGTCTTCATCTGAGAGCACTAAACTGCATGTACATCCTATTGCTTTTCCAAAATAAAAGAACTCTTGAGAATGAACATGTGTGAAATAGAAGAATCATGTGTGTACAACTAGGGAAAAGGTTGGTGAGAAAGCTGAAGTTGTGTAGCTGAGTGGGAGTTTACTTCTACAGTATGTTGAAAAATGTCATAAACGTATTCACAAATTGTTTAAATTCTTAAGGGAGGCCGGAGGGTTTCTAACATGGCAAGTGAAGATTTACTGCCATCTACTGTGCAGTTGACCACTGATTATGCATCACAGATAAAAGTAATGAATTGGGTTAGTGTACGTTTTTTGGAAGGGGGATATGGGTTAGGATTTAAGTTATTATCCCAAACAGGCTGTGGCGTTTGAAGTTCTGCCTGAGCAAGGGCAGGGCGATGGTGCAGAGCAGAATGCAGTGCATCAACTTTCGGACTGTGTGTGTGACCAAGTGGCCAGGCAAAACCCTGGGCTCTCCCACCAGGCATTACAGCTACAGATCCTAGGGGTTTGTTTAAAGATGCCCTTCAAGTGCCAGAAGAACCTGCAGCTGTTTCCAATGGATCTGACTTTTATTATCTTCACAAGGTGGGCAATTACTCCTAAAAACCCTACTGAAGGTGGTACTTCTTAGCACATTGGTACTAAATAGACTCTTAACCAGAGGTAGTGATTTCTTAAACCACAGGTAGGGTGGTTAAATTCCTTAAAATTTCTGCATGTTTTGTTAGGGTAAAAGGCAAAACACTGAGTGAGAAATAGTTAAAGTGTCTCAATGCTCTGGCAGGGAGGGGAAACCTACTAAGTAGATTCTTCTTAATTACTGCCC
The DNA here is from genome assembly GCA_013398115.1 of Falcunculus frontatus. Classification (NCBI taxonomy): domain Eukaryota; kingdom Metazoa; phylum Chordata; class Aves; order Passeriformes; genus Falcunculus; species Falcunculus frontatus. Next base: position 1,001,794 of record VZRV01008191.1, on the reverse strand, counting down.
TCCCACCTGTAATGAGCTGTTGAACTTCTCTCACAAATGTTTTGCCATGATATGTGACTTTTTACTCGAGTGTAAATCTCTGCTTAGTACATAACTGAACGGGCTTCTGAGCACTTGCATCCTGCAGCTGGGGCTGTGGGTTCCTTCATGCGGGCTGGGAACACAGTCCTTCAGATCACTGCATTCCTGTGCCACTCTCAGGCCGCCTGTCTGCCTCCTTAAACCTGCTTCAGGCTCTGCCCTGGCTCCTTCATGCAGGCTTGTTCCAAAATTTGGAAGATGCTGTTTAGGTGTCTGTGCTGACTGCTGAATCCATACCAGCTAGGCAGCGGAGGGAAGCAAGTGGGTGTTTATGTGTGGATGCTGCCATTCAGACTTCCCTTTCAGGATCTTTATTGTGCTTCAAACTTTTGCTAGGCAAGTCTTTGTGAGCTAAGAGAGAGATTAAATGGTCCTCCAGCATTAGTGCATTTTTTCCTTACATCAAAACCATGCATTCCTTATAAGAATTGATTAAGCCTACAATTAGAATTGCAATTTAAGGCAATTCTAGACAATGGGGAAGCTGTAGTGAAATGATCAAGGAACTCAGGCTGTTGCTAAATCCTTTTCTCTCCCGAGCAGAAAAGTCCCAGGCCTTCTTTTCTTGTCTTCACCTATTTAGATTCAATGTTATTTGGGATCAAAACTTAAAACTGAGTTTAATATATAGAAAAAAACCATGTAGGTTTATATTCCTGCAGTGGAAGGAATCATTTAGGGAAGTATTCAGAAGGCTTCTTCTACCTTTTGCTTCTTGCAAGATTGTAATTTTTTCTGAAAAATTCTTACACATGGGCTTGCAAATGTGCTGTACCTCGGTGCTGTACCTTGTAGTATTTTGGCAGTGTGAGGAGTTTTAATTCGCTGCTGTATAATTTTCTTCTACTGTATAGGATCATTGGTGCTGGTCTTATTACAGCTGTGTACTACCACAGCTCTATTGCATCTAGTTTTATGTCCTTCACTGTAACAGTGCAGTAAATTCTGATAGTAATAATACTAATTATACCAGGAAGGAAAACAAACAGGGCTGGAATTAGCAAGGACTCCTTTTTCACACTTGCAAGACATCATTACAAAGATCTGCAATTTCTTATTTAAATGTCTGAAAAAAATTGCATCTCTCTCCTCTCACCCTTTCTGCCATGTTGTGTTCTCTATTCATCATAATTTTTCTAGCAGTTTGCTACAATTAGGGAAGATTTCCAGAAGGATAAAGTTGTCTGATTCTAAAATTGAACTGAGGCTGTTCCAATCTTCATACAGAGAGATGTATGATGTGGGTGTGATCTTTGCAGTCCTGTTGCTGAATCTCTGCTGGATACATGTGCATGTCTGTTGTTAGTTTAATTTTTCTCAACTCACTATCAAATTTCTTGATAGATCACCCCTGAGGCCTGTATGTAAAGCATGTTAAAAAAATCCCACTGTTTATAGAAAACAGATCCTCAGAGACTGATGACGTATTCAGATTGTTGTGAAGCATGGTGTGGAAAAACAGATTTTTCTGGATTGCTTTTAAGAGTTCTTCTCAGCTTTTTCATAATAAGGGTTTTCACTGTGGTATTGGAGGTCAGTGTGAAACTACACAATAACTACTATATTGTTAACTCTGCTCTTACTCCATCAAAAGAACACCTCAGGTTGTCTGCTATAAATGAGGTCCTAAGATCATGGTAGGGCTTGTGCCTTTTCTTTTATAACCATAAATGAACCAGGTGTATTAGAAGTGCCAGTGTGTATTTTTTGCTGGACTACTTAATATTGTGCTACTTCAAATAGTGCTACTTAAAATTGATGGGTATTTTTAATGGCATTTTGTGTTTTCACATTTGAAACACAGTAGTGTGAAATTCATTCATTTGTGGGGAGGGATCTACAGCATCTGTTTATCTTTTCACCCTTGCTGTGCACCCTGCTGCTCTAAAACCTGTGATTCCCTGGAGCAAATTTGGGTTGTAAGATCTAGATGTAGAAAAGGGACAGGGATTCTAATCCCAAAGGAATTTGGCTTTTTGGCAGTCGCTATAAGCAGACAGGTGTGGTTGACTTTGGAGCTGGCTTTAGGTCTGTCACTTGATAGGGCTGCTAATGAGCTGTTTTATGCTTCCTTGCTGTAGTGGATGATGTTGTAATTCCACGGATAGAATCAGGTTTCCTTCTGGGAGTATTGTCTGCAGCTCCTCAAGAGATCTTTGCACGGGATCTTTCATGGAGCTGTAGTTCAAGTCTTTTCTGATGCACACATATAGTTATTCTTTTAGTAAATAGGAGTGCCCACCCAGATACTGGTATGCTCAAGCATAATGCAATTAATTACTTTCTTCATGCCTGATGGGAGGGAATTCCACAGCCTAATTGGCTACACAGAGCACTGAGCAGGACCAGAGCATGGGGAATGCTGACTTGCAAATGACAAAATGCTCCTTTACAGTCAACTGCAGAGCATGTCAAAGTCTGTAATGAGCCTGACTGAACGTTTACCAGTGCAAAGGTATGGAGGTTTTAGAAATGCATTGAAAAATTTAATTCTGTCACTGTGGTGTGACAGAATTGCATTGTAAGTGTACTGAGGCTCCCATGTGACCATTAAGGGCATCTTCTCAGATCTCAAATGTGTTAAAGCAAATGCCCAGAGGAGGCTGAGTCTGTACTGCTGAGATCAATAAATATTTTATCTTTAGCTGAAAAGAATGGCAGTCAGGAATACAGCCTGCAGTGCTTTTTGTATTTACCTTTACTTTCCAGTGTGTTGAAAGCTATGACAAAGCATACTGGACATTAACTATTTCTTTTGTTTGTTTACTCAAGAGTTTGAAAGCCTGACCAAGTATGTATCATCTCTGAAACACAGCTGGAGAAATAAATCTAAGATTTTTCACATTAAGTTGAAGGAAACTTTTTTTGATTACTTTTTTTTTAGTTTTGTACCGTTTTTCACTTTTACACAATAGTGTTTTAAAAGGAGATGCCCGGCTACTTTCAAAGCATTAAACAGTGGTGTTTTGTTTGTAACCTTTTACCTTGGAACAAGAAAAAGCAATCAATGAAAAGTTTAAAGACTTCATGTGTTTTTGTTAATGTGAAAAAATATCAGTTAGAAAGCTTTTATGTGAGCAAATAGTTTTCAGCTATGGAAAAAGGAAGATCCAGTTTATTTGGAATACCCTCAAACCTGTCTCTATCCCTAAGAGGTGTCTTCTGTAAAAGAGTCTGACTTCAGAGTATAACCTTCTCTTGACATATACTGGAATTTTCAAGTGATGTATGAAATATTTAAGTATCTCTGAGTAATTCCCCCACTGCTCTGCTGCTCTGTGATTATTTAGCCACTTGGTGGGCAGGAGGGTAATACTAGAAAAGCGGATTTGAAGGTGGAAGGAAAAGAGACCTTGGATTTTAGTGCAGAAGACATTGCACTCACAGGGAGAAAGAATGACAAGTGAGCAAGTGGGCCCCAAAGCTGATAAAGTGGTAAAGAAAGAGCATTGCCAGTCCTGTGAGGAGTTTGAGGGTGAGGACTAATAAGAGAGCCTTCATGCCCTGGGACCTACAGAACCACTTGAAGAGCTCTGTCATAGTGGAAGGGGTGAGGGCCATGCACATCTTCTGAAGGTGTGGATCCCATTAATTTAGACGGGAGATGCATATTTTATCAGCTGTAACCTGATAAAAAGACATGGATAGAGGAGTGTCAGGATTTGGCCACCAGATGCTGGAGGGAAGAGGAGAGGATCCATATGGATAGTAGGGTGGAAGAAAGGACAAGCAGGCAAGAGGAAGACAAAGAGCGGGTGGAACTACAAAAGATCCCTTGCCAGAGAAGAGAGATGGTCAGAAGTGGGAGAACCTGCTAAGAGGTCAAGGAAATACACCAGCAGTTTGTTCTTGCCTGGATATCTGTTACAACTATTTTCAGGTCAGTTTGGAAATACACACATTGATCTGATACTGTTTTCTACCTGTTTTCTCTTGTATAATTTATCCCTTGCACAATATGAATCAATTCACTGGTCCTTCACTCAGTCCCGGAAAAGACATGGAGAAGGCAAGTGCATGGGTTCTCTGTCCATCTTTCACCTTTTTTTTTCTTTCCTCTTCTCTTAATACTCTGAAAAAGCTTTATTGCAGAGTTTGTTATACTGTTTTTAACTCTTGGCTCTTTAACATTCTGAAGCCAGACATCCCCATCTAGTGGTTATTCCACCTTCACTCACTGAGTACCACTTCGGGGAGAAAGATGCCCTGCACACACACACAGAGCAGGAAGACCAGCTGTAGCCCCTCTGTTACCTCAGTGCTTTCCTTGTGGGTGTCTTAAACTGCTGTGAGTCCAGAATAAAGTACTTACATTTTTCTTCTCAAAGGAATATTTTTTACTGCTTATAATTTGCATGTGGGAAAAAAATTGCAGATATATAGAAGGGAATTATTTTACTACTGCTTATGACACAGCAAATACACATGAAGATGCTTGTCGTCATAACTGTATGCAGAAAATAAATCAGGATTAGCCTTGTTTTCTATCAAGAAAATGACAAAAAGACCTAGTTACTAGACATTGCTTTGTGAATCAAATTATTGCATGAAAGTAAAATTGTTGGGACCTTGCAGCACGTATAATAATACAGAATAATATTTCTGCTGCATGTAACCCTTTGTAGCCTTTCAGATAAAAATATAATCACTTGTTTTCTTGTTGGAGTCCTGTTCCCTGAAGGCTTCACCATAACTCCCTGTTGCGTGGCTGATGCGTGTTGGTGGTGGCTGTGAGTCAGGAGTGGTTCAAGGCTGGTCTTTGTCTGAGAGTTGCCCAGGTTGGGGCTGTAGTGCAGCTGTCTGACCCTCCTTGGCTGTGAGGAAAATGGTGCCAACAAACGCAGTTGGGCTCTCACGACCTTGGATGGGGAGGTGTTTTCAGGACAACTTGGGATTGGAGAAAGAAGGGAATCCCCCTGTTATTCAAAGGCAAACTCAAGGTGTGCACCAGGTGTAAACCCCCATCATCTTCCTCACAGGAAGCTTCATATTGCTTTCTCCACCATGGGGTCTCCTCCACCTCTAGGCAAAGAAATCTCTCACGGACTTGACTGCAGGAATGGAAGCAGAGTTTTCTATTTCACCTCAATCTTTTAATTAATGTTGCTTCTCTTTTTGAAGGCCCTTTTACTTTCTCTATATGCATACATACATACCATACTCAGAGATCACAAGATAATTTGTTGGATCCCTCTCCATGCCCTGAATTAAAAACTCTTGAGGGCCAGTCAGATTTGCTTTATGTCAGGAAGGGCTAAAGTGTAGCCAGAGCTAGAAAGCCAGAAAGAAGAAGGCCAAAGAGGCTGTTTATCCCTTCTCCTGCAGCAGGGAAACATCTTCAGAAGTGCCTGGCTGAGGACTGGGTGCAGAAGCTGGTGTCCACAGCAGCTGAATCATTTACCCATGTTTATTGCTGGAGATGGTAGTAAGAATATTCAACTGAAATTCTGAGAATTTGCTCCATTTCCACCTTCCTTAAATGAGTATTTTTAACACGTATTTTATATGGTCATTTTTCAGAAGACCTCTTTAGTAAAAGTGTCCTACTATCTAGGCACTTTCTGTTCCCATAGCAGAAGCAGAACTGGTTCTGCATTACATCTACTTGATTTTATTTTTGTAATTTGTTAATGACTAAAGAGCCATTGGGTGGCAGTATCAGCCAGTGAGCACCTCCAACAGTTGCTGAGCTTAATGCAAAAGTCTAGGGAGGAAAGTTGAGAAATGACAAGTTTCTTAAGATGGAAAACATACATTGGTTTGTATTTGAAGAGGCTGTGTTTAACTACACACCAGATATGTTTTGAAAATCTTTTAAAATTAAGTATAATCTCTTTGTTCTATTTTCTTCAAAAGCAGAATTCTTCATTTGTAATATCAAGATTTTTTTAAAAAATAAAACACCTATGAATGTAGAATAAAATTAATCCTGTGCTAAGAATAAAGGAAACTGCAGTGCAGGAGTTCTGGTCAACGTGTGCCTTTGAGGTGTGCCTGCTCAGGGGCTTAGGTGCTGTTTGAGCTTGGTGGTCCTGAGCTGAGCACACACATCAGGGTAACAGCATCTGGGATTCACATCATACATTTGGTTTCATTTTCCTTTTATTCACTTTTTGGTTAATACAAAGCTCACTTGCATGTTCAGCTTCATGATTGGAAAAGAACATTTGTGGTCACCTACTATTTAATTCTACATTTGGAGGCAGCAAACTTTAAAAATCAATGTATTTGTAATGATGTATAACTTGAAAAACGGACTAAGAGTGCCTGTTTTTAGGCTCTACTTCTAGCCAAGCATGTGTTTTCTGTAATAGGAATTGTAATTATTTTTGTCATGGGGTATGGTGTCAGTTCCATTATAGGCATTTTCACAGAAATACTGTTCTATACATTCATGCTGTTAGCTCTCAACACTCTTTCCAGTTCAAGGTTGGCAAGACCATGAAAGCTGCAAGAAAATTTTAAGTTGTTTGTAATACCCTTCACTTCACAAACCTCATCCTGATCCCAAACAGGAACATTTTGAGTGGTACCAAAAAAAGCCTCCATGATCATGTTGTTCACATCTTGCTTTTAAATGCACCAGATAATGCCACTTGTTTAAGCTTAGTCATGTCTGGAGGAATGTCAGGAGTCTGCATCACATGAGCTGCTCCTCAGATTTCCCAGCCTGCATCAGCATGTTTTCCTGGGTAGAAGCAGAGTGGAGATGTTATTAAAATGGCTCATCCTAGATGTTAGTATTGATATTAAGTCTCAGGCTTATTCCTGTGATTTTCATGCAATATTTCACATTTACATTCAGCTGATTTATGTGAAAATACTTTAGCATCTTTTTTTCCTTAAAGGTGTATCCCTCAGTTGGAAGAACATACGTTCTAACCAACCATGCTCTTTGTGTTCTTACTGACAATTTCATTTTCTGCTCAACCCCCGGACTTACCACCTTAGGGCAGCTTCGAGCCAACCTTTAATTAACCTTTAGCTTAATTTTAAACACTTGTATCCTTTCCATGTTCTGTTTATAGATCTAGTGTTGCTTGTCCTCTTTCCCTCCTTGGAGACCAGGATGATAACAGGGCCATTGGCATGCCCTTGCTCATGCTCTGGGTCAACAACCTTCTCCTGAGCGAACACAGCATGCGACAGACAGGGAAACCACCCAATGGGGTTGTTTCCTCCTGCCTTTGTGGCACTGGTGATAAATTCACCGTGCCTGGAGATACTTCAGACTGGTGAGATCTTTGAGCCTTTCCTCCTGAGCATCACTTTCAGATGCTCAAGGGCTGCTGTACTCACCAGATTAGCTGTGCAAAACCTGGAGAGGGTGAGAGATGAGGAACCAAAAAGGCTGGCAGCACCATAACGCTGGGTTGTCTTATGCCTTGCCATCAGATGACTTGTATTCAGTACAAAATCTGCTCAGTGTGTTCGACTCTGCTCCAGGGCTCTGTTCCCAGGGTTTCTGATCCTGTTTCAAGAGTCAGGAGTAGATTGGCATTGCTTCCTAAGGCTTCAAGCCTATGTTTTGTCTGTCTTATCCCTGCAGTCCCTCCCCCGTGTTGCACATGGAGTTGGATGCCCCAGATGTGCCCATATAGGGAAGGGTGTAACTATCTTGTTGACATTGGCTAACCCAGGCAGGCATGTGAAGGGGCAGCAGAGTGTGATGCTCACATGTAGCATGGCAGATGGCGCTTGGGACAGGCTGTCTCCATCACACCCCTCAGGACTGACATATAAGACAGGGAAAGAGCTTTTTTGAGTACCTCTGCATGCTCCCGACAGAGCTACTGAAGAGCTGGGCTGTTGTAGCCCCATGTACTGAGCCACACTCATTCTTAGAGGGGGAAATTAATGTATCTTTCCTGTGCTGCAAATTAATGGCAGTTCTGCAATAGTTTTAATTTCTACAACATCTGTGCATTGCATTAGGTGAAAATAACTGAGCAGGACCAGATGTCCTGTGGGAAACACCATCCTCTATTGGTGAAAGCCTAGCTGATCATGTCCTTTTCCAGATGCACGGCCAAATGGGACAAAACTCAGCTAAATGATTTGTTACTGAGTTTTTGTCAATGACATCTAGGTAGCCCTCTATGTTATCTGTATGCTAATGCTGGAGTGGGCAGCAGAGCTTATTGTGTGTATTATTCTCTTTGAAGCTCCAGTGATGAACAAAGGCTTTGCTTTCAGTAGACAAGTCAGAGGGTAAAAGTGTCTGAAAGTATTACCCACACAGAGATCACAGGCCAGGTTATAGCTAGAAGACCTGACTGAAGGCTTACTGAATCTGACAAGAGACTTCGAGATTGGTCTGTTGTGCAGGAGGATTTCGGGTAATCCATTCAAGTAACTGAAAACCAACGCGCCTATGCAAACTGCTCAGGGTCTCTTTATAACAGTGCTGAGCACTTTAAACTGTCTTCACCTGCTGTCCCATCCACCAAATTATTTCCCTATGTGATAATGAACCACTGCATTCACTGTGGACTACAATAAAAGAACCTAGTAGGAATAACAGAAAAGTAGGAAATACATCATTAAAGCGGGTAACTGTGCTCTGCCATTAGATGGAAGCAGTCAGCAGGAGTGCAGGAGGCCAGCATTTCTCTGCAGTGAGAAGACTTCAGCCTACGTTACACATATGGGTGACGGGGGATTTATTGGTCCTGCTTCAAGTATAACTATTTTCTCTGCTAGACTGTATCTTCTGTGCAGCAAAAATACTTGTTTTAGAGTATTTGATTAGCGCAGTACTTGAACCAGGTGCAGAAGAAGCATGAATCCTGGACACACAAGCAAATCTCAGCTCGGTAGGGGTTTTCTTAGCTAGAAAGGACCACTGAACAGTCAAGTCTGACCGCAGGTGTAACACAGATATTTCTTACCATGTGACTCAGAGGTCATCCATCTTCTTCACCATCCCAAACCCAGGTTTTACAGCTCGTCTCCCCTGATACCAGGGACCAGGATTGACCTGGACCCTGGCAGCAGCCCTACACTGTGATTTCAGTAGTATATATTGGGAGTTAGATTTGATGCTGCCAATCCTTGAAGCCTCACTCTCTACAGGCACTTGAGCATCTAAAAAAAATTTAGAAATATTGGTGTGGGCCTGTTTTAGTATCTAACAGTAGTCACACTTATAATCCCAGAAGACTGTGTTAAGGCTTGTCATTGTTTTTTGATGTCATGTTAAAAATTATTTATGAAGTTTGAATGGTCTTGCTAGTGGTTGTTCGAAAACGTCAATGTCCAGGCACCCAAACATTTTGGAATCACAGTTGTGTGGAGTATTTCTGGTCTTCAACTTATTAGTTTAGATATAGGCATTCGAGACATACATTCAATTTTCCTGTCTATCATAAAGAAGCTGTAGATGAAGTAATCTCATTCCAGTCCCAGTAAGGAAGGTGGTTTCCTGTCCTGGTCAAATCAGGCTGTAATGCTGGCTACAAAAAGAATTGTAGCTTCGCTTTTTAAAATAATTTGTTTGAAGATTGCTATATGGAGCAGGATGAGAGCTCAGGAGGAGTGACTGGCTGTGGGTAAAAGCAGAAAAAATACATGTGAATTTTCTGCATGCAGTGGGAAGACAGCTTTTTGAGTTCTTTCTTGGGTGAAGAAGATAATGCTCTGTTTTACTGTGCCTTACATTGTAGAAGTTGAGAGGGATGAAACGCACTCCATCTAAAAAAACTTACTTGATTGTTATAGAAATATGTGAATTCTTACAGCAGATCTAACCATAATTATGTCTGCCAGCATCTCATTTCTTGGGTATTATAGAAGCATGACTCTAAAACTCATTTTCGTGGAATATGGAGATAAGCTTCTTCCAAACCCTACCCTGTAGAATGTGGTTTATGCCAAGAGGTTTTTAGGCTCATGTTTCATCCAAATATCAGGACGTGTTCTTTATTCAGTAATCTTCTCTGAGTGGGGATGCTCCCATATCTGGAGATCTCGGTCCAATTCTTTTTCTAAATTCTGCTGTTTAAATATTCAAATTGATCCGTCACATTCCTGCTTGGCTTGCATTGATGCATCTGACTTGCCCAGGATATTTTCCAAATGACGTACTGATGGTTTTTGTAACAGTAATGCTATGATCCAGAAGCTCTGGAGATAGGGGCAGAATCTAAATTTTTTTGTATTTGCCACAATAAAAAGAGATTTTTAAACATGTGAAGAGATATCAGAGCCCAGAAATTATGCTTAGGTGATTTATATGAAAAGATTGACCTCTGAATTACAAAGTCAAGCCTAAACAATCCCATAGTAGAGCGTTAGAGAGCAAAATTTCCTGAAAAGCTGCATCACAGGACTTACAGCTCCTCATCAAATATATTATTGCCTTTGATTCAAGGATATCTCTCCTCGTGTGCCAACTGCTAGCTAAAATCTGTTCTCAGCTGCATTACTTCATCTATGCTTTTTCATTTTTTAATCTAAGTGGTCTGAATGGTTTCTTTCCTTACTCCCAGTAACATTATAAACTGCCAGTGAGCCTTTCTCATCTCACCAACCCCTGAGAGCATCATATTACCTTAGCACAGGGCATCAGGCAGTCAGGAAACCTTGCATGTGCTGAGAAGGTGGGTATTGAGACTATCGGAAAACAATGAAGATGTTCCCAGATGAAACTGAACCAGCTGAGAGACTTCACAGTCTCTCTCTGAAGTGCATCCACTTTCAAAAGTAGTGTTTATTTTTGATCCCTTTTGATCACTTTTAAGGTTGCAAAAAAGCTAAGAAGGCACATAACAGTGAATGTTAACTGATTTATTCTGAATGGCAGATCTTTCCTTGTGGGCAAATAGGGAAAGGAGTAGCTGCTGGTTTCTTTTTCTTCTTTCCTCCTAGCTCAGCAGATAGATGAGGTGAGGACACGCCACAGGGATGAGACTTGTCAGACTGCCTGGAACAACGTGGTTTTGGGGCACGTTCTTTCCCTGGGTGTGAAGGGAAACTCAAGTATCTGATGACTGATGAAAATGCAAGTTGGGGAAAACAGTAGAACTGAGAGAGTGAATTTTTTCCCTCTTTGGAGAGATCAGCAGCCATGCAGCCCGTGTGTTAGGCAGTGTTTTCTGAAATCAAACCGCCCATGTTACTCTCCTTGCGTTCCTTCACTGTTGGCCTGCTCTGACTCGGTGGAAAAAATGTCAGTCTGCCTGCTGACAGGGTGCAGTTGGCCAGCCCCGTGCCTGGGCCGGCAGCTGCAGGCAGGGAGAACCTGCAGCGCTCAGTCACATGAAGCCATGTGCGGGCAGTGGTGGGGATTAGCTCTGCTCCTGGCCGGAAAGGTCCCCATGCGGTTCCCAGGCTGAGCTCACCATATGTGCTTCACACGATTGTCCTGAGGGTGACATGAAGTGGAGAGTTCAGATTCGAGTGAAAGTTGGTTTGTGTTTCTTCACCCTGTTTAATGTAATGCAGATGCAGAGTAGAACATGAGGGCGCTTGTGCTGGGGGGAGATGTGACAGGCTGTAGAAAAGCCCTGTAGCTTTTACTAATTCCTTCTCCTTCCCCTGAATTTTACGCTGTTTCCTGATGGGAGTAGTATGTGTGAAGGAACCCCCTTGGACCACCTGTTAGGTGCCTTTCCCCCTTCAGTCACGGTCTTTGCCATCTCTTAAACATTGGGGTTTTTGTATTTGGAGAAAAGCCAAAAACTTGAACAATAGTTTTCTCCTTTTGAGGGGCGGGGAGAGCTCTCTGACATGGTGCAGGAAGGAAGAAAGAAGGCAGGAAAAAATTAGAAAATGGGGGTGGAGAACCATCCAGTCTCCACTTTGGGTGAGTGTGAAGTATTGAAGGATTATAATTTTTTTTTTTTAAGTAAGAGGTGTGTACTCACAGGGTGATTTAGTTTGTGGTTTGCCTTACTGCAAGGTAATTTTGGAAATGGCATCTTCCATAGAAGGATCATGTCACATACAGAGTGCCAGTGCTATTGCGAAAGGTTTCCAGACTAATGCTGGAAAAAAGAAGTTTAACAAGCTCTTGCTGTAAGGAACACCATCTGATGGGCTGAAGAGGCTCTTGTCCCTGTGGCAAAATAAGAATATTTGCTTTATTTTGATCTTTGGATATGAGAGAACAGCTCATTTATGTCTTAATAATAGAATTTATTTCTTAATTGACATCTATACTATGTCATGTTAGAAGCAGAGACAGGAAAATAGAAGGTTTTGTGTCTACGTTAATTTTTTAATAATGTGAAATATGGGAAAGATTGTGGTTTTGCCACCCAGATATAAGGCATAATATATTTGGATTTATGAGTGTGGAAAGTTTGTTCTTGGAAAGCTTTGGTTTTCATGGAGAAGGTGGATCAGCAATAAGAAGCCTGCTGAGATAACTTGCCGGAGGCTGCGCTGCGAGTGTGCGGGCTCTGCGTTACCTCTTGCTCTTGCTTTGGAGTCCCAACAGAACCTGTGGCACAGGTCAGCGGTCATACACTTTTGGAGCAGTGGATTAGTGCTGGATGGTGGCTTTTCCTTTTGCTGAACGTTACCGAGCAGGCAGATAGCTGATTTGAGCGATAATACTGCTCGAGCTAACAAATATTAACAGTGTCTGTCCTAAAAACCCCCACTGTCCTTAGGAAGCAGCCAGTCCGAACACGGACAAATTGCTCAGGGGATAAAACGTGATGTATTTGAGTGCGTGTTTTAAGAAACTGTTAAAACTTCAGCTGGATAATGCTTGTTGCCTTCCAGAGCAAGGGCTTGCTTTGTAAAACCCAGTCTCCCTCAGTCTTCATTAGTGAGCCGTGTTTTTTCCGCAGTTTGCCTAATTAGACTGTGACCCTCTTCCCAGTAGGATCCCGTGGCATTACACTGTACAGAAACAGGATTTTGGTGCTGATACACGAAGAGATCGAGAACATATGGCATAAACATCAACCGATATTGTTTGCCATCCACACTTGCTGCGTGTAATGCAATGGGACCAGCTCCTGGTGGCCACGTGATCCGCCTTCCAGTCCTCCATTTGGGGTGGGTTTTTTTTTTTTGTTCCTAAAGTTGTGACTTTCTGGAAGGAAGCTTGTAAATAATCAGGGTGCAGAGAGCAGGTAGAATGTCAGTGGGATGTTACTGAGAGGCATGTGCGCAACGCTGACATCGGCTCCTGGCCGCGCTCCCTCCGCACCAGCTCGCTGCTCCGGGCAGCCCTTCATGTTGCAAGAAGGTAAGATCATGTCGTGTCACCCGTGTCCTCCCACCACCATGCCGAAATGCCTGTGTCCCCCGTCCTCAGCAAGGAGGGACACTAATTTGCCAAGTGGAATATCTTAGCGATCTTTAAAATTTAATTTTGGAGTACAGCTCTTTCCGTAACGCAGGGAAAAAACAGGCAAGTGCAGCTCTGGCGTCAACAGCTAACTGGGATTTCAGATTAAAGATACAATCTGGTTTGGGCAGTAGCTTCTTATTGTGCTTAGCTTTTTGTAATAAAGGGCTTTTAGACTTTAAAAGACATTCCACACCCAATTGTATCCTATTGATTTGCCATGGTTAACCACCCTGTTATAAGCCTCACAGTCTGTGTGAGTAGGCACAAAGCACAATTATATTAATGTTGTTTACAATCAGTGGGCAAAGAATTATTTGCAAAATGTGAAAGAATTCAAAATATCAAAATATTTCAAAGACGTTTGGATTTGGAAATGCCTTCATTAGACTATGAATAGAGTGCTTTGGAATAAAAGAAGAAAAAAGAAGAATCAGAGCATTATTTTGTTTGTTTGTTTGTTTTGTCATTTTATTGTTTGGGGTTTTTCTAACAACTGATACTTTATCGTTAGAGAGAGGTGTTTGTTTTTTAGAAGTAAAGCCTGGTAAATAAATACAATAATATTAAATACAATAATTATATATTTTTTAAAAAAGCAATAGCGATAATAACTTTCTTAGATGTCTTTTCACACAAAAAATGAATCTGGGTCCTAGCAGTTAAAAGATACATCAATAACACAAGGTGTAACATCTACTATGCAGACCAGTGGGATAAATAGAAACTTATTTTTCCTCTGTCATGTAAGCTTCTTAGACATTTAGACAACTGAGCAGAGCATGTGCATTATTGTAAAAATAGACAAACCATCAAGCAAAAATTAAGAGGAAATAAGGCGGTGCTTAACCAAAAAGTAGTGGCCGGCCGTCTCCATTGACAGTTCTGTCAGCAGGACTGGGCAAATGCCCAGCTCAGTGTTGTGGATAGGTTAATATCTTCACACTTTTTCCTTCCTCACAGCTGCCACATGCAGTGCTCTGAAACCTGATATTTTTCATCAAAAACTGATTCTTATTTTCTGTCTTAGTATACTAATCAATTTTACCGTGCAGAGCTTGGAGCATATTAACTGTCAGTTACTCCTAATTAATACTGAAGGCAGACAGAAAGAGAGAACAAAATAATTGATGTTATTAAATACAAAATACCTCTCCCAATTTTGATTCCTTTATGGAAAACTCTTTTGGTTCCTGTTCAAGATTTAAGTACCGTCCTGTTTTATGTTTTGTTTCACAAGGTTGATTGAATGGCAGTTTATTATTTGAGACAATAAATTAAACTTCTCAAAGCCAAAGAGCTGCAGCAGTTCTGGCACAGGCTGTTTTCTGCCAGAAGAAACACGCTCAGGTCTGATTCATACAACTATTGCCCTCTAACATAAGAAAATTGAAGAAAACCTCTTATATATCTTTTAAGATTCACATTAAATTTCTTTAGCATAGAAATTGGAATGCATTAAAGAAAACAGAGCAACATTAATTGCAAAATAGATAGTGAAAGCTTCTAGGCTAAAATACACTGCATATTACTTCTGTGTAACAGTACGAATATTATGGCCTAGTGTTAAAGGCTGATTTCGAAGAGATCATTCTTTGATGTTTTATGCTTAAATTAAATATAACCAAAAAGGGATACAGGAGCATTGCTCTTGCTACAGTGAAATCAGAAAAGGCTTTGCAGCATGCTTCAGTAACAGCTGAATTAGATTGGGGCTTCACAAGGCTAAAGTATAATTTATGCATACCAGTAGTGTGTGTGAGTACCTAAACAATAGGAATTTATAACATTTATGTTGTTTTAAAATACACATAAAAGGAAAACCAAAAAATAGGCCAAAGTTTATAGGTGTGTAATATATATATATCTTAAGAAATCCACAGAAGTTCTGGTTTTGTAATCGTAAATCTGACTGAAAAATAACTGAAGCTTGGGGGTCTTGGTTGGTTTTTAAAAAAATTTATTACTTTAAATTGTCAACGTTTCAACATTAGCGGTAAAGAGAAAGTAAATCATCTCGGCCACTGCAGATAGGAGCTATTCCACCATTTCTGCTCGTGCACTCATCTATGTTGGTTAGTAGCACATAGAATGTAAACAGCTTTTAGGGGAGATGGTGATACGAGATTAATTATGAAATGACTGTGATGCTCCTGGGTAACTTGTAGTCACAAGCTGTCACTTTTCGGCTGACCCAGGGTACAAACAGAAGAGCTCAGGTTTGCAAGTGATTTCTGTAGCCTGTGTCAGTAGTGTTCTCCCAGAACATATTAGTTTACTGATAGGCTTTTTCATTAAACTTTTCAAATGTATCATTGGGACTAATACTTAAAAATAAAAGGAGAGTTAAATTTTTTTTTCCACACAAATGGCAATCCTTTCTTGGAGCACAAATGAAGCTACTTTAGAAATAAAAATCCTTCTTCGTGCTTTACGTTTTCCACAGTTATATGTCATTTTCCTGTCTACAAACTGAAGATATTACTTCAGTAAAAGGGCTTTTATATTTTCTTATGTTACCATGAAATAGAAATGGTTTATTCAAATGAGGAATTATCCGCCTACCACATCATGGCTCCTACTTTCAATATACAAATGAAAACAGCTGTGCTTCCAGGCACTGCAAGATATTGATACACTCAAACTTATTATTATTGTAGTGGTTAACAATGCAATGCAGAGAACACATTAGCAGAAGACATGGTGAGATATTACTGTAATATCTCTTGTAGTAAATACTATATGTCAAGGATTACTTTTCAGTTGGGCATTTGCCCATGTGCTCATGTAAAAACCTTTAAAGGGTTTCTGACTTTTTTTTTCTTTTTTAAAGTCTACATTTTCTTTTATTCATTACATGAAAATAAGCTTTCCAGATCCTTTACCCCCAGAATTCTGCTCTTTCTGAGGGGAGGCCGGGAGTAGCGCCGGGAGCACCAAGTCGTGTGGCAGAGCAGCAGCATGCTCCCGGAGCAGGGGTACATTTGCCCCGTTCCTGCCAGAGTTATCTGGCTCTGCCGATGCTAATCCTTGTCCCTGCCTTTTTGCTCACCCTGTGGATTTGCATCATGGTCCATACCACCTTTTCTCCTGCTTTTGATCACCCAAAAGACCTTTGGTGCTCCTTGGCCCCAGGCAAGTCCCCAGAGCTGTTCTGTTGGCAGCTTGGGGCAGGAGCAGGAGGAGTTTGGGACATGGGCACTCAGCACCCCAACACCACCATCTGCACAGGGCCCATGGCTGTTGGGGTCCCGAGTTATTGGAGACCCCCAACACCCCTCCTTACAGGACCCCTGCTGGGATGCTGGTTTGCAGGGTTCATCCAACCAACCAGGACTTTGGTCACTAAAGGGTATTTGAAGCCTAATTGAGTAGAGCTGTCACAGGAAGGGTGCTGGGGAGGCAGGCACGAGTGGCATGGCACTGCCAGACTGTCACAGCGCACCCTGAAAGCTCCACAAAACTGTGACACGATTTCTCTGCTAATTTAGAACTTTGCAACATGTTCCTGGGGGCACTGATCTGGTGCTATAGCTATTTCTGACAGGTTTTAGCATACATTTAAAATACACTTTTTAAAATACAGTGCTTTAACTTCAGTAAATAAAGAATTACATTTCCTTGGGAAGCAGTTGCAGCTAGATGCTTGCAGTATAGCTAAAGGAATTAGTATGGCTGCCTACTGAAATTTAAAATATAGACCAATGTTCCTATGTGCACCCTAATCCTCAGGGACATCTTTGACATACTGTGGCACATCATCAAAACCAAACAACATTTAAATATCATGAAACAATATGATACCTTTCCCAGCTTTTGGAAATAATGACATAGAGCCTTGGGTTTAGGTAGTACATTTGCTAGACTACGTGCTTTAGTTGAAAAGAGCTGAACTTTACCTAACTAAATATTTATGGAGAGATGCATTGCATGGGGGAAAGCAGAAATAAGCCCAGTATGCAATCTGGAGTTCCACACAATATAAGAAGCATATTATCGGGATAAAAATCTGTACTGAGTAACATACACAGGAAGTGTGACAGCCAGCACAGACCTCGGTGGTACCTGGTATTATTCTCGTGTTGTAAGTGCCAACTGTTTTCTATGGCACTGGATTCAGCAACTGAAAGCAGCTAGAATGGAATAGAAGTAAATGTTGTTATAAAGAAGCCAGAACACGTAGTTGATTTTAAACAACAATCTGAGACAACTCTCCCAGAAATACAGAGCAGGAGTTGTTAATAAGAAATCAATCTCACCAGAGATGATCCACCCTTTTATTCTTACAAATGCAAATATGACAATTTTTTTTTTTCGCAGAAGTGACAGTCAGGGAGGAAAAAGCATGATCTCCTAAGCACGCAAAGCAGAGTTTCAAGGTGGATAACATGTCCTTGAATTACTGGTGTTTGGAGAGCAAATGTAAAGTGCACCACAGTTCCCTTATTGGGAACAGTCCTTAGCTTATTTGATGCTTTCATTGATAACTTGGGTGAGCAAAGTACCGATTAAATTTGCAGCTGGTGCCAAGAGGAGAGGATTTACAAGATCTCTGGAGGCAGCATGGGAATTCAGAGTAATCCTGACAAACTGGATCTGGCATAACCTGGATGCAACATTGATGAGGATAAAATGAAATGGTAATACAATTAGTCCATTGGACAGTCAAAAGAAGCAAGGAAAGCAAAGAAGCTAGTCCTTATTGTGTGGGAAGTCAGACTAGCTGAGCTCCCAAGATTCCTCCCAACCCGCATCTCTGGGCAATAGCCCTTCAGGAAAGGGGTTGGATGTAACAGGGAACCACAGGGCTGTGCTGTTACAAAGAAAAGCAATCAGACTGGGATTGCAAACAAACACAACACACAACATGTGTAGAGAAAGGAGCTGGGATGGTTGCAGAGAAGATACGATAGCAGCAGCTACAGGAAGGTA
Source organism: Falcunculus frontatus (assembly GCA_013398115.1). NCBI lineage: Eukaryota > Metazoa > Chordata > Aves > Passeriformes > Falcunculus > Falcunculus frontatus. The sequence continues at coordinate 983,475 of VZRV01008191.1, read as the reverse complement.
AGAGAAGTCCTTCTCTGTGTGTATGGGAAGATAGGTTTATGGTGTCAGCAGACAGCCACAGTAGGCTTTAGAGGAGTTTTAGAAAATTAAGGGGATTTGATCAATTAATTATCCCTAGAGGTCATGAAATATCCATCAAAGAAGCTTCCTAAGAGCAGATTAAATAAATATGTCCCGAGTGGTTGAGTTCAGCTTGATTCCGCTTTAGGAACTGGTCTAACCATCCTCCTAAAATCACTTCCAATTTTATCTCTGTGATCACAACAAAGAACTGTTATCCAAGACAAAGCTACTGTGTTTTGCCCCTTTATCTTGTTCCTTTGTCAGTGAAAACTGCCTGGCAAGAGAACATTTTGGCTTGAAAGTTTCAAACGAGCAGAAGGACTCTTGGTAGGAGGCAAGCACTTAACTCCCATTAGCTTTGTAAACATCGGAGTTAGCAGCTCTGTGATAACATTTTACATTTCATCTTCCAGCTAACTATTAGGTTGGATAATTGTCCAGATAGTAGAGTTTAGCACTGCCAAACATGCAAAACTCACTTGGCAAAGCACATATATACATTGGCTGATGTTTTATTTTCCTCTCTCAGTAGTGTAATGGAGGGCTTTAGAAATCGTTATTTGGGATAAGAAGGGTTTTACTTCCAGCTTATACATGTATTAAAGTAGCTTAAGGTTTTTAGTGCTCCCCATCATTAGCTGAACTTACTGGGAAACATGATCTCTCTTTTTTATCATATCTAAGCAGAACTCAGGAAAAAAAAGTTTGGTGGTAGATTATAAACGTGAAGGGTTTTCTCCTTTCAGCAGTCTTTCCAAGCTTTTCTGACCAAAAAATCAATTTTACTTAAACAAAAAGAAAATACTTCTTGTGGAGCTGAAGGGAAAGTAAACAATTATTTAGTATCAGCCAGAAACAGTTTCTGGGTATAGGAAAAATTCCTGTGTTCATTTTTTAACCAATGCTCCAGTCTTTGTTGGCATACGTGCTGGATTTATTCAACAAGCAAAAGTGAGCACAGACAGCATTACATAAAATGTAATTATAATAATTATTATTATAATTAATGTAAGTTGTGGAGATTGCTGAACTGTGTCTTTACTCCTACCAGTGTTTGAAATACGACATTGTAGTTTCTTTGTATTCATGAGGCTGGATTCTGTCCTCACATACAAACATGTAATTTTAATGAAGTACTGTCAAATAATGCATTTTTATTTGAAAATTAGATCTACCCCTAATATCTTGCCAATTTCATCATCAAACAGTTGATTTGTATCTTTTTAAGGCATTTTTATTTGCTTTTTTAGTACAGTGGCAATTGTTTTGGATGAGTTTAGAGCAGGCAGCCCCGTATGTTTTGCATAAACGATACGTTACAGAGAAGGGATGTTCACATTTCTGCCTAACAGAATGGTTTTGTGCTTGCATATTTAGGAAATGGTTCTGTGTGATGTATTCAAGAGTCCTGGATTATAAATTTAAAGTTTGCTAACTGTTAGAAAAATTGGTTCAGAAGCAGCTTTAGAAAAACCAGCATGCTACTGCACACATTCAAATCTAATACTGTACTAGTGCAGAGTGATGATACGTTTAGGATACTTGGATATGTTAATGTCCTTGTAATTTTAATTTTGAAATTTTAACACAGTAATATAGACAGCTTGGTGGAAAAAGGGCACATTTTGGAACAAAAATTATTAAAACTTTCTCATGCAAATATTTTGACAGGTAGGTGTAATTATATGTAAAGGCAAATGTCTCAGGGGAGGGAATGCAAAAATCTTAGAAGATATTCAAGATTCATGGAAGATGTAAGAAAAATTTTGCACTGCTATGAATTAGTCCTTTTTTTTTAAAGTATTCAAATTCACACCCTATGCAGCATTTCAAATATTTGTGAGTATATAAATTGTTGCAACTCAGATCATCAATTTATTAGTCCAGATTTTTTCATTTATTTCTTAATTTTGAAAGGTGCTGGGCAGAATTTTGAAACCCATTGTTTTTCGGTTGAAAATCAAGCTCCAGGTTGTTGGTCTGTTCTAATAGACATGTTTTGTGGTCAGCCTTTTCATCACTCTTGTAGACAGGATTGCTCAAATAATCCAGCCCTCTAGATACCTTACCTCTGACACTGTTCCTGGATGCTAAAAGCATAATAAAGATTACAGGGATAGCAGGTGGGCTGAATTGATTTATGGTGATATGACCTTGCCGGTGTTTGCAATCCCATTGTGAGCGCTGCGATATCAATGTACAATTTCAACTCCTGTCTCTCAGAGCTGTGTGAAAACTTGTCTGGACTATGGATTTCTTTGTCGAAACTGTGCGGCAGCACTCCTGCCTGTCATTATTTTAGCAAAGAAAGACCATTTCTGGCATTCTAGTAGTACTGGTGTAGGCCAGCTGTACAGCGGGTGTTAAATAAATATTGCAGAGGACAACTTCTGTTTACTTTTTACATTGCTGACCTTATAATCGGGAATGTGTTGCACGGGATAGAGCTAACTCTGTCTGACGCAGCCCAGTTCCCTGAGCACTTGATGGAGAATGAGAGCTTCATTCAGCTGCTTTCAATCATCTTGTGGCAGAGACCCCCCACGAGCAAGTGGGGGCTGCCTTTTGGTAACCTGAGGATGAGCTGGGGGTGGGAGGTGTGTGTGTGTGTGTGTGTGTGTGTGTGTGTGTGTGTGTGTCCGCGTGGGGAATGGCACCCACAAAATACCTTAGCTGAGTGCTATCGTCACCTTGTGTTTGCACTTTCCAGTAGGTTAGTAAGTCTGTAGCAAGATTATTTACAAAATTATGTTTTTGAATACATAAACATTGTGGTAGTAGAATAGAAAGAAAGAAACTTTCAAAGCTGTGCACGTTGGCCTGGTGTATCTCTTGTGCCATGTATTTCACAGCAGAACAGAAATCCTCAAATCTGGGTGTCCCTCTAAAAGATGCTTTATGTACAACTCTTCTCCAACCTCCCATCTGCATATCTGCTTTTCCCACCAGCCCATGAACAAGCCCTTCCTTCTTTGCCTTGGTTAGATGATAAAATATTCTGTTTCTGCTGTGGGAGGATAAACTTTGCAACCCGAAACACCCTGAAATCTGGAAATTCATAACAGGCATGGATTTTGAAGGTTTGGCCATTCCCAAACCTATTGGTGCATGGGAGCAATTGTTCCCACTAACTCTGTCCCTCTCTAAGTGGATTGGAGGCTGTGGCCTCTTCATATAAAATTCCTTTTTCTGCAGGTAGGGTTTCCTGCAGCCCCAGTCTTTCCCTGGTTTGGACTGCCGGCTTGCAATTCAGGGATGAAGCCAGCAGGTGCAGGGAGCTGGTGCTGCCCTGCTCTGCAGCAGGGTCCAAAGGCTGTCGGTCGAAGTGGCCGTAGCACTCCCAGTGCAGCTGTGCAGGCCACTCCTGGCCTTGCCTTCCCCATATCCAGCAGCAGATCCCAGGAGTGAGTACAGAGCTGGGGAGAGCCAGTGCCCAGGGCATGCCCAGCCGGGGGTGTTCTGGCAGGGCACTACCGGTGTGCTGGGCGGGTTCTTGGAAACAGTCCTCCAAAGCTGGTGAAAATATGAGGCTGAGGCAGCTTCAGGGTTTGTGGCGGTGTCAAGTGAGATGGTTTCTCTGGAAAGGGAGCCTGTGCCTGTGTCCAGCAGGTAGCCACCAGAGCTGGGAAGTGGCTGCAGCTGTCGGGATATGCACACTGCTGCGTAGGCTTGCAGCACAGTGGAATTAGATTCCTGGGAACAGGAGTCATCTGTGGCTCCTGAGCTGAAAACATTATATGCTGCTGGCTTTTCTTTTTGAGACCGCTAGGCAGATCTTATTTGCATGCTTTGAAAAAGTTTTTAAAAGAGTTTCGCAGCTTACTTAAAGAACAAAAGGTATAACTAGCTATAAAATGAAACATTTGTCAGGACTGTGGTGAATCCCAGAAAACACACCATGAGTCAGGACACTCCAGATGCTGGTGGCACAATACAGCCTAGGCACAGGGCCATGTCATGTCCCCTGGTGACAATGACAGTGCATGTGCCATTGTGGAATCCCCTGCTTGTTGAGCCTCTCTCACCACATGGGCTCCTCAGCAGCTTTTATTGGTCCTCAGGATCTCCCAGGCCGGAGTTTGTGAGGCCCTTCATGTTGTTTTGACTATACATGTGCCCTGACTCTGATCCGTAATCGGATTTACAGCAAACTGGGTTGTAAGTGCAAGTCAGAGAGTAAGTGATGGAAACCACATGGGAAAACAAAAGGCACCTCAGCTCTGAAGCTGAGCACTGGTGTCAGCCTGTGCTGGCAGGGAGTCGTGTCATTACATAATGATGCACTTATCCAAATGGCATTTTGTATTTTGGGAGACAGATGTGCCTTGCAGTTGCTAGTGGAAGTTAAATGTTAAATATGAAACCCATTCATTTTCTCCTAGTCATACTTTGGATTTAAGCAGATGTTTTCCTAATTTGTGGTTTTCAGATGTAGCATGCTGACAAGACATTTATCATTAACTACAGCTTCATCCATGCAGTTTAGCAAATTGGCCAATTATTAACAGTGAGGGTTGTGTGGTGGTTGATGCATAGTTCCTGCTACTTTGAAAGGCCTCAATTGAAACTCAATACATTTTTACAATATAAATTAATTGAGCTTTGGACCACATCCCTGTTGTGTGAGTGCTCTCTGCTCTCACTGTCAGAATGAACAGCCATTTGTAATGCACTGAGTATCTGTACCATCTGTGAGCAGAGATGGTGGAAAGTGAAGGATAACATTTTTCCAGTAGAGGCATGAAAATGACTGATGGTTTGGTGGTGGTGCTGTGAAGTGGTGAGATGTCTCAAAGGTGTTTCCCAAAGCAAGGAACCACCATATGCCTGAAAAAGTCATCTTGTATTTTCCCAGCTCTGGAATTCAAGCAGGCAATTCAGTCGTTTATTCATCCCACTATGAGACTTGAAGGACAACACTCAGTGTACCTCTTATTTCTAGGAAGTATGAAGACCTTGATTTTCACCAGCTGGCACTGCAGAAATTTTGTCTTACATTCCAGCTGAGCAGGGAAGACTCTTCAGGACAGTCTGTTTGTAGTTGCTTCTGGCAGATCATTCACTTTTTTTCCTGCTCTATATTTGCATTTACTCAACAAGGAAACTATAGACTTTGTTACAGAACAGGCTGCCATGCGGATCGATAACGAGAGAACTGTAAACAATTAAAATAAATGCATATGGAATATTTCATCTTGCTTTATGCGGACAAATGTGCTAGGTGGGAAATACCTATGGGGCTGGCTTTAAAAGCCCATTTGATGTGCTTTTCTTCACACCCCTCTACTTTGTGGGAAAAGGGAATAATGGTGATATCACAAAATCACCGTAAGTGATGTCTTAGCAGGGAGGCTGGAGGTTGCATGAAGTGCAGAAAGTGTGTAATCCATTATTTAGATTATCTACCAAATGTTGGTGCATCTTCTGTCGCTACACCAGCAAGATCCTTTGGCCAGGTCCTACATTTGGCCAGGTCCTACATTTTCTTCTCCTCCATCAGGGGTAAGAGTGAGTGCCTAAGCAAACTGTTGATTTGGGGATGGTGTGGGAGGGCCTATGTGGCCTCTGTTCCTGGTCTTCATTAGAAGCATAAGTCCTATGGGTACTTAAAATGAGCTGAAGGTCTGATCCGGGGGTTGATGATGGATGAAATGAAGATTTTAAAGCAAGATCTTTGGCGTAGATGTCTACCAATTAGCTTTTTGATTGCAAGAGATGCGGCAGCAGATGTAGAAGGAAAGATGGCTTGCTATGAATACGTCTCAACCACCCCTTTGCTTTCCCTGAGTTTGGATACCTTAAATCTCTGGAACATGCTGAGTATCCCATGCCGGGCTTTAACTAGGAGGTGAGTGTAGGTAGACGTGGGGCAAATTCGGCTAACCCAGATGCTGATCCTTTGCAGTGCTGCCAAGCTCCTGGAGAAGAGTCCGTTCTCTGTCGGCGCCCCGAGCCCCCTGCTCCCCTCGCCGGCGAGTCTGCAGCTGGCACAGCTCCAGGCACAGCTCACGCTCCACAGGCTGAAGTTGGCTCAGACCGCCGTCACCAACAACCCGGCCGCCGCCACCGTCCTCAACCAGGTGCTCTCCAAAGTGGCCATGTCCCAGCCACTCTTCAACCAGCTGAGACACCCCACAGTGATGAACACCCCGCAGGGCCATGCTGCGGGCCTGCCTCAGGGCCCTGGCATTGCCGGCACAAGGTTCCCCTCCAGCGGCATTGCCTTTCCTGCCCAGAGCCCAGCCTTAGCCGCCCCGGGGGGAGGTCTGGGAGCTGTCCAGGCCCAGGCCCCCAACACAATCACCATGAATCCCTTCGGAAGTGTCATGGCTTCGACCTCCGGCCAGCAACCCGTGGTGGTGAGTCTCAACAAGGCAGGTGCTTCCACATCTACTGCTGCAGGGGGCTTTTATGAGTACAACAAGCAAAACGCCATCACTGCCGCCTCTCAGGCATTCACCTCGGAGGGGGAACAGTCCAGCCAGCATGGCTTCCTCACTGGTGGCACCCACACTGCCACCTCAGCAGCAGGGCCGCGCTACGAGAGTCACTTTGGCGCTCCTGGCCAGCTGCAGCATGAGGCGGCAGCAGCATTTCCCAAGGAGTCCTACGGGGCGGCGGCACAGCATGGGGCAGCACGGGCCTTCCCCAGCGACCCACACACAGGCTCCCATCCCAAAGGAGATCCTGGCTCTGTCCTGCATGGCAGCAGTACAAGCAACCAGTGGGAAAATATCCCTAATTTCCCCAGCCAAAACAAGCCTGACCTCATGCCCGGCGACAGCCTGTGGCCGTCAGCGAGTCAGCAGCAGTATGAAATAAGAAACGAGCTGTACAACCCCGAAGAGCCGACACCTGACACAAAGTTCAGCACAGCCACCCCCCCCGCCTTCGGCCGCCTCAACCACAGCACGCAGAGCTTCGGCAGCCCTCGCATGAGGCAGAAGGAGGAGCGCAGTGGCAGCACGCCCGATCTGCCCACCCGCTCCCTGCCGCCGCACCAGCTGGGCGACCTCCGCGGTGTGGCCCCTCTCCACTTCCCCCACCTCTGCGCCCTGTGTGACAAGAAGATCTTCGATCTGAAGGTGAGTGGTTTGAGGGCGTCCCTGGGCAGGGTTCAGACCCTTGAACAGGCTGTCAGGTGACTGATCTGGCCACCAGCTCCTGCCACCCCTCACTGCCAGTGTCCGTCACCACAGAGGTGCCCTGAGAGAAGCAGAAACAAAGGGCCATAGTTTCGCTGAGGGTATGGTACATCTGTTTCATGGCAGTTACTGAGACTTCAAGATCTGGGTTTGTTCCACATCTTGCTGTGAAAGATGGTGACATTACAGCACTGGTGTGAGAAACGTGAGGTCTGAGCCGTGGTTGTAGCTCGTCTCATGGGCCCAGAGTGAGGCGGGGAGGAGCTTGAAGCTGATCCCCCAATACTCAAGCCAGTGTTGCAACCCCACGTCTGTAGTTTCATCTGCTTCTCCCTTTCTGATCCCAAAGGCTTCCCCCGAACAGCCTCACGGAAGCAGCTTGCTTAAACAGACCAGCACATTTATTTTATAAAATTATTTTAACTGTTCCTCTGAAGGAATTTTTTCTTCTTGGTATCTCACAGGAAAATTTAGGCTTCAAGGTCCCCGGGGACTTTGGCCTGAAAGCAAGAAGCTGCTCAGCTCATGTGGTACAGACATATGCTCTCTCTCACTTCTCTGTTCATACTGCCAAAGGAGCTCCAAATTCAGCCTCACCCCCAAGAAACAGCTTCCCAGTTTCCCAGGCAGTGTGTTGTAGGTCACGTTATATAGGTCAAGTCTGGAGGATGCCACTTAAGTGGCCCTCTGAACCCCACAGCCATCCATGGTTGTTCTGGCCTCCTGGTGAGCCCTGTTCAACAAGTCCCTGTGACCTTTTCTGTCATATCACAGGACCAGCACCTAACCACAAAGGCATGTGTTCTCATGCTGATGGTGGCCTGACAATAAAATTATAACAGCATGTATGTAGGAAGGAAAATGGCCAGCAAATTAAATAGTACTTGATCCTTACACACCCTGGGGATTTGGGATATTTGAATATATTTGCTTTCATGTTTACCTTTTACTCTTTTAGCAACTGCTTGCACAAGGCTTTGCTTTGGTTACTACAGTTTGCAGGGCTGGGCTGAAGTAGCCCCTGTCTAGGGCATGCTGGGCATTTCTTTTTTTCATTAAACACTTAAAAAGGGCAGGGAGAATGTCATTGCAGTGAGTTTTGGGGGATCTGTTAGTTGGTGTTTAATGCACTGCCTCAACTGGATCATATAAATGTAAATAGCTAAATGTACTTTGACAAATGTTGCTGATCTAGTGAAATAATAAGCTCTGTCCTGGCTGCCCTGAATACTGAACACCTTCTTTATGGACATTGCAGGAGTTGATGGTGCTTAGCATCTTGTTGGATGAGGTCTTCAGCAAGAGTGAAATAACTTAATTACTAGAAATATACTAAATTTAAAAGCTAATACAGAGAAGCCTTCCTTTTGTAAAGTAACTGATAATTTATTGTTCAAATAACAAAGCAGTAAATGCACTGGATGAAGATGTGCTTGGCTCCAACATCACACAGTTTGATTTCATCTCAGTATTGTTTTTAAAATAAGGCAAACTGAATGGAGGAATAATCTCTTGTAAATTTGTCTCAGGATTTTTCCTGTGTTCACTGTCTCTTTGTTTCAACGTAGGACTGGGATCAGCACATTAAGGGAAGTCTTCACATCCAAAAATGTATGGCTTTTTCAGATAAGTAAGTATTATTTTAGAGTCACTCTTCAAATTGAATTGCTAACAGAGCATCCCCTACTTCAGTGGTTTTCCACTGGGAATATACTGCCTAACAATTAAGTTTTAATATTTTTGGCACATTATGCATCTTTCTAAAGTTCTTTTCTTTCTTTTCCAGCACTGGTATCCGGTGTATGTTAAGCTCAGCAGATGGAACATTGCATTTATCGCCAAATAATGCAGCAGTTTTCAATCCATCTGGTATCGAAGGTGAATGGTTGTATATGCAATAGTTAAAAACACTTCTTTTAATTGAAAGGGAAATCAGTCTCTGAGGTTAACTGGGGTTTTTAGATGAAAAGTGATAAAAGTTTCCAAGGAAAAATTTTGAGAAGTTGTGCACAAAAAGGCTAAAAGCCAATATTGTGCCTTTTGAAATATGAATTTATTTTTCTTTGAAACAATAACTTGTTTTCATAGTACAAATAATTTGGTGTCGAGACTATGAAATTACTTACTATGTAAATGGGGCATTGCTTACTGAGCACATTAATGCAATTATGACTCAAGATTTTAATGAAATGTGTGTAATCCATTATTTAGATTATCCACCAAATGTTGGCGCATCTTTTATCACTACACCAGCAAGATCCTTTGGCCAGCCAGGTCCTACATTTTCTTCTCCTCCATCAGGGGTAAGAGTGAGTACCTAAGAAAATGGATGTCTGTGTTGAGATTCTTGTAGAAGCCACTTCTGCTTACTGGAATTAAAAACCTGAAGGCTTTCTTTTAGTCAATAATCTGAACATTCACTCTGTTACTTCAACTTCCCTGCAGTTCTTTTATGCTTTTGATTTTGACCAAATATGAACTTGATTGTACTTTTTGTTCTGTTTTGGTTCTTTTCCGGTGCTAAAAGTTGTTTGCTTGTCAGGGTTATTTGGGGAGGTGGGTAAATAGGTTTGTGTGTGTTTTCCATTGACTTTTTTCCTCCATTGTCTTGAGTCTTTTTGACCCAGGAAGGTCAGCTTCAGCTTGGAATGAAGATTTGGATTAGTTTTCAGTTACCTTCAGTATTGACCCCATCAAGCAAACTTCTGTCTCTCTGGTTATTTATCTGTAGCAGTTTCTCTCTGCCTCTCTCACGCTGAGGTCCTTCTCCGAGGTAGCAGCAGTGGCAAAGACAGCAGCTGCAGCTTCACTGTTATTTTCCTGAAGGTCCCAGATCAGTTCATTATACTGGACTAACTTTTCCTTAGTTTATTTTAGTGTAGTATTTATATGCTCGGCTGTCACTGGTAGCCTTTCAACAAGTTTGCTTTGATGTAGAGCCTTCCATGGTTTAGGTTTATTAGTCCCTGCCCTGCATCCTGCATTCAACACAGGTCCCCAGTTATATTGCTCTAATGCACACTTGAATTCCTAGCTCTATAATCAAAAAATAACAGAAAAAAGAACCAGCATTAAAAGGGGTTCTCTTACACTGACAAAGCAGAAAGATTTTTAAAGGGAAAAAAAAGGCAAATAAAAGAAAATTGTATTCATAATGAAAATACAAAGTTGTTAGGGTTAAAATGAAACTCATCACATATCAGAAAGTTACAGCTAGAGCTGGACACACCAAAGACTTATGTTAGGGCGTTCATGGAATAGCAGCAGTAATCCAGGGGTTCAAGTTTTCACCTTGTTAACTTTTACGTATATATCTCTCCTGATGTGGTCTCAGACACTCTGGAAAGCCAGACTGAGTTGTGTCCCTGTGACACTCCAGTTCACATCGGGCACTGCTTGGAGAAAGGTCACCCAGATTTCCTTAATCCAATCAATTTTCTACCATGCAGTTTTACTGTGCAAGAGGTTATTTGAAGGGGTTTCAGCTTCTTCCTGTCACAGACACTGTGAGTGCAGGCGAACGAAGAGCAGAGCTGCTCATGACAGCTGCCTCCAAGGTCAGAGGTGGACTAGCAGTGGGTGCAGAGGAATGTCCCTTTTCATCATGTCTGTCAACCTCACAACAAATGAAATTACTGCTAATACCAGTGTCATTTCTCTTTAGAATCTGTCACTATTTATCATTTAAGCTGCCTGAAGAAGTCCTCCTTCTGAATGACCTGCAGTATTTTGAGACATAAAAGAAACAATAACTTTGACTTTCCTGGACACTGTAAATCCCTTTTTTCTTCAGAAGCTCAGTGGATGAACAGGGAGCTATATTAGAAGTGTTAAGACTGAGTTTGCCAGCTGTCATTCACTCTGCAACCCAGCTGGTTTATAATTTATTACACCTTTGCACGGTAGTATTCACTTTCAGCTAAGCTGCTGCCATTTAACTGAGCAGTAGGAGATTACACTTGACCCTGCATGTAATCATAAACAAAGTGTTCAGATTTCTGGAAGAGCTTGCTCTGTGCTGTCCATCTGCAAATAACTCTATCCCTCTTTAAAAGGAAAGTGCTACCAGTCTTCACTTGGGCGTGGAGAGCCATTAGCACTGGAGGGATGAGATTGGCAGTTTCTTACTATCTGTAGGAAAAATTCATGTGAAGCTCAAGAAAGGGATAAAGAATTTGAAAAGCAAGAAACAACAACAACAATTTTTTTTTAAAAAGCTGTAGTAAAAGATCACTGAATTGGATGGGTGAAATAATATGAAGTGCATTTTGCTGCTGTGCATAATTTCTTTTTAAATTTGTTTTTTGTAATAGCCATGCAGCTGCATTGGTAACCCCTGGTAGACATCGGTTGCAAAGAAAGTTAACTTTGAGTCTTATTGAAAATTGCGTTCAACACGTGGCATGCAACAGCTCCTCTAACCTCCTGATTGTAGATATGGAAGGTGTATATTCCTTTTCTGACCATGATTTACAGCTCTGTTTAATGAATGGATCCAGTTTAACTGCAATCAGCTGACAAGATTATTGCTTGGTACAGCCTGCTGACTTCTGGCATGAGTATGTGACCACTTCTTAATCAAGAACTACAGCAGGTTTATGGCATAGCATTTTAATTTAAGCCATTGCCAATTGTGGGGAAGTGGCAATGTCTTACAATTGTTTGATTTAATGTACTGAGGGCTGAGTGTGTGGGAACATGGGCTCTGGAGCCAAGGCAGGCACGAGCTGAGCCTTTCTAGTCCCATAGACTCTTACATACCATCTTTTAACAGATCTAACAAAACAAACAGGAGGTGACTGGTGACCTGGGGTGTTCTTACACTGGGACTGCATTTGATTTTTCCTTTTCCTTTTCCTTTTCCTTTTCCTTTTCCTTTTCCTTTTCCTTTTCCTTTTCCTTTTCCTTTTCCTTTTCCTTTTCCTTTTCCTTTTCCTTTCCCTTTCCCTTTCCCTTTCCCTTTCCCTCTAGCTGTAGTTGTGTTCTTCTGTTCTGTCCTACATGCTGCCTTGGCAGATGCATGCAGACATCACCACCTTTTCTGTTCAAGTGGAGTTGAGTTGCTTCATCTTTTTTTCAGGATCAGGTCTTTGTTATTTTTCTGCTAGAAAAAATACCTTCGTTCTGGACTTTCGCACTTCTTTGACATACCTTATGCACCTGGGTGGGCTCTGTGAGATGCAAGCTAAGTAGCAGATCACTGTGTAATGCAGGGTCCTAATGCAGCAAAAATACACAAATGGTTAAGTGGTGAAGTCTGAAGGGAAGGCAACAGGATGGAGGTGTAAATAAGATAACATTAGCTCTGTAACTTGTGAACTTGCTGACAAGCCAAACATTTGTGAGGGCTCTGGTGAACTTGATCCCACAAGATTACATGATTTGCATCTTCCCTTGAATGGCACAATTTTAACTGAAGGTAGAGTTACTTCTTCAGTAAAATCCTAATGCAGAGGTCATAAACATGGAGGTAGTCTGGAAAGATTTAATCCTCTGTGAGTGATGTTTTGCTTGTCATTAGCTGTGGTAAATTAACTTTCTCTCTGGCTGTACCCTGATGCCTTTTGCACACGGAGTGTAGAGCCTGCTTTCCATGTCAGGGAGATGGGCGGCTCTTTCGGAACTGCCCCAGCACTCCAAAATAGACTTCCACCCTTGGGAAGCGATCACCACTCCAGTGCTCTGTGCCTGTGCCAGCCCAGTTCAGGAGCTCTGCCTCTTTGCATGTCCAGTGCTCACTGTGCCCCCAGGGGGGAAATCCCTCTTCCTGTGTGTTGTTGCAGTGGGAGGGGAAAGTAGCAGGTTTTCTACCCCCAGGTACAGCTGTGAGTCCTCTCACAAGTTAAGTGGGATCACTTTTACCCCTGGTCCAGTCTGTTCCATGAAGAAGGTTTTAAATTCAGTCCCTGCTATCCTGAACACCCATGTAGTCAACCAAACTGATTTCTAATAGCCATAAATTCAGCAGGGACTGCAGTGAGCAGTTAGTTTTTTCAGGAATATCATTGATCCTGTTTGAAGGACAGTCTCCCTTCTAGAAATCCTCTCTGGACTTTGCAAAGTCCAGGGATGGAGACTCCATTGCAACCTGCACTGCAGCTAAACATTTCCCTTCCTGTTTGTATTTCTAAACCAGGATATCAAAATGCAAGTTTTTAAAGAATATTTTTCTTAATAACAGGTACGCAGAACAGAGCATTTGATTTTTTGCAGAAATGTAAGATGTTATTTTGTGGATAGAATATCTAAGATTAAAAAATTGGTTTGAGTTGGGTTTTTTTCCACAGTTTCCCCAGAGGAAATCTACACTGGGTCGAGTTGTTCACATTTGCAATCTTCCCGAGGGAAGCTGCACAGAGAATGATGTCATTAACCTGGGCCTCCCGTTTGGAAAGGTCACCAACTATATCCTCATGAAATCTACTAATCAGGTACTGTACATTTTGGGTTACCAGCATTGACATCTATTGGCATAAAGACATAAAGATATGAAGACATATAGACATGAAGACAGAGTCTTCGGGGAAAACCTCTTATTTAGTAATAGAAACTTAAATATATGAAGCCCACTCTCAATGTAAAAAAAAATTGGTGGTCACTGAATTAGATGAAGATGTAAACATGACCACTGCCTTATAGTTCTTGTTTAAAAATCCCAGAAATCTCAATGAAAAAGTGTTGTAAAACTGTACTTTTACTAACTTTTTTTTTTGGCGTGAATTACTTGGCTGCCTTCTCTCATCTATTTGTTAGGGTTACTTTCAGACTTCTCTTATACTTTATAGTATCTTAAGTCTACCCTAAGTAGCTTAAGTGTACCAGTGGTGTAAGCTGGTAAGAGTAGAATATCTTCTCTTACATTCCTGCGTCAGACAAAATGGATGGTTGTAGAATCCATGCCAGTGGACAATGTTAGAGATTGCAATGTTTAAAAATCACAGAATCATAGAATGGTTTGGGTTGGAAGGGACCTTAAAGACCATCTAGTTCTAAACCCCTGCCATTGGCAGGGACACCTTCCTGGTGTCCCTGACAGGTTGCTCAGAGCCCCATCCAGTCCGGCCTTGAACACTGCCAGTCAAGAAAGATTAGGTACCAGTCATTTAGTTTTTAACTAAACTGGCTTTTAAGGTCACATATTGGCTTTAATAGCTGGTTTGAAACCATTATTTTGCAGTTTAAAAAAGACTGAGAAATGGACTGAGTATTACCATTTTAGCTTCAGGCCTGGAAGCCTTTGTACTATCAAGATATTTTGCATGAGAAGAATCCAGAGAAAATTTATTGTGCTGTCTTTTCTCTCTTATACTTCGTATTTTTAATTACTTAATAGATTATAAAGTTCTCTCCATTTGTGCTAGGCCTTTCTGGAAATGGCTTACAGTGAAGCAGCCCAAGCCATGGTACAGTACTACAAAGAAAAACCTGCTATGATAAATGATGACAAGTTACTTATTAGGATGTCTAAAAGATACAAGGAATTGCAGCTGAAGGTAAGATGGTCATTCCTGATCAAATTATGTGAATTTCCATGGCACATCTGGAGAATACATTAAAAAAAATTCTTGCTGATTACTGATTTCTAATTAATGCTTTAATATTATAGAAAAAGAAATTAAGAAAGATAAATTAATGAATGTATGTTATAGATCTTTTACACTTAGCTACTTGCTCTTATTCTAAATTGTAACTCTTGGAAGAGACCCCATTTTCTCCGATCCTCTCATACCATTATTTCAAAAATCCCTTCTGAGCCTCCTTGCGAGCAGGGTCCCTACATTGCTTGGTCTAACGAAGGTCTAAAACACAGCCATGTGTAAGATACAACACATCAGCAAAAATAAGGTGGTTCTATCCTTTTAATTAGGCATTAAGCCCAGAACAATGCTTTTTTCACCGCTTCCGTGCTTGAGCCATAGCACAATCTTGACACCAAGCAACAGTAACAGGACTAAACAGCACACTGATTTATTTTTATTTCTTGTGAATGACCTAAGTTATAAAGCAAGATTTTTTTTTTCTTTTGACATAGAGTCAAACCCAGAGCAATATTCTTTAGAGTTTCTGTAGAGTCTGTGATACTTCTGTTGTGGGCACTTGAGTGATGTCCAAAGATCACTGCTCTTGTGAGCATATTTATAGAGGCTTATATACTGCCATGTAATGCTGGGAGAGTAATTTTATTTCATGGTGACTTGGACCAGAACTGGCAATGGAGAGCTTAAAAGCTCCATATTGTATTACCTAACACAGCACAAAGTTATTTTATAGAACAACTCTGTAATGTTCCAATTTAATGTTTGAGGTCCTTTTACGAGCCTTGAGGAAAAAAAGAAAGGAACTTTGATGGTTTGGTTTGACCTTTGGAAAAGTCTCTTTCTCTCCTGTATGTGTGTAATAGTTTAAGAAGACTTAAAGGAGTGGCTAAAAGTTCATAAATCAGAGCAGTCTTTCCTAATGTGGTACAGTGAGGGGTTCAGATGTTAGGTGGTGGAGATTGTGCATATTGACAGAGAGGCAGGAGTTACCAAGCAGAGTGTGATAGTTTGCCTAGATTCCAGGAAGATTCTTCTGCTTTTCCTATGGCAGTTTTTCAGGTCATGGAATTATTTTGCTCTGCAAAGGAAGAAAGCAAATAAAAGTATAAGGAGGGAAATGTGCATGAGCTATATACTGTTACAAACTGCTGAGTTACTGCATGATTATGTTGCTCATCTGTGTGTGCTCCAAGTGTTTGAGGAATTGCGAGCACTCCAGCCTGTGTAGTGCATCCTACGTAGGAGTAATCAACGCTCCAGTACACATCTTGCACTTAGCTTGTCTGAAGCTCTCCTTGTCTAAACATAGTCCTTCAGAGCTATACTCCAGAATGAGTAACTCTGAGATCAAGAGAAGGCAGTTCATACCCAGAGGATCAGAGATAGGCTGCTATACATATTTAATTCTATATTAGAAAAATTTCTGGTTTGTTTCTTCTTAGATCCAGTGCCTAGAAAATGCTCCGTAGTGATTGTGTAACAAGGAAGGACAAGCTAGTTTTCAAAGCCTGTTAGAGCAGCCAAGTATGAGGAGAGAGTGCTACAACGTAATGGAGCAAGTTTTCCGTTTGTATCATTTTACTGCTTTGATCATGCTGTTGAGAAGCCAGGTGCAGAAGAGAGTGTAACCACAACACTGAAACAAAATGTTTCTAGTTATAGCATAATTGAATGAAGCATGGATACTGTTTCTTGAAGGACAAATCACCTGTATCAACATGGAGAGTAGAGCAGCATGCTAAACTGTTTTTGCTTTTGTTAGAAACCAGGTAAGAATGTGGCTGCTATAATCCAGGACATCCACTCACAGAGGGAGAGGGACCTGCTGCGTGAAGCGGACAGGTAAAGTTTCTCCATAGTTTGGAATTGAAAGTCTGTAAACCTACAGGTAGAAGAAGCATTATCTGTGTGCTTCTTTCTCTTATTTAATTGGCTTTCCTGATACAGATTTCACTTATAAAATCATATATATTTTTATATAGTTCAATAGTAGGTACATGGCCTGTATAATGAGATCCAATTGAAATTGTGCATGTTATGAAAATAACTCTTTCCTACTGATTATGTCTCAAAAATATGTCTGGCATGTGAAGAGCACAAAAATGAAGCTGTTCCACTCTCCTCCCCATTGAGTGAAAAGCATAAAGGCTGGGGGTGCTTTGAGACCAAGTGGGAAGGAGGCAGTTCAGATTAAAATGTATTTGGGTACATTTTCTGATCTCTCTGACTTCTGGAACTTTCAGCAAAATTGGAGAGGAATCACGGTCCTAAAACATTTCTTTTAAACAGGTGGCCTTTGTCACTTTTGTGTCAGAGATGCCCTAGCTGAGTGAGTATTAAGGCTACATACATTAGGGTCATTGTAAAGGTATTAACATATTATAAGCTTTTAATTCTAGACTCCTATGAGACGCTTTTAAGAATGAATGAATATATTCTTGACAGTTCTGTGGGGATTTAGTTAAGCTCTATGGCTATGACACTGCCTTTTCTCCTGTTCACTGTTTGCAGCTGTGCAGTGCATGTCTGTGAAAGGCCTGGGGTCTCGGGTTCGCAATCCCCAGGGCAGTCCCCATGAGCTTCCAGTGTACAAGAACTGGTAGACAACAGTGGGTCAGCCAGTTACAGCTGCCTTTTCCCCCTGCAGCAGGTACGGCACGGACAGGCCCCGCTCCCGCAGCCCCATAAGCCGCTCACTGTCACCTCGATCCCACACGCCCAGCTTCACCTCCTGCAGTTCACCACACAGCCCACTGGGGACCAGCAGGACCGACTGGGGAAATGGGAGAGAGGCATGGGATCAGTCCCCCTATTCTCGACGGGAAGAGGAAAGAGATAGCAGAGAATGGCGAGAGAATGGGGATGAGAAGAGGGACAGGACTGACACGTGGGTACACGAGAGGAAACATTATTCCCGACAACTGGACAAGTTTGATTTGGATGAACGGCTTGAAGGAGGCAGAGGACACCGAGAAAAATACTTAAGGACTGGTTCCCCTGGGTCCCTTCACCCTTTATCTGGCTACAAGAACAGGGAAGATGACTATTACCGAAAATCCTCTAAGTCAAAATCTGACAAGTTTCAGAGGCAGCTGCAGGATTTACCTGGGAGGTCTAAGAGAAAGGAAGAGGCAAAGTTAAGGGAACGCAGGCATTCTTACAGCGAGGACACTGCCAGGGAGGAGGCAGCTGAACAGAAGCACGGCAAGGTATCTGAGGGCTCCAGGCAAAAACAAAGTGATAAGAATAAAGTGAAGAAAGCTGAAAAAGACCAAGAAGATGCTACTGCTGAAGGCAGTGATGTGAAGGAAACCAAACCTCCTGAGGATGAGGTAAATGGAGATCTAAAAGTGTGTGTAAGAAGTGTAAAAGCTGAAGTAATATATTTTCTGAAATATCTTAGAGCGTTTGTTGTGGGTGTGATGCTGGTGACATGAGATGTTTTTCCATGATAAAATCAGGGAATGTAGTCATAGCGGAGGTCTTGGGAAGTCATCTTGTTCGTTTTTACCCAGACCATGCAGATCTATTGCACTGTTGTGGCGTTGGGTACATGTACATTATCATTCTGTGTCTAGCACAGAACCTTTGGGTAACGAGGGGATGGGGACAGACAGCTGAAAACAAAACCAAGTGACAGTCTGCTATTTGCATGCAGGTTGTGTGTGAAGGGGCAATTGTCCTCCTGCTAGCTCTGTGCAGAATGCCCCATAGATGCTCTTTCTGCATCCATCACCTCTTTCCACTGCCAGTGAGGAGGACTGAGTTATCTGGGAACTAAGTGATACTTTACAGAAATGCACAGTATTTATACAGGGAAATGGTTGCTATACTATTAAAATGGGGAATGAACTTTTAATGAGGAACATTTCTTTCTGGATAACTCAGCAGAGCAATTGTTTCTTTAATCATGTGTCCCTACCCTCAGCTGTGTCAGGGATAATTCACACCACTCCCTTCAGTGCACTGGCAAGAATCTCTTCCCATGGCAAGAACCACTGAATTAGCTCATCTATAAAATTATGGGATCTCGGGAGAGATACTTCCAGTCATAAAGTGGCAATGTTTGTGAGTTTGATTCTCCACTGGGAAAAAGTAGGAGGGGGAACCCATCAAGATGCCTTATTTGCTCAGTCCCAGTACAGCCCATACTCATATCCCCACCCCTCAGGGATCTGGTTACTGGCTCTTGGCCACCTTGCCTCCCCTGGAGTCCCCCAGGGATATGCTGCTGCCGTCCACCCCCAGGGCTCTTGGCACGGGAGGCTGCAGAGCTGCTTGGCTGACCAGGGCTCCATCTCTTGCTTGTGCCTTTGCGCTGCCAGGGCCATTGTCGGTTGTTTCCAGTTGACCTTGCATTCATTCTTCTCATGTGGGGCCAAGTTGGTGGAATTTCCTAGATTTGTATCTCACTAGTCTGTAATCAGCAGCAGCACTACCTCATGCCACGGACGTGTGTTTGTACCACCTTTTACCATCTTTCTCCTTTGGCTGGTATTTCACTATGATGTATGGTTTCTTGGGAAGAGATGTCAGAGAGGAATGTCAGACAGCATCCTAAATCACACTCCTCCGCATGTTTTCCAAGTTATTTTACAGTGGCTTTGCTAAAGACATACCTCTCCGGGGACTATTGCTAGTAATTTATCTTAAAAGGAAGAAATAGTTTTGTATGTCTTGAACTCACTTTTTGCTTTGTCCCTCTTTTATTAAATACCACGTAGTACTGTGGCTTTGTTCTTCCAAAGTATGAACTGTGCAAGCAATTCCATTTTCAACTGATCCTATGTCAATAAACAAAACAGTTGAGGTCTTCTGCAGAGTTTTAACACTGCTGCTCTCCTTACCACATCTGAGCCAATGTAACAAATGTGGGTAGAGAACAGAGGAGTGGAGGCTGGAAATTTTAATGAATTGACATTCTCCCCCACCTGTCTTCTAGCCAATTCTGTGATATAAATTACACCTCTAATTTTGTTTGAAATTCTTTTTCTTAATTCTTATTTGTGCAGCTCTGCTAATGGAATTTATGGTGGGGTCTTTTCCCACTAGAAGCCTAGTTGACTTGCATAAACTAGAAATAAAGAATGTGACCTTGTGAATGACTTTGCTTCTCTAAACCCAGAATAGAAACATACTAGAGCACCACTGTGTGTTGCTATACGTGTATATGTATTTATTTTAGCTTGAAAAAGAGGAGCAAGTTCCAGAGAAGAGCTCACCTTCAGATAACAAACAAGGAAAAGAATCCAGAGGCATTCTGGAAAACACAAGGACAGAGAAGGTTGGTGACACGTTGTTGGTATAGCTTCTTTGAGAAAATGATTGAAACCCCAGGTTTGGTAGCAAGTTCTCCCAGATGAAATATTAACCCCTCATGAAAAAACACGTAGAGGGGTTGGAGAAGGGGGTTGTCTAAATTAACTTGCCTTATCTTGACCTCTGCTTTAAGGGACAGCTTTTCCTGAAGTCTCCAGAACTCTTTTTTTAGTTACTCTTTGCCCATGTACATTGCTTCACATACATAGAGCTTGGCAATGGCAGCTGTAAGGAATGTATGCCCAAGTGAACTGGGTAACTTCGCAAACCGTGCCCAAAAATAGGAGATGCGGTCAGTTAGTGGAGAAAGAGGGGACTATGATGAATGCTTTTTAGAACATTAGCCTTATGAACTATAGATAGTAGTCTCCTGATTGTTTCTGGTTTTAATTAAATAATGCCTTTACAACAACCCTACTGCTGCATTGCAATCAGTGAGAGCAATGTCCCTGGAATTCCTCCAGCTTCATATCTGTAGGGTCATGGGTTGATGGTCAGATATGGAAGATATTGATATCTGTTGCTGCAGAAAACTGATCTCCTGGCAAGAGCAGTGCCAACTCACAGAGTTTTCATGCTGTTTTAGGATTCTAGGAGGGGAAGTGTGGGAATGGCCAAACAGGAGGAGAATACAGATTATTAATAGATTATGTGTACACGAGGAGTCTGGGAGTTGAAATCTAAGCTTCAAGTGTGTCTTGAAAGTAAGATATACCTTTTCATTCTAAGACTTCTTAAGTCCGGTATTAGTGCCTGAGTCCTGTAAGTCTGTAACTGCATGTATGAGGTATTTCAGAATATGTACCTTGGAGTATAACTGTAAACCTGCTTTTTCCTAAGGTTTAGGCCAGTGGCTACCAGCACAGTCCCTGGCAGAGGGATGCTGCTGGTGGAAGGAAATGACTGCAGAAGGAAGCCGTGTTTTCTCAGTCACCATATGAATTTAATGGACCTAGTCCAGCAAAGTGAAAGCCACTGTGGCTCGAATGGGGGTTCTGTATATTTTCATTGCACTGAGATGGAGGTAGAGGAAGGGGAGAGATTAATTTCCTTGGGGATCACATAGTAGTATCCCTTGCATAACAAAGTGTAACACATTGTGTCTTGCTCTACTGCTTACAGAAAAGCAAGAAGCAGGGGATTGGAGAGACCATAATCCCCAAGGCAGTTACAGAATCTTCACAAAGGGAAGTTTATGTGATAATTCAATAGAGATTTCTTGTTCTTGTGCATAAGGTTTAAAATCACAACACCAAGGCATATCACTTTTTGAAGCTAAAACACAAGAGGAGTTAGGCATGGCTATATCAAGGTTCTTCCTGGTTTCAAGGCCCACTTTTTTAACAGTGATGATCTATAATCACCAATCTCTCAAATGTCTTACATCTTTGTGACAGGACCGAGACTGGGAGAGTGGAAGTGAAATAGAAGGTGAGACCTGGTATCCTGCTAACATGGAGGAATTAGTGACAGTAGATGAAGTGGGAGAAGATGATTTAATTATGGAGCCTGATATAACTGAGCTTGAAGAAATAGTCCCAGTTGATCAGAAAAATAAAGCTGCTTCAGAAATGTGTCCCTGTATGTCACCCATCTTAGAACTGAAAAATGATCACAGCCACTTAACCAGGAGTGAAGATAAATTTGCCCATAAAGTTTTAGAAACAAATTTCAGAACAGCAAAGGGCAGTGCAGCTTCTAGTGGCTGTCAGGAAGATGATGAGGACAATGATAATGATGATGCTGTAACTGAAGCATCAAGCCTAAATCTGGACCCTGAAGACAAGCCAGAGGAATTGAAAGACCAATCTGCTAAGGAGTCTGATTGCCAGCAGAAGGAAGGAAAAATTGATAAGAGCTCTGACACTCGTTTAGAGCCTGAAGATCACCATATACCTTCTGTTCGTCTGAAAGAAGAGGCTCTCCAGCTCCCTGATACATTTATAGATGATTACAAACAGATGGGATCACAAGGAGCTGAGAGCAGAGAAGTTACGGAAACGCTCATTAAAAACGCTAGTGAAGAAACAGGACATGGAAGCCAAGAGTGTCCAGAGGCCAAGGGTAACTACTGCTTTTTTTCCCTTCAGCTTGCAGAGAGCCTTGCATGTTTTCTCTGAGGGTAGACTGAAATTTATTGCTAACGAGAATAAGTGTCGTTATTAGTATCAAGGCTTGTCCTTGGAGCAGCTCAGTAAAAGAACCCCAGTGCCTTTGGCCAAGCTAAACCATTAGAGCCTCTTAGATGAATAGTGTAAAGGAAATATGATAAGCAGCTTGCAAGCTTTCTGAAAGGCATAAGCTGCTATAATTGTCATGTCAAGGTTCACATGAGTTTAGCTGAAGTCTTTCAATGCCTTGCTAAATTTATTTTGAATTGTCAATGAAATGAGTGACAGTCTCTGAAGGTCAACAGAAAAGTATCTGTAATGTCTGGCTGGCTCCTGGACAAGGTGGATATTCTTACACACTGTACTGAAGCATTAGTAACATGGATATCATGCATAGATTGTTACTTCTCAGTCCCTGTTCATGCAAATACATGCCTTGTGTCAGGACTTGCGTTATCATGTCCTGTTACCTACTGCATGCTGCCTTTAATGTAACTGATAAGATGTGCTGTGAGATGTCAATATATGTAATCATAGCTACCTATTAATATTATAGCTGTCAGGAAAAAAGGGATCTTGAGGGTCTGAAAGTCTGTTCAGTTCCTTGTCAAATGATACTTGAGATAGTGGGCTGTGCATAATGAGATGAAATGAAAAACGACATTGAGTATGTTGGTCAGAAATGCTCTTTCTTAATTGCTGCCAGAACCCATGTGATGGATAAGGGGTTGTGAAAAGAAGCTGATGGAAGATTTTTGAGGGTGCAATGCTGGAAACATTTCATGTGAACATCTGATTTGGAGCTAACTTCTTCCTCCAGGACAGATTTGAAACTCATTGGTTTTTAATACTTACCTGATTGGCCTGAAGACACCTTGCCAGACTTTGCATATTTGGAGATAACATTGCCATGGGACTGGGCACGGCAAAGTTGGCTCTCCTGGGCTTTCCGGGCAGCCAGCTGATGAAAGAGTTGGGCGTCTCAAGAGCATATTTACTAGTGTTTCCAGCATCTCAACTTCCAGCTTGTCAGCAGGGAGCCTGGAAGCTCCAGGGCATCTCATGCTTCCCAGGTTTCTGACATGGACTCATTGTCTGGGATCTTCAGTCCAAGGCTCTAGGCCCTCTGCAAACGCAGTTGCCAGCTCAGAGGCACAGAAATCAACTGAAGTGGGACTTAAATTGTTGCAAAGGCCCTGAGTGTCTTAAAAAAAGCTTATCAGCTTAATGGGGGTTTTCCAGGTTCTCTGCTGTGGTATTGGAATCCTGGGGTAGTCTTGAAGTTAATTTGAAAGCTGACCAGCTAGGATTTTATATTATTTTCTTTTAAATCATACAATAGACATATTTAAAACAGTGAAGAAAAATTCATTCTCATAGCCAGAAACAGCAGATCTTTGAAGTACGGACTTGAAAGACAGGAAGGGTTTGGTTTGGGCAAAATATGTTTGTTTTATAAGAAAATATATCCCTTATCTAGGTGAAATTTGCAATGCAATAGAAATTTTGTCAGGATAAGTGACCTAGTTCTTTGATGTAAGGACTGAAGAAGAGGAATCAGACCAGTTTATCTGTAATCCTGTAGCTCTTTGATGGCAAATTTCTCTATTTTTAAAGAAAAGTAATTCATATGATAGAAATATGGGAAAGGAGAGCATCTTCTTTTGACTGGCTATATCTGCCTCAGCAAATCAATCCAGTGTTTTCCACATCTTGAATCTCCTGCTGTGTCCATTAATGTCAGTCAGCAGGGACCAACCATTCCATCCCTACTATTCAGAAACCAAAATCTTTTAGTGGCTGGGAGCCATAAAGCAGGAACTGTCCCTTGGAGAGGTGAGGATGGAAGAAGAGTGGGTCCGGGAAGAAGATGCTGCAGGGATCCTACAAAAGGCGGGTTTGAGGAATTACTCTCATCAAGTCCTGCTGCCCGCACCACCTCAGCAGCCCTTGTGTCAGCCCAGCTGCACCACTGGTCATGCAGTAACATATGTGGTAACAAAGCTGCAGTCAGGCTGTGCTTCTGCAGAGGTGTGTAATGTTATAGCTCTATTTAGAGATCAAAATACAAAAAACCCCTCCAAACATAACATTAAATTAGAAATAGAAAAATTGTCTACTGTGAGAAATTGGAGTGACTGCACACTATAGCACAGCTCTTAGAGTTGCATTAAACAGGCCTCTGATTTGAATGGAACAGCATTTTTTTCCAGATTTACTTCATTTATAGATCCACCCAGAAAGTGTTCCCAAGAAGTTTACAAATGTCTCTTTAACAAACTGTTTTCATTCAATACATCTATTCATTTGTTAAGCAAATTCTAGGTACTTGGAAATGAGATCTCTGGAATACCCGGAGGTAGAGTCTAAACAAAGGCCTTCTGCACCAGGCTGGGAACAAGAGGACGTCTTCACCGAGCTCAGCATTCCCCTGGGTACGTTGGGCTGCCCACTGCAATACCCAGGGCTTACAACAAGATGTCACTTTAAGGCTACTTGCTATATTTATTTTTCAGAACAGATGTGAGGAGAGAAGGAACCGGGTATATGACAGAGTGGTAGCTGTTGAAAGAAACAGGCTTTTGATTCTAGATCATTGCTAATTCATTCCAAATGAATGGCAAAAGGCAGCTGATGAGATGAAATAAGTTCCCTTGGACTATATATGAAATACATATGAAAAAATACTTAGTAATTTAAAAGTCTTTGACATAAAAGTGTAAGCAAAAGTATTGGCTTTACTGTGTAAATACTGATTATGAGCAAAATACCTGGAAGAATATCCTCAAAAGCAATCTGTATAACTTAAATATGAATTTACTGCTAAAAAGTATTATTGCTTTTCTAGCCCTTGAGGTTACAGAGTGAAGTTTACAGTCAATATTATGAGAAGGTAGATTTTAAAGTATGTATATCTAAGAGAGAAGAGAAAAGGTGTGTTCTCAATGTGCAGGATTTTTAAATACAGCTCAATATTGCAAAATTAGGGAAATCAGAGAGGTGAATCCAGGATTCAGTCTTCCCATTCCTGTCATTTAACTAGATAGCACCTTTTTTCTTTGAAAAGAAGTTTATTGTGGGAGGGGTAGGGTTTCAACTGACATTTTAATGTAATTCAGAATTTCTCAACAGGTGTGGAGTTTGTGGTGCCTAGAACTGGATTTTACTGCAAGCTCTGTGGACTCTTCTACACAAATGAAGAGACAGCAAAGACAAGTCACTGCAGGAGTACTGTTCACTACAAAAATCTCCAGGTAAAAACACACCTGAAGCTACCTAACAACAAGCTCATGGGGTGGACTGTGTGTAAGGTAGATGATGCAATAAAAAATTAGTTTTTATTCTGTGGACTGAATTCAGATGAAGTGAAATTCAGGTAAACAAACTTTCCAATAGTTCCAAACATTAGTATGCTGATTTCTCACTCCCAGATCCTTGAAATCAACTTCTGGATCGTACGTTAAATGAGGCCAGGTGACAATTTCATCTTCTCATCTACATTTGGTCCTTGTCACTAGCACAGCATGCAACTCAAATCTTTAATTGCCTGTTCCAGAGGGTCCTAGATGTTTCTGTCATTGGGAGTGACCCCAGAAGCAGCCATTAGTACATCTTAATGTCAGGAGCATTAAACGTGTCACTTATCTGATAATATAGCCAGACCCATTTCTGTGTTATTGTGGCTTTCTCAGTGTGTTTCAGCTCGCAGCTCTCTTTGACATGCGGGCTCTGTGAGGCATTTCCTGTGACCCACTGAAATCCCCTCCCCGTGTACAAAGCAGTGTGGCAGCTCAGCCACACAGAGCACCACTGCTGAGTAATTTCCATGAGGATATGCAGGAGCATGTCAGTACTTGTTGCTCCATAAGAACATAACAAAAACACGTCAGCAGTTGATAACAGCACACGGAGAACACGTGTGCCTGCAGTTCAATCAAAGACCTGCCTTTGTTGCTTTTCAGATGCAGCATCAACAGAATCAGTCACAACAGCCTGAGCACTACTGCCCGATGTTCAGGGCTCCTCAGAGGAGATGGCCTTGGCTCTCACCCCCAGTCCCTGAGCAGGGTGTGTACACTGCACACACACTTGTGTTGGCATTCTCATACTCTTAGCAAAAGTCATGGCAGAGCAAAGCAGAGCTGCTCCTTCTTTCTCTGTTTCTTCCCTCTGCCCACAGTAAGTGCAGTAACTCTGCCTCTGTTCAAGAAATAGCTCTCTTTCCTTAGCTGGCTAGTAAGCATTGACTTTTCTAGTGACACTACAGTCAAATAATTTCTCTGGGAGAATTTTCTTCTTGCCTTTCCTGAAGTTCCATAACTTTACAAAGGCCTCTGGCTTCCAAAAGTTTCCTACAGAGCTGGGATGCTTGCTCATAATGGATCCTCCAAGTGCAAGCTTGAAAAACAGGTGCCCAGTTTGCATGCCTTTTTTTGCTTCATAAAAAAAAATCCAGAAGGATTCACCAGAGGTGACACCACTCAGTGCAGGCTATGTATCCCATGCAATCTGTCCCTAAGAAACTCATTCTAAAGAAAGATTGCAATTCCTGCCCTTGCCCCTGGAAATCAGTTCCATGGGAAGAAGAGGGTTATATTTTTATTTCATTTTCTAAGTTATTTTGTTAAAGTCATAAGAAAAAAGGCCCAACTAAAGCTGACTTAGTGTGAAAATAACCTCTTTTTCTCCCTGTTAAGACATTTCCCATGAGTACTGTGGTAGATATCTAACACTGAATCGAGATAAAAGGACAAAGACTATAAAAGCTGTTAAAATTAAATCTGTCAAATGCAGTAATAAAACCAGGCTGTTCTGTCGAACCATACCTCTTATCTTACTAAATACAGGAAGTAAATGTCTCGTCCAACTTTTGCCTGCTCAAATGGAAACTTAGCAAATTTCAAATCATTGTTCTGTGTCGCAGGAACCCTTTTAGTCACCATAATGCTCATTTATGCATTCTGCAAGAAATATGAGTCTTCTCCTGTGATGATGCAAGTTAGTGAGTTTATCCACCAATACAGGAACTAGGGACTCTGACTGTAGTGGAGCTATGGGAGTGCTGCTGCAGGCTGTGCTCCTGTTCTCCTGCCTGAATGCCAAATGCCATCGTCCAGTGACAACAACAGTGTCCCAAATTGTGTCACGGCTTTGAGTCTTTTATAGCTGGTTTGCTAATTGTTGTCTCTCTTGTGATCTCCTTGAGCCACATCCAAAATATATGTTCATGTGTTCAGCGTTTGGATTTGAATGCAAAACTAAACAATTTGTTTGCCAATTTTCTTCCAAAAGCCTTGTCTATATGATGACAGTTTTGTCTTGAAGTAAAATAGTCAATTTCATCTAAGTATGATGCCCCTCGAATAACATCAATCACTGATAAAAAAATCAAATGTTTCTTTGTCAGCCTTGCAGACTTTCTGTAATTTTTAATTCCCTTCAAATTATCTTCCCAGGTGATATTTGTATTTGCAGATCCACTGCAATTCCCAAGTCAGAAAAATCCATTATTTTGCCATCCCTTCCTCCACTACCACAGAAAGCTGTCACCATTCATCTGATGAAAGCTACTTTGGCAATTCAGTGCAGTATTTCGTCTTGTTTTCCACTGGCTTTATGCAATATTTGTCAAAACTTGCATTTAAATGAAAAAACCACACATTTTTTGCTTGACTGCCATTTTGCTATAAATTAATCTGAATCTGCAAACTTCAAAATGGTGTTTGTGGTACTCATGATAGCTGACAATATCAGCTAAAGGTAGTGGATAAAACTCAGTCTTATTTTGGTCGGTGCTCATTAAAAGCCCCAGAAGTTTGGGTTATCAGATCCAGGGACAAATGTTAGTGATTTATTACAGCTCATGGTGTACAGAACATGTCTCCCAGCCTTTATGGATCCTATATCTCTGTATACTACTGTAACATTTACTCTGGCTTTTTGCCACATGGAATTTTGCACCCAGAGATCAAGACTGAGAGTTGTGTAATTTCCACAGCCAAATCTCTCTATTCAGAGTAACAACGGTGCAGTTGTCACTTTGTCACGGATATGTCCATTCATTACCATTGCTGAGTCCCCTTTCAGATGAACCTCTTATATTCAAAACTTGCATTTACGTGAGATAATGTGGCAATTCTAACACAGCCCTTAGTATTTTTACATTCATTTATCAATTAATCTCTTCCCCATGGATGCCAAAGAGTAAACTGTACTCTGGGGAAACCCTGCAAGTAGATAACATTTTGCAGTGATGTGAAAGGGTCTTTTCAAAATAAATCAGAATGAGCAAATAGCTAGAAAAGGAGTTTTATGATGCTAATAATGTGCAAGTCTGTTATTCTTGAATGTGATGTGTGTGATGTAAGTCATTAATAAGAATACCTCTACATTATTATGTGGGCATTTCCCATGTGTCTCTGCACTAGCTGCTGCTGAAGAAGCTTCTTTCCATCCATTTCTATGTCTGCTGACCTTGGATAAATAGTTTGAGCACTATTTTCAGACCCACACCCATTCATCATCCATTTTGTGTGCAGCTCTGCCAACTAAGAACACTGCCAAAAGGCTGAAAGCCTCACTGGCCATGTCTGTTCTTTTAAATCTCACTGAGTACCTAAAGCAGAGAAAGGCTTTATCTTAGAGAAACACAATAAATGTAAATAGTCTAGCCAAACTGCTAAATTGTGTTAATTATTACTGAGAGTGATTATTCCCTTAAAACAAAATGTTCTAGTACAAAAGGTATATCTCTGAACTGGACATGGTAAAAATATAATATATAAACTTTAAATCGTGACTCTCAAATCACATCTATGTTCTGGCACACCAGTACTTTCCTAGCACAATTCAGTTGGCTCATTGGAGTTAGCTCCTGCCCTATAGCACAGGGGAGTAGAGAAAAGGTGAGGTCTAGTTATGCAGACTGATGGGGAGTAGAGTCCTCCTGGTTCTGTCCCCAGTTCCCTCTGTGGCAAACAGTAAACCACTGAACTTCTGAGCCTCTGCTTGTATTCAAGTAGTTTGCCTGACACAGCCATATTTTCTGGCTTGAATTTTCACCAAAATGGGGCTTCTATGTGCTTTCTTTCCTTTTGAGATGCTGGAATTGAGAGTGCTCTGAAGAGGCATAAATAATCCCATGTTGAATATTTTCAGTTTTGGTAACAATGCTTTGGGGTTTTTTTATGTGATTGCAGAAGTATCTATCCCAGCTTGCAGAAGAGAGCCTGAAAACGAAGGAAGAAGGCAGCCCTCTGCCTCAGGATGACACTGGCATTGTTCCTCACTTTGCAAAGAAAAAACTATGATGCCAATGAACTGGAAGAGCTGTAATGAGTGAATGCTGACACTTTTTTTTTTTAATTTCTATGATATAACTGTCAATTTGCACTGTACAGAGGAGGGGAAATAAAGAGCATGTTCCATGCATCTATGCCCAGAGTGCCATTAAAAACCAAAATGCCTGAAACTGTTTCCCACGGTGAAGCAATGCTGGCATATCTGTTAGAAGTGGAGCAATTCTTTCTCACACTCTGTGTGCTGGGAGTGGTTTCCTAGATTAAATCAGAATTCTCAGGGATTCTTAAAGTTTTAGTTCTGATGTAACATGTCAGGTCAGGTGGAGTACTTAGAAGCACTCAGCATCCTCCAGTGGATGCTGGAAGGAAAGGAGATGTGACTATAAATAGGCTTTAATGTTGCTTAAAATATCTTCAGCCATTTCACTCATTGCCCCAGTGAGAAGTAGGATTTGCATAGGCTGTCTAAAGCCATTCTGCTAAAAGTAGTCAGTAGATGGCATAATGTAAACCCCATCAGCACCCACCTCCATGTCTTAGAGCTTGGTGAAATGACAAAATGTTTGTGTTGTCGAGCACTGACTGTACACTGCTGGTGTTGTGCAAATTCCGAGGGAGCCACAGTCTGTCCCAGGGACCTCAAAGCCTGAGCCCAGCACAGCAAGAGCAGTTCAAATGCACGTGCTGACAGCCAGCCTGCTCTGGTTTCAGCATTTTCCATGGTGTGGTCAGAGTGTTCTCCAGGGACCGTTGTGTTTGAAACTCTTCTTTATGATAATTCTAAAGGGTGCCAACTTTGAGTCTTACAGACTTGAAACTCTGATGAGAGGCTTTTTAAAGTGCCACATGTTTGGACCATGTCTCTTTTAGACATTTTATTCAAGATCCTTGCTTTTGGGGTCTTTTTGTTTTCTTTAAAGCTTGCTTTTCCTCAGCTTGGCAATGTTGAATTTTCCTGGTTTTTATGGAAAGACGCCAGACTTATAATATTGTTTTTGTATTTTATTTCCCTGAATTTTTTAAGGTGAATACAACAACTGATGGCTCATGGAGTGCTGCACTGAGAACACAGGATGCACCAGCAGCTCTGGCATTATTATGAGCTATTGTTTCTGCACAGTTGTTGCTTAGTATTTTGCAAAGTCCCTTTGAAATGCACTGTACAAGTTTCTGGTTCATTTCAATAGGGCTTTGTGTACTAAAGTGAATATGCAAGCAGACTATTGCCAGGATTGATCCCAGAGTTTATGAAATGTCCCGTGCAATCTGGGCAGATGGGGATTTGCAGGCCTTTCCATTCTTTGCCTGACTCTAATATTCATCATGGTATGTTCTGTAAAAATTGCTGGTACTGGATGTCCTGTTTAAATGTTGTACAGAGGAAACAGTTTCCCAGAAGGTTCTGGCTATCCCTAAGAATGACAGGGGTGTTGCGCAATACTGCAAAGTGGCTAAATTGCCAAAAGTGCTTCCACCAAAGTATTTGTTCCATAACGTCTTGTGCCAGCAGCTGTGCTCATTCTCTGAAGTACCCTGTAGCCAGGCAGTGTCTTTCAGAGGTGCCTGGTGTTTTTGCCTGAAGCCCTGTTTCATTTCATGGCCTGTGCTTTCCACTCATTTTTACCAGAGGTAGGTTCAGATTTCATATTTGGAATTCCTGATTCTTGCAAGTTGAGGGATTCTTTGCATCCCAGATTCAGAGCCTACCAAAACACAAGGGGAAATGAAAAACATTACAGCCTAAATTCTCCTTTGTCCAGGCTTGAAGTATGTTAAGACTTGTGTCCATCTGTCATTTAAAACAGCTAGTTTTGGTTTGTGGCTTTTTTTTTTGTTGGGGTTGTTTTTTTTCCCCTATGGAGAAGAAAAAAACCCACCAATATTGCAAACCAGGTATTTTTCCTTCAAGGGTTGGGTTTTCCTTTGACTGTTTGTTTTTCACATTGCAGTGAAACTTGAGCACAGGGCTACTAGGACAAGAGCTTGCATTGCAGGCTGTAAGATGATGAAAATGGCAGTAAAGATTGTGCAATTGTCTTCTAAAGTGCAGCTCTCAAGCTGGTCATGTATCATCTGAATATGAAGTTCCCTTCATGCCCTTCAGCACAAACTGAACACAAGGGAAGGAAATCACTACAAATGCAAGCATCAAATCTTTGAAGCTAACCCTCCTATCAAACTGGGGCTCTCACCAGCCTAATGGGAGCTTGTTAGACCATGTGGTTAAGCTTAATTGGATGTGAGACATAGCTGACTATATATCAAAGTCATATGCCTCCAGCAACTTTATCCCCAGGTAACCTCAAATGAGAAAAGTATCACAGTTATTATTCTTTATTTGTATTGCAGCAGAAGCTACAGGTCCACTGCCTTTATTATAGGCAAGGCACAAATCCACAACAAAGACTTTCCCAGGCCAAAGAGCTTTAAATCACACTTTCTGAAAACAGA
This sequence comes from Falcunculus frontatus, assembly GCA_013398115.1. Lineage (NCBI taxonomy): Eukaryota > Metazoa > Chordata > Aves > Passeriformes > Falcunculus > Falcunculus frontatus. The sequence goes on along the minus strand of VZRV01008191.1, from coordinate 951,547 downwards.
CAACAGGTGGATACAGGCAGGCAGGGAAAGCAGCAGGTAACCATGAGATTTTTGACTGGCAGCAGAAGAATAATTAAAATGAGTGTTTACCCAGGGGCTTATTTTTGGATTTATGGGAGATGATTCAAACTACTTTCCCCCTCCTCTGGTTCTGAACCAGGTTCACTCCCATTATTCACAGCTTGCATTTAACCTCCCTTTTTTTTCCTGGACAGTTGCATCAGGAATGCAAAATCCCTTCTTGATACGGATGGTCTTGGTATCCTTCAGCCCCCAGTCATTTAAGTTTCAGTCTCAGAGGTGGAGTCTTGACTGAGGCTCAGCAGGAAGTGTCCTGGCTCCAGATACCTCGTTTGGGTCACAGCTACAGGCCCTTGCTTGCCACCGAGGAAGGAGGAGGCTCTAGATGGCATCTCTGCCCTGTGCAGTTTCCTCTTCTGGAGGGCGATGACTCAGCTGAGCAATGCAGGTGCAGAGCCCAGCCCCGCAGATGTGATCAGAGCCAGACATTTGTAGAGGTGGTTTGGACACCCCATCCCTTTGGGCTCTGCCCTGACAAAACACCAATCTGCAATATCCATTGGAACAGCCAAATGGGCACTTCCTCTTCTGAGAACGTCCTTTTTTCCCCTAAACCTCTACAGTTGAAAGCAATCCCAAGTCTCAAGTAGCTCCTAATGATGCCCATGATCACTTTTCAGCCCAATGCACTTTGAGAGCTCAGAGATAATCTCCTTCCCTCTCCAACAGGCCATCATGCAATGCTGACAGGCACTCAACTCCTTAACTTCTCTTTACTACCTATTCTGCTGAGGAAGAATTCTTCCTTAGGCAGCCCCTTACCTTCCTCAGCTGATGTAAAAATGTGTTGTTTCTCTTGGTTTATTATATTTAATATCTTGACTTTTTTTAGTTGGCATAATTCATCATCACTATAATCCACGCTGTTTATTTATATATATATATGTATAGCACAAAGCAGGCTCAGGTCTAGCCAAACAAATATTGATATTTAAAAAGGAGATTCCTTAATATATTAAAACCATTTCAATACATCTCAACCAAAGATTGCACTTTTATAATAGGGACTATGTTTTTCATCTCTGTGAAGTCTGTATTGATCTCAAATAGTCTTTAAAGTCAATTTGTAACCTACTTTCTTTGAAGAAAAAAATGAAAGAATTAAACATTTGCCCCGTTAGATCAGACAAAGTTTCACATTGGCTTTAACACTAAATTAGTGTTAGGCTGGTTTATTCAGGGTTTTTTTCTATTCTCTAAGGATTAAGGCTGTGATTTGTTGAATTATACTTGAACTGGACCAGATGTACTATTTATTGAGCTTATATAATCTTGTTAATTTAAGTTTTGGTTTGTAAACAGTTGAAATTTGTTAGTACTTGTTTAATTATGTAGGAACTGTCACCAATATTAACTGATCTGTGTAACTGATTGCAAAGTGTTTCGATTTGTGTTTCTTAAGAAGAAAGATTTTAATAAAGAGAATTATGAAGCATATACATTGGTGGGAAATTGTCCCAGAAACAACACGCTTCTAGCTTCCCAGGGATTCTATTAAAAATCAAAATGAATAAAAGATAGTTTAAGGAGTAAGAATGAAGCAAGGGGAAAAAAGGTTTGCTTTTAAATATAATTTCTACAAGTTGTGGTTCGTGGTTCTTGCCAGGGAGCTCCCACTATACAGATTGTGAGTGGTTGCCATCAACTGGTGCTGAAGTTGAAGTGAGCACATCTCAGCAGTTGACTCTGTAATTATTATTAATTGTGATTACCCACTCCTGTCCCTCTAGATATGTCCTCACTTCCCTTTTTCTCTTTATTTCTAAATGAACTGGGCAAGATGTCTGTTCCCACTGGCTCTTTGCTATCTCCATCTAGGTTGTCTTCTCAGCCTTCTGAAAGCATCACATAAAATCTTCCCCAGCCAGGCACTTTCTCCACATCATCTCAGCCTAAGTCCCTTAAGTTTGCCCAATTACACTGTTTCCCTTGTGCTCTCCCTCTGCCTTTTCTGATTTTTTTTCTTTTCAGCAGTGTCTTCCCCAGTGCCACCCCAGCTATACAAGGACCTTTCCCACTCTGGCCTTCTTCTTGGCTCACCACCACTGCCACCAACCAGAGCTCCTGGGAGGAAATACTCAGCCTCAGCCAGGGTGACATAAAAACATTCTTGTACTCAATATTTGAAGAATGCAATGAGGACAAAAGCTGAGGGGGGACTTTACCACCAGATTTGATGAATTCATTCAGTGGAAAACAGTGGGAGGAAAATTGAGACAAGGCAATGTCTGGTCCATGTGCAAGGCAGGGCATAGGGCACTATCAAAGCATGAGCTACACCTCCCAACCCCCTCTCTGGGAGGGAAATGGGTCCTGTCTGCCCCACTGAATGGCTGGGGAAGTGGGTAAAAAAGCTGGCAGTCAGTTTTCTGACTCTGCAGCTTGTTAAATCAGTGTCTTTTAAGTAACTGTTTTGCAGGTGAGGCACACGTGTCATGTATTTTAAGCACAAATGGTTTCAGTTCTTCTGTCCTGGATGTACTGAAACCTTTGTTCATGTGATACCATCTCATTGGAGCTATGAATCTCTCGCTCTAGAAATCAGGCAAATGACATTATATATCCATAACAAAACAAAAAAAAATCCAAACTGTGGTGTTCAAACACAATGTTTCAAGTCCAAGTTTTGTCATGCTTAATATTCTTGGTGGAAAAGGGAACTGGGGTCTGGAAAATTCACAGGTGAACAAAACACCAGCTTGGCCTTTTGGCATAAGGCTATGACTGACCTCACTTGGACAGCCAGGCTGTAAAACAGCAGGGCTGTCCAGCCTGCCCCACAGAGCCAACCAGGTCAAGGCTGTCCCTACACAGGAGCCCTCTGTGGGAAGCTGACCAGAAGGGAGGACAGGGGTGTGCAGGGAGCTGGGGATGGTGCTGCCTGCTTTGGGCCAGGCTGCCATGGAGCTTGGCTGGGGGACACTGCCCTGGCACATCAGCTGGGCTGATGGACGCTGTGTGGAGCAGCCTCCTCCTTCCTGATTTTTCAGTGCCCAGGGACTCTGCTGTGTTTGTGCAGGTGGCAGCGAGGGCAGCCCCAGAGAACAGGTTTGCCTTGGCTTACTTTCCTACATCTGACTCCACCAGTCTCCACTTATCTGTGTCAATAGGTCGAGCTCTCCTCATGTGCTTTGTGCACCTGATGCAATGCTGCAACATGAGGCCATGTGAGCATGTGGTATGTATTTGTGGTGGGAAAGTTCCTCTGGTTGGGGACAAGAGAGGGACTCAACAAGAGACAGGGATTCTCCCTAAAACATCTTAGTGGAACTGGGTAATACAGCTGTGAAACACAAAAGAAATACCCACAAGGATCAGCATTCAATGCCCTGAACTTGTGTCAGGGGAAGTTTAGGTTGGATATTAGGAAAAGGTTCTTCATCCAGAGGGTGGTTGGGCTCTGGAACAGGCTTCCCAGGGAAGCGGTCATAGCACCAAGACTAACAGAGTTCAAGAAGCATTTAGACAACAGAAGATGGTGTGAATTTTGGGGTTGTGCAGTAGCTGGACTCAATGATCCTTGTGGATCCCTTCCAACTCAGAATACTCTGTGATTCTGTGATTCTCATTGCAGGGCCTGAGCTGATCTTACTGACCTGGTGGTCAGGAATCCTTCCCAGCTCTCCTGCTCCCACCTCCCTTTTCCTTGCCCTCAGAAGAGTTATGGTGCGTTATAGCTCTGGCAATCTGGCCCCAATCCTTATGGAACACTCTGTCTTGTACTAAATGGACATATTCATGGCACCACGGGAACCTGACTTCCCAGATGCAGAAGTGAAAGAAGCAGAGGTAGTTCCCATTTATTCCTTCCTACCTGTCCCCTTTTACTGCCAACATGAGAGTCAGTAGGGCCCTGGTGGGTGTCACGGGGGTGTGGGAGCAGGCAAGGGAGAAGTGGGGCCACTAGAATCCATCTTCCACACTGTGAAGGTGATTTTCTTAGGGCTGATCTGCACACAATTACATCAGCCTTCTGCAGGGAGAGATTTCTAATCAGATAGCCAAAGCCAGCAGCTCTCTCAGTTCACATCAGGCCTGTTCAGGTTAAAGGGCTGTCTGTCAGGAGCAGCACTCAGCTACCTGAACTAGCTTCCTTTAAACTGAAATGGGAGCATACATCAATTTTTAATTAACTGGATCATCTGAATGAGTGGGCACCTCCAAAAGGTTTTTGTGAACTAGAAAGCTGCGTAGGGCATGCTGAATTCAGCCTATTAAATGTTTAAATAATTGTAAGGCAGAGTCTTGGACACTATTCCTCAAGGTAGCACAGTAAGTATCAGCAGCACAGCCCTGGGTCAGGAGGCAACTTTCTCAGCCTAATTTCTTCCCTGTGCCTTAGAAACAAAGGCTCTTGTTTAAAAGTTGTCCTCCCCTTGTTCCTAGCCTTGTTTGAGGACACGCATACTAGTTCCACCTTCCTTAAACACTGCCTTGGTGTCTTTAGAGAACACAGGAAGCCTGTTTTGTTTGTGGGTTTCTTCTCTGGCTGGGCTGCTTTTGCATTGCAGCTGGTTTATCTTTGGCAGATAGCAACGTGTTCTTGGCAGCAAACTTTCACCTTGGGCTCAGAGGGTGTAGCCACACTGTGTTTTGCACACCTGTGGTGGTGAACTAGGAAAATTTTGCCTGTTTGTGTCACTGCTGAGATGTAAAAAACAGTTTCACAGCAGTGCTATTAGTGCATTGTAGAGGTCCTGGCTCCCAAGGCATGGGCACATTGGAGGGTGGGGGTGTGTGTGCATGTGTGTGCATGAGCAAGGCTTGTGCTGCCTTGCATGGACTTTAGCATTGAGCAGCTGGCAATGGGACGTATTTCACCATTACAATCACAAGTAAAGTTGTTTTGGTGTGCCCAGGTCGAGTTTCTAACTTCCTTACCTACCCTGTTCACTGTTACTTCCCACAACACTGTCTGTAGGTGGAAGATGTGGTGATGAGCTTGCCAGGACATGGCTGCACCAAGACATTCACAGGGACTGGTTGGTGCTCCCCAAGGTGCCCTTGCCACCACGTGCAGGGTCTCTGGAAAGAAGGGAGACCTCAAACAGGGGTGCTCAATAGCAGAGAGAGAAGGGAGAACACTGAGACCAACAAGCAAGAGCAGCCCAGGTCTGTCCTGATGCTAATGGGGATCAGCACCACTCCAGCTGAGCAATTCCTGTGCCTGATTCCAGTTGGGAAAGATTAACTCAGGCAGGCAGGATATGCTAGATATTAGCCTTCCAAGATATCAGCAAGGCATCCAGAATGCTGTAAATGATCCCAGAAAGCTTCTCTTTTTCACTCACAAATTAGCTGGGGGGTGGGGTGGGGGACCCCTGAGGGAGGGGCACAAGGGGTATTGTAGTGAGACGGGGTAGGGATTTGCCATTGGATGTTCCCCTCCTGTGCCAGGCACAGAAGGCAGCCCAGCTGCCACAGGGGCACAGAGACCTGGCAGTGTCTTGTGTGACTGATGCCAGGCTGTGTATGAAATAGACCCAAGAGGTCTGAAATAAATGGGTAGGACTGTGTTCATGGGTATTTCCCACCAGAAGGCTGATGTCTCTGTGACTGCATGTTCACAGGCTGTGAGTTACATGCTCCTCTGCTTTTCTCTTCCTGCAGAGGCAGGTGCTGATTCACAAGCTACTGCTGTCGTTCAGCCATCAGCACATCTCTTCCCAAACCCCTTCCATGGGGTCTGATCTCAAAACCAGCAGTGAGAGTCTGGTTGAATTGAAGACTACTTGAGCACTAAGGTAAGTTAAAAACTTGTTTAAAACAGCAGCAGATGCAAGCAGTGTGAGGAAGCACTGCGCTCTACCAGCCTGGTGAAAGGAGAAAAAAAAACCTGAAGAAACCCCTCAGAAATACTGTTGGGGTATGTTCATTCCAGGAGCTGCTCCAGCTCTCTGCACTTGAGGCATGTTCACACCATAGCGAGGAATGGCATGAGCTCACTTTCATCAATCACTTCTTGTCAGCCAGGCAAAGTGGGAAGCAAATTCTGTTTGCTAAAAGCACCATGAAGGTGGGTCTAAGTGAGTGGATGTTGGCTCAGCAGGAGCAGGGAGGTGTGAGCAGGGAGCTGGGGTGGGTCAGCTGGTACCCAAACTAGAGCCACTCTGGTGTCTTGATTGCTTGTGATTGTGTGAACAAGCCTGAAGATGCAGACAGGATAAAGCAGAGTGATGATTATGAGGGTTTTGAAGCTCGCATTTGGTCTTATTTGGTCCTGGAGGCTTTCGGCAAAGATCACCCACTGAAACAAAGAAGAATCACTTTCCTGAAATGCAAGGGATCAAGTCATGTATTCAACCTCTTTCAGTGCCCTTTTGCAATCTTGTGGAGCCTTTGAATTCCTCTTTGCCTACAAAAGGTTTACTACAGTGCAAAATGAGTTCCCAGAGCAGAAAGATACTCCTTTTGCAAGGGGATATGGGTTGTTGAGGCTTCAGGTAATGCTTCAAGATGAGTTGTCATACGTTGCTAAAATAATCTTTTCCCACCACTTTCCTCATGTCAGCATTTCTAGAGCTCCAGTGCATTGTGGCTGCTGTTGTTATGTAACGATTTATGAATGGCTGCAAAGTTCAAAGGCATATTGGCAACCCCAAGTCCCAAAAAGCCAGGAGTCAGCCCAAGCCCTGCCCCATTTCCCAAGACAAAGTTGTTTGCCACCTATTTATTTTCCTAACTCTTTTTTTTTTTTTATTAACCCACAAATTTTAGGATCTCTTTATTCACCTCCCAGGTTTTTTGAGCTTTTAGGTTGCACTAGTTTCATGGTTTCAATTCTTTCATCCACAAAACCTTAAGGGCTAAGGCCATACTTTGTTTATAAATGAAAGCTAAAATTCCCTTGTTTCAAGGAGCTGGGATTTTAGGATATAATCCCCAAAGCATCTAAGTTGTGATAAAATCACAGGAGTTCCCAGCAGTGCACAGTCTCCTCTGTTTGGAAGAGGTGGCATTGGACTGCAGTGAGCTGCAGGCATCAGTAGCTACTGTCATTTTAGTGAGTCAAATAAAAATAATATTGTGGTTAAACATGAGCTCTGCAGGCCTAACTAAAGAAGATAACCTCATCTTTTTCTATCTGCAGTGCCTCACAAAAGCCCTGCCTTTGTAATCCTCCGGATTAATGTTCACACTCAAGCACTCTGCCCCAGAAGCCTCTGCATCCATGGCAGAGTGCATTTAAAAGGATAAAGACTCTCTGGGATGCAGAGGAGGCTGGTGCCAGCCAGGCATCTCCTGGGACACGTGGCTGTGGCTGCTTCCAAACCAGGAGCATTTCAACCCAAGTAATCCTCCTTTCTTCCCTCTCATTGCTCTTGACTGTTGCTTTAATTTCAGCATCGTGCCGCCTTTCACGTAGCCCCCCTCAGCCTGAATCAGATCCCTATTGTCTGTGTTGTCAACACAGCTGTTTAAATCCCCTCCCCCAAATACCCCTGCTTTCCAGAAAGCTCCTGCCTGCAAGGCCCAGGCGCCGTTCTGAGTTTGCAGCTTTCTGTTGGGTCCTGGGCTGAGCTCAGATTCCTGTTTGGACCAGCATGAGGTCAAAATGGAAACAAACTCAGGAAAACGCTGCACTTGAGCAAAGCCTGATGCTCCCTGGCTGCCTGCTGGAGGCTGCTGCAGCCTGAGACTCTCGGGCAATGCAGAGTGAAGCAAATGATTAGCATTATTAAAAATGCTTTGCAATTATACAGCACCTTTTCATCTAAAGATTTCAAAGCTTCATAGCACTCACACAAAGTTACTTATTATCCCTGGCGTTTAGCAGAGTCAGGAAACGCAGGAAAGCAGCTAAGTGACTTGCCTTAGGTCATACAGTAAGTCGGCGTCAGAGGTGGGAACCCATCCTCGAAGTGCTGACTCTGGCTCATGCCCCAGTGAGAAGACACACCCCACCTTCCCCTGCAGTGAGAGTGCCAGGCTGGCTCCTTGGGGTGGGCAGAGATGGGGAAAGCACTCAGCCCACCTGGAGCGTCAGCACAGCCTGGGCAGTGCCCTGGAGACACCTGGCTAGGAGCAGCACCCACTGTTGCTCAGCTCTGCTCCATTCCCCAGGAGCCCTGTGCATGCGGCTGAGGGGCTGCCGTGGGATCTCTTGTGCCTGAGGCTGCAGTCCAGCTTGCCTTGGTGTGGGGTGGGGTGGGTGAATGCAGCCAGCGACCTGGAGGGCCTGGAGGGCAAGGTGTGGTGCCCCTGGGCTGAGCACGGCCACTGCAGCCCCATCTCCAGCATGATCCCTCCAGCCCACTGGCTGTACGCACATGGGAGGACCACGAGGACCTTCCTCAACAGGGGACAATTCAACCTCGACACCCTGGGGGACACTATTGAGGACCAGAGGTGGTTTTCCCTGTATCAGCACTGCAGCCAGGCTGCTGCCCTCCCACTAGCTCTGGCTATGGTGAAGGTGAGCAGCACTGGCTCCCTCCAGATCAGGTGGTCCAAGCCTGCCAAGGAGCCTGGATGTACACTCAGACACCTGCCAGAACATCAGGAGATGTTACGCTCTTTGGCCGGCTGAGCAGGCTGCGCTGTGGGAGGCACTGGGTGCCAAACCTTTGTGCCTTGCAGCAACAGAGCTGAAAATATCAAATCCTTGTATGCTGACACTTCTCTGGCTTCAGTCCAGTGGTGGGACTTAGGGACAGTGTCCTGTTTTCTGGGAGGAAAGCCAGAAGGAGGGAGAGAAGAGGTAGAGAAAAAAGCAGATGTGAAATGGGGTGAAGAGAAGCACGTAGACATTTAGACTTCAGTGGTCAGGAGAAGGCCTTGGCTGAGGCTCTTGGCCCCGATGAGGTAAAACAGCTTGTTAGTGTTTACCACAAAAGGTGACTTGCACAGTTATATTTATAAGCTAAAAAAAAAACAAATTTGAAAAAGACCAACTAATCTACTTCTGCTCCACCACTGAGCTTCTTATTTTTACCCTAGAACTATCATGAAAATCCACTTTGGTCAAACTTTTTCTTGGAGACTTGAGATGCTTGAGGTTTTTTAGTCACAAACAGTACCCTGTTCAAAATATTATATCCCTTTTATGACGGCAGGTGTGACTGATACAGCTTCAGACTTCCAAGGGGCATATTTAAATAAATAACAGGAACAAATCCATATAGCCAGATTTCCTTAGGAGCTTGGGGATTTACATGTCTAAATTTCACTGCGATGAGACTCCAGGATAGGGGATAAAACTCTAGTTAACTTCACTGGAGATAAAACCCAGACAAGGGGGAAAGCTTGAAGACAGACGCTGCAGTTGAATGAATTTATACTTCAGAAATGGTACTTAGAATGAACAGTCATTATAAGGAATCATTTTAAAATGCAAAAGAACCGATCAGGTATAAAAGTTTTGTCTCAAAAGGGAGTCGGAGTTTTGCCTTTTAAAGGATATTAATAAAAAAATGGGAAAATGTTTTTCCTGGTTGCATATGCCTGAAGAAAACAGGAGGAAGAACAGATTATAGGGGATAGAGGTTAATATGTGTTGGGCACGTGCAAAACCTGAACTCATACTTTGCTTTAACTTTTGCTGAGGATGTTAATCGTGTGGCTGCAGATGTGAGGGATAATAGGATGGGGGTATGGAAATGTTCGTGGCCAGGATAGAAGCAAAGCTCGGGGCTGCTTCCTGCGCTGAAGGCAGAGGAACGGGCTAATCCACATGCCAGAGCTCTGGAAGAACTGGCCCGATGTCTTTAACAGGTCCCTCAGTCAGGGACAGGAGCACAGCAAACCTGTACAGAAGAAGTGAACTGATTTGGGCAAGAAGAGGCATGAAGGTTTCAGCTTAATAGTATGTGGACAGATTCAGAAAAAAATGGTGAAGGAAAGGCTAGCAAAAGAGAGGGAGGTCAACGGCATGAGATGAAATGGGCTTATCAAACCCATTTATCTTTCTTGGGTAAGGCAAGCTGCAAGCCATTTGCTTAGTGAAGGAAATGGGGTGAATCTCACCTGTCTGGGCTTACATTGCACATTTCATATGGTGCCACGTGGAAAGTTCTTAAGAAAACAGAGAGGTGATTTTGCACAAGGTATAAACCCCTTAAAGACCTAGTGTAAGAGCAGCAGGGCTGCCAGGCTGGAGGGCAGTTACCAGGGGAGTGTTAAACATCACTCTGCAGATCTGGAAGAACGCTTTTGTAAATGAGCTTGGCACTAATGTTACTGGAGAACTGGTGAAATTGCTGAGGACAGAAAATATGAAACAACCTCAGGAGAAAGGAGGCTTGAGATATTACACAGAGAAAGGTAGATAGCAGAAAGCAGCGGTCATAGGCACAAATGACCAAAGCCTTTCCTACAAGCTCCCTGGCAGCTCACATTTTGATCGCCAAGTAACTTGCCAACAGTGGAAATAGGAAGTGAGAAATGCCATCCTGGAAGGCACCAGGAGAGGTGCAGCCCAGGCTGCACTGAAGGCTGGGGTGAGCTTGAGGGGAGGCTATCTCACTTCATTTTGCAAAGCAAATACTCAGAGCATGAGGCTTTCTCTGCATAAATACTCCCAGGAAGGGAAGAGAGAAGAGCTGATGGTGCTAAGGGCCAGTGCTGGTACAGAATAAATGATCAAAAGGAGGCATCAGACATTTTGATTAGAAGATCGTTACCAACCATTTGACAATGCGGTTCTGGAATGGCCTCCCCACTCCAGTCGTGCATGCAAAATATTGAATCGCTTTGAGGATGGAACTTGGCAAGGTCACGATAAGGATTATATCACACGGTGCCTTTGATAGGAGACCTGATAGCACAGAAGTTCCTGCCAGTCTTAAGCACAAAGGTAAATGTTCTGTAACCCTCTGTCCATATAAATATAGAGCATGTGATTATATACACACAAAAAGCGGGCACATGATTTATTAATCACAGGACCTCAGCTTGTCAAATAATAATTACAAGGCAATAACACACCTTGGTTTAATAAATGGCTCCCTAAGATTTTCTCCCACAGTAAACCAGTAAAAAGGGACAATTATTCTGAGGCAGAGGTGGCATTTTGTGTTTCTGGTTGTTAGCTTTTAAATGAACTCACTGTCTGGAACTCCTAAATCAAGTACACCCATTTTTCTGCACATTTCACAAGTTCAGCCCTTTCCACTAAAGCGTCTTTTCAGATGCGTGATTGTCCTTTGTTAAGGCAAGAATGAACAGATGACAACGGCAGCACGGAGGAGACATGCCTGGAACAGTTTTACAGAGCAAACGCGGTGCTGCCGCTGCCAGGAGGGTGTACTCAACCCTGAACAGGGGAGGCTTCTTGTGCAATGTGAGGGGCAAGTCCTGGAAAGCCACGATAGAGACAGGAAGGCAGTGGTTCGGGAAAGTGTTTGTGCAAAGCCATGGCAGTGAGTGACACTTCAGTCTCCGTGCTCAGGCAAATGCAACGCGATCCCTCCTCTCCACCTCGCAAGGGAGCCCGGCCCCGACAGGCGCTGCACGCCCAGGTCTGCAGCACAGCCCCGTTCCCAGCTCTCGGATGGAGCTGCACGAGAATGTTCAAAAGCAGCTCTAATTACTGAGCATTTAAAAAAAGGGAGGGCGTGTTTTAGTACCCTTTCAACCTGGAGCTGACGCTGCCTGATGAAGAAGAATGGGTTTGCTGTGCTTGCAGTTCATTTTATGAAGGCACCTTTGCCGAAGATACAAAAATAAAAGTAGTCTGAAGGGAAAGAAAGCAGAAGGCCAAGAGACAGGCAACTGAACAGAGCAGATTGATTTAACAGATATGATACATTTTTGCTGTCTGCATTATGTGTGGAAATTCTTATTCCAAGTAACACAGTAACAGACTCGACTGTAATCAAACAGCACTGCTGAGGTGTCAGGAGCACAGATGCTGCCTATCGAAAATATTTAAAACAGAAAGTAAAACTTTGCAAAATCCGCAGTGGGGAGCGCAAGGGAAACGCTCGGTGATGTTTCTAACCCAAGGCAACTTCTCTCTGCTTTTCAATGCTCTCTCTGGTGCGGGAGGTCGGAAGCCCCGGCTGAGTCACGCCAGCGACAGCTCAGACGGAGCTCGGTGAGAAGCAAAGGCCGGCAGCAGCCTGGCCCGGGCAGCGCGGAGACACGCGGTGTCTATTGTGCACCAGACATCGGACGGGGGGAAGGGCTGCTCCACGCGTTTTGGGGAACTCCAGCCAATGGATTCCTCCCCTGGGTGTTACGGGGAGGGCTTGGCCAGCATGTGAGAAAGGGAGGGGAGAGTTTGAAAACAACCCAGCAGGCTCTAAGGAAGGAAGGCTGCTAGAAAGTGACCTGCTCGCCTCCGTGCGAGCATTTTGCTCCAGGTGATCGGCGACTGTAGGGGTGGAAGCGCAGGAGGGGCCGGGCGGCTGTGGCGCGGCACAGGTAACCCCGGGTGCAGGTGTCGGGCAGCGGGCTCCAGCTGAACACCCCTCACTGGCTGCCTCGAGCTGCAAATCCACCAGAAACGGCCCAAAGAGTTTGTTTTTTATTTTTATTTTTCTATGGGAGGAGGAATTTCGCTGTTTCGTTTTTATGGGGATTTTGGTGGTATGTTTGCTATTAGTACGTCTCGGGGAGGGAGGGCAGGAGGGAGCGAGCAGGTCTCTACAGCTCAGAGGTTAGCATGTGATCAGCTGTCTTCTGGTTATTGCAGGCAGCTTTGGGGTTAGAAAGGCAAAAAGGGGCAATGTCTTTTAGAAGGCTGGTTGATACAGTGGAAAAATACAAATTATCTTTCACGCACATCAGCTCTTTTTCAGGTCACAGTGCTTTAGAAATCAGAAAATACATGCAGATGAGATTTTCAGTGATTGATAACCCAGCTGCAAATAGAGACATTCAGCAGAAGAAAGAAAAAACACAGTTTTCTTGTCTGGAGGTCTGCTGGATAGTTTGGGGGTTTTCATCTTGTTTTGACTACTGACCCAGCTTTTAGGCCTCTTGGAAGTGATCCAGTCCTAAACTTTAGCAGAAAATCCTCTAGCAATTTTCCGCAGTGCTTTAAAAGGTGTAATTGGCATGATGCGGTATTTTGTGCGATCTTCTCTTGTGCAGGTTCTCGTTACTGTTTCAGTCTCTCTGTCACCTCTTTCCTCTTTACTGAAAAATCTCTTTAAAGCCCCACTCTGCCTTGCAGGGGAAGTTGAATTCCATGATCCATGTTAATAGCTAGAATTTATTTTCCAAATTTTAGTGATGACACTGTGGTGGTTTGCTTGGTACGCACGAGTCAGCAGAGGTGCAAAGAGCAAACTAGGAACTATTTTTTGATTGATGGGGAAACAACATCTTTTAAAGCTGCCTCTAGGTCACGTGTGAAAAAAAAGTCTTGTGTGAGCATGTTGGACTGTTCTGACTTGAAAAAAGTCTGCAATTTAGCGTCTTCATGAGCAAGAAAGGTTTTCTTTCTGTCATTTGACTGATGGGAAAAGTATCATGAAAACATGGCAATCGTGCTGCACATGGTTTTAACAGATAATTGTTGTTTTAAATCTTAAACCTATTTTGGATGATTCATGCAGAGCCAGGCCAGTAAATTAATCAGAGGATCTTGCACAAGGGAATTTTGGCTCTTATTTCAGTCAGAAGTACACCAATCTGAAGTAGAATTATACTGGAAAAATACGTAGTAATACTACAAAAGTCAAGTCATAATTGGGTAACTGAGGATGTTTCTCTTGCTAGCAGCTGGAAAATCCTCCAGTGCACAAGTACCAAAGCAGAAGGGATCTGTATTTGCTTCCCTCATTACTTGAGCTCTCTAGAGTGACAAATTAGGGAGAGAAAACAAAGGGTGAGCTGAGTTTTGAAGAGAGACCTGAATGGAGGCAAAACACATGACAATGAGGAGACTGTCATCTCTAATTAGGTGTGTGCCCTCAGGCAGTTCGTATAGAGTAAACAGGGTAAATGTAAACTAAAACAAGGTAGAAAGTTTGGAAGGCTGTGGACGGACATGCACGGTTTGGCTGTCACTCCTAAACCTGCAGCGTGGTGAGGGTTTCAGCAGGGGACAAGGTGACTGCAGCACCTCTTCCCGTCGATTGCCTGAGCAGCAGGAATCCCGTCTGCCAGCTCGGAGGCAGCTGCGGTGCTTCCCAGCCGCCCTGCCCAAAACCCTGTCCCCACGCTGAGGAAAGGGCTTGTGTGGGGAGGCAGCCAAAGGCCTGAACTCCCCTTGTTAGCAGAGAGAAACACCCACAGAGAACAGGTAATATATTATTTTTCTGATGGTTTTGCTTCAGAAAAGGAAAAAAAAACAAACTTTTAATTAAAGCGGTAGGACAGCACGTGGAGAAGGAACCAGGCACAGCTGCCGCGTTTCCGCGGCTGTCCCGGTGCAAACACCGAGCACCCCCCGACGGGATAAGAGCCGTTCTCCCACATCCCAGGGGCTGCCGCTTCACACCTGCCCCCTCCGTGGAAGGGCTCAGGTGATGCTATCCAAGTGTGGGCTGTGTCGCACAGGGAAATGAAAGGCGCGGGTCAGGTGCCTCTCAGCCCCCCGCTCCCCTGCCCGCACCAATGGCTCCTTCCCGCTCCCCTCCGCCCCCGCCGACCCACCCGCGATGGTCTCGCCCTCCCCGCTCTCCCC